>JAQGEQ010000170.1:0-600000 GCA_034620365.1 Pegea sp. RAD2-039 | reverse complement strand
AATACGATGTTCTGTCATTTTACATATTAACTTTATGATTTAACTTTGGATTATATCTTTTATCAATAGATCCTATAGATTTTTATATCTAAACTTTTAAGATCGATCAACATTTTTACAAAAATCAATTCAACTTTAAAGGTAAAAACTCAAAATACTTCGACAAATTTTAGAATTCAGACTTAATGAAAGACTACAAATTTGTTGAATATTTTAATGGAGCTTATGCTTTTTTTAAGGGTGCATAAATTTATTGACGTGTTCTTTTTATGATTCAACAAACGGAACAGATATTCTGTGAATTTCAGAACCTTCTTAAACAAGCAAAACTAATTATAGACTCTAAAGACTAACTAAGAAACATTTTTAAGAACACAATCTTGCTTTAGAAAGATAGCATCATTGCGCTTTGCACCAAAAATGTCTTATTGCTACAAATTTAGAAATGCTAAAGATGTGAAACATTCCAATATGTGTTAATAGAAATAAATCGTCTCAAACTTTTTCTGTAAGATTTTTTCTTGATATTGCAAAATTTGCAAGAAGATATAAGGTCAAAACAAGTTTTGAAAAGTGAAGACCTGTCGAGCTTTTAAAGTCGTTTTATGGAAATATCATAATTTAATATAGAATGCCCAGAAAAGTTCTTACGAATTTGGTGTGACATACACATGTAAATAAATTTTTAGGTCATTTGTATAAAAATCAATATCACTACCGATTAAGTGAGAAACATCTCAGGCAGTTCTTGCAAGCAACTCTGTTCTGTTTTAACCTAATTGTCAGCAGTAAAATTCAGCATTAACTACCTCATTAAAACGATTTTGCGTGAACTTGTAGGAAATTATTCTTATTAGCACTTGGTTACCAGTAGTGTTATCGTTTTCTAATTTTTTGATAACTTTCAAGCTGTAAAAAGTTGAGAAATATCTGAATAACTAGCAGTCAAAATTTAAAAAGAATTTTATGCATTTAGCGATACATAAAAAGTAAGTTTTTAGCTAATCTTCGTTGGCAACCAAACTTCCTTCTTGCTTGTACAAGTGGTTTTACTATAGTGGAGAAGAGTGTGTGTTGAAGACCATCGCTCTTTAGATCCGATGTTTGATGACACGGTCCAGTAAATTAGAAGTGTGACCTCAAGGTCAACGGACTGTAGGTTTCATATTTTCCTTATTTTAGAAGAGTTGCCTGCCACGGCTGATAAAATACATTTATACATCTTCTATTGCTGTGGAGTTTTTACTTCGAAACATTAAACTAATAGTTTGATTAATCACTTTAAAGATTTACTATCGAAAATCAGAATGTTTATAGTAAACTTTTTCAGATACTTCTCCTTAAGCCTTATATTCAAGTTATACTTTTCAGCTTTTTAATAAATTATGAATATTTTCTATACCATTTACTTAATAATCGTTTATATTTGTAACAGCACTGTTTTCGTTTTTGATGAATCGTTTTGAAAGCAATTAAATATAAGAAAACAAGCCAATAGGTAAAAAATAGCAGAATTAGATCTAAAAAGTTACAAAATCCCAGCGATTTGATTATCAGATTCATTAAATAGTCTCAAATACAAAACTCATGATGGAAACTGCTTAAATGTTGTAACAGATGTAATTTCACAATTATGCAAGCTCCAGTTGCTACCAGTAGTAGTTTATATTCCATTTTTTAAAAGTTCCATTTCTAATTATATTATAAAAGTAAACTTGTCGCTTAGTTTTATTGGAAACAAGTTTTATTAGAAAACAGGAGATCAAAGTTTGAAAGTTATATATTAGGCAATTATTTTTTATTTGTCGTATTTTGTTATCTGCTATGTAAAAATATTTATTACAAGAAAAGACATAACGATAGATATTAGTCATGATTCATATTAATACAAATTTGAGCAATTACTTAAATTGGCTGTTGAGTTAATATGAAGAATAGTTGTAATCACATTTATGCTAATTATATTTTGAATATATTTGCAAAACAATTGGCCAAATATAATATAGTCAAACAGATTCTTTTGCTAAACATATTTAAGATGAGTAGCATTTGCTTTAAAATAATTTTGATAAACTTGGCTTTATAAGTTAATATTAATAAAATGCAACCATCTAGTTAAACTACTGAAATTAAAAATATCTCAAACAAGTTAAATTCAAATTTAATATTTAATGTAAGAAATATTTTCTTAGTTTGCTCTCAGCTAAATGATGCCAAAAGGATTTGTATATTTTCATTTTATTTTGATCGTATTTAAGTTTCACAATAAAAATAATTCAATTTTAACGAGTTTTTAACAAAAATAAAAACTTTAGCTGTATAATTAAACCAAGAAACTTCTTTTTATAAAAATAAATCTTCAGTTTAGTACAAAGTAAAATTTTTATCGTATTCATCAAATAAAATCTAAAGTAGAAAAAATTTCCTTATTTTACAACGGCCGAGGAAGATACCTTATTCTGATAATTTAAATCATCAAATAAAAATATATCCTAATAAGTTGATAATGATAACGGTTGTTTGATAATAAGTTTATAAAACTAAAATTAACCATCAACATTCTTATATAACAATTAAAACAAGCTAATTAGACTCGTTAAAGTAAAGAAAAACAAAACTAGTTGTTGTAATTTTAATTCATAGATACTGTTTACAAGTATCGGACCTTTAGATTTGAATTAATGATATTATTATCAAATCAGTTACAGTTATCAGATAGTTCAGTATAAAATTAGACTGATAGCTTTTTGAACAAAGTTTCTGTTTTTATCAAAGATGCTGAAGTTATTTAAAGGCAAATTCATAATATAACAGCTTTAATAGTATTTAATTTCTTTAATGATAGTGGTAAAAACTTTCACAACAAGAAAGAGTAAGTATGTTGTTTAGAAAAACAATCAAATATCTGTATTTATTTACTAAATGAATCTTTAGAATTTTGCTATTTAAGGCAAACGTACTAACACTGTGGTAAAAGTGATTCCGTTCACCAAATTTAAACTTGATAGAAATGCTTTTAAACTGAAATATTGATTCTTTAAGTGATGTCTATACACAATATTTAAAATAATTATAATTTTTATTTTTTGAAAACAATAGAATCATTATCTAAAATTTAATTTATAAATTAATTTATTCGAATAAGTAACAGCTACTTGAAACAATTTAAGAAAAAAAAGTTGTTATTTATCACGCTTGTACTATATAGACTTACACATTAAACATCCTAACTCGTTTGTACAAATAAATACCAGACTTTAAATGCCCAAAACTTCAGACTTGACAACATTAAGAAATAAATATTGAAATGCCTTCCTTCTTATTAGGGATAGGTTGTGTTCAATCATTGTTAAAAATTGTAGAACCTTGTGTTTGTACATGCGGCCCAACTATAGAGAAAGAAGGATAAAAGAACTTTGTTATTTCTGTATCAAATAGGAAGAAACAAAAGAAACATTGAAATATTGACACAATCGCCAACTTATTCATCGGCTTACTCGTCTTACTTTATTGGTGACTGTGGTTTTCATCAACTAGTTCAAACTTTATGTTCAGCTTGACGATCAGTTTGCTTTTCATTTGTTGCAGGCATCATTCAAGAATAAGACAATCTGTCAATTTTATTTCCAAGAATTTTTCATGAACTGCTGAAATTTTGATGATTCGATTTACTAAAACAAAATCGCTGACGAAAAAAATCAAAAGGAAAATAAAAAAAAGGTAGGAAAATTTAAATTAATTTGAATTTAAATTACTAAATTGTTCTAATTTGATGAAATTAAGTTAAGATAAAAATGAAAATAATTTAGATTTTGTAAAATGCAGCCGAATTTTTATAGATAAAAGGTTTTTTTATTTACTAAGTTTGTTTTTATCAAATAGATTATAAAAACATTTTGAGTTTGAATTATAAAACTTAATAAAGTTTTTAGGGAAGGGTTAATAAAAACTATTCAAATATGTGAAAAGCAACTATTTATCAAGTATTTAGTAAACCTTTTATTATAAAAGTTAATCTATTGTATTATTACAAGATCAATAAATTTGGATAACAAATATTTAACTTGTAGTATGCTAAACTCATTTTTCTGTAAAGATAAATATTTTGATTGCTGTTGATTATAAACTATATTTATACTAATCATTAAAGATTTAATTTAAGTTAAATAAAAATAAGTACGCCCCAATTTTCCCCGTTAATCGCAGCTATTTATATTTTCAAAAAGAATTAGTTATAAGTTGTTCCTAAAACTCAATTGATTAAACTCTTTATCGTTAAACGACTATTTTTCAAGTAAAAACAGTTTTTTACAATTTGCTCATTTAAAACTAATTATAGATAAAAATGATGAAATTCCAAATATAAATTTTTAATATGAAAAACTAAAACAAATTATCAAACTGAAAAGCTCATAACTTTCAAAACAGATGATCAAAAAACTGAAAACAAAATCTTGAAAACAGTATTTGTAGCTAGTTGCTTACTTCTTCGAGCATGACGTCATAATATAAGTGAGTGGATTTTTGAACACGAGAAGAACTTGAAGATGTGAAAACAAGAGTTGGAACCACATACTTAGCATCAAGTGGCTAACTAGCTACTGATTAACAGCAGTTTTGCTTCAAATATTCTGGTTACTTCACAGAAAGATTTAGATCAAAGTTTAGAAATTGTTTAGAGTTAGAAATTTGATTTGATTTTAAAAAAATGCAGAAAAGTAAAGAGTGTCTTATTTCTCTACCTCCTGGAAGACTTTGTGAGTTGAGTCCAAGATCTTCTGCTCCTTTGCATTTGTGGCAACCTCCGCTTACTGCTCAGCCTCGCTACAGATGGAAGGGTAGTGCAAGAACAAGATCTTCTATCTCCAGAAGGTCTTCTAATGATAAATGGAATGGGCTACCAGCAACTGCTGCTGGAGGTATCAGATCAGAAACGATCTCTGATCAGAGGTTAACTCCCATCATCCGATCTGTGGATGGGACTCCTTACTCTTCATTTCGCCGGAACAATACGCGATGTGAAGTCGGAAGTGAGGGCAACGACAGAGCGATTCATCGAGTCAGGTTTTATGATTATCCGGAGGAGGAAGATTTGATCCATGATCAGATTTCAGGAGTTAAAAGTATCTTTGAATCTTCTCTAAGAAGTTTTTCAGAACATCAAATTCAAAATAAGAAAATAGAAAGAAGTGAGATGTTTGAAAACGACTTTTATTCTTACAGTACAAGTGTTGCTCATCTAACTGAAGATCACAAGGAACAGGTCCCAGAACCTCAAAAGTCATCACCTTCTCCTCCATCTTATAAGAGTCTCCCAACTTCTTCAGCTTCTATCGAAAAACCTATAAAAGAAGAGGTAAGAGAAGAAGTAAAGAAAAATGAAGATCAAATAACTATTGAGAGTACTTCTTTGAAAGTCTATATACGTGTAAGACCACTTGATGAGCAGGATATTGGTAAGTTTCACTTCAAATCATCGTTTTTGTTTCCTTGTAATCTTGTAACAGTTGGAGTAGTCAACAACCGACCACGGACTCTAACACTAAAAAGTAAAGATGAGATTGTTTTGTCAACTCGACCAAGCACAAAGAAAGAGAATGTAAAAAGATTACATCGAGAAGTATTTATAGTCTTCTAATGATTGATTCGTTGCTTCAAAGACTGGAAATAAACACGTTTTCCGCTTTGATCACGTGATGAATGAGTTTACATCTCAGCGTGAAGTTTTTGAGGTCACCACGCAGCCTCTGCTACAGAAGATGCTTCAAGTAAAACTTCTTTAGCTATTTTTACTGCAAAGTTTTCAGCAAGAAATCAAGTTGTTGATGATTGTAAGACATTTTCAGGGATACAACACGAGTCTAATTGCGTATGGATCACAAGGAACAGGTAAAACTCATTCGTTATTCGGAAAAGTTAGTAGTGGAAGACACCGAGCGCTTATCACAAGAGCAGCGGAAGTAATTTTGTCAGGTGATTGAGTAGTTAGGCTCTGGTTTGATCTTGTCAAATCTCATTTTGTACAGAAGTGGAAAAAGCTAGAAAGGAGCACTTGAAAACCAGAGTGACGATGTCTTTTGTTCAGATCTTTAATGAAAAGCTTTATGATATTTTGGTTTGCTTCAAATAAATTGATTATTTAGAATCACCGAAAATTGAATGAAATAAAAACTTGATAAAATTATTAATAATTTCCAAATGTTCTTCAGCAACTGATCTTCTTGCTGATCGATCTTTTACAGGATCCTTCAGCAAACGGGAACATCCGCTTCCAAGAGCAAGCAGACTCATCTAGAGCCACTCTTGATGGCGTCTCTGAGTGGGCAGTGGAAAAAGTTGATGACGTCACTAAGCAACTTCGTCGTAATCCAAATAGAGGTGACGTCATCACCATGATAACGTCATCTTTACAAATTTCATCTCAACTTTGCAGTTCGTGAATCTGGAAGAAGCCACACCGTCTTCAGTTTGCGGTATTATCAAGAAGAAAAGATTCCTAACCCAGAAGAGCGCGAAGTGTCTGTGACGTCATCTTACTACAGACTCTTGAAAGGAAAAATTGATTTTGTGGATCTTGTTGGTGTGGGAAGAGTAAGTTATGAATCGTCAATCAGATATTATCTTGATGTAAAGATTTAGGCTTTATTCGCTTATTGTTATATGGAGATTGAGAAATGATCTGATGAAGATCAAGAAGATTAATAAAATGATTATATAAAAATTGATTTTTAAACTTGAATTTTGAAGACTTAAATTTTACTCCAATTCTGTTTAAAATTGAATTACTTCAATTCAACTCGTGATAAAGAAGTAGTTTTGTAAATGACAAATAATAGAAATGATTTTAAGCTCACAAGTAAGTAGCTCAAACACTATGCTTTGTCAAGTACAAATATTGACAAAGATTAGATCGTGGTTCAATAACAATGATAGAATATTAGGATGGTTGACAGCAATACTGACCTCACCCAAACTATTCAATTTTTAAAGGGCTTTAGAAATATCACTTTTGGTGTTTAAGTCTTTTATGATTTACTATTTTCATTTATTATCGTTAACCACTATATAATAACTCTGGTTCTTGTAGACCACTAAACATTCGACTAATGATTCAAGTGGAAATCAAGCTGCAGCAAAAACGAATAAATCTCTTCAAACCTTTCACAGTGTCATCAATAGTTTGATTGAAAAAGATTTACAAAATACAACATACAAGTTTGTTCTTTTTATTTAATTAAGCTTTGATATAATTACCGACAGTTTATCATTAATATTTTGACAACAAAATTCGTTATTGGTTCAACACCAAATAGTTTTGAGACTTTACTATCTTAAACAAGTTAACTCTAATCTTCTGAACAGAGATTCAAAGCTGACTCGAATGCTTCAAGAGACTTTAGGAGGTAATTGTTACTCCAGCATTCTAATCACAGCCTCACCATGTCCTAATTGCGCTCACGAAACTTTAAGTTGTCTGCAATTTGCAAGTAAAATATCATCAATCAGAAATTATCCTTCACAACAAATGAGCGTGGAAGAAAGACCTGAAGATTTGGTGAGTAGATGAAGTGATTTCTACTAGACGTCATCAGTTTTCGGGGCTATCCAAACAATCTTCATCAACGACAAAGTCGATCTACGTTTAAAAGCTCTAAGCTAACTTTTAAAACAGAATTTAAATCAATTGTTAAATTTTGCTAATCAATTAAAATCAAGAATAACAAACACTAAAATAACATTCACATTGAAAACAAAAGATAAATTTAAAGCCACAAAACTCGTAGAATGCTAAAGTAGTCGATTTGATGGGAATATATGTAACAAGTGCACTTCAATTTTCAAATGTTTGCTAGTATTCAGTTTAACGATGTTAGTATCAAAACATTTATATAAAGTTAAAAAGATTTAGATACATAACCTTTTGTTAAAATGCCTCTACCAAATAAATCAAAGCTTTTTGATTTCTCGATTACGCCGCTAATCTAACTTTAACAACTCTTTTTATATCTGTTGTTGGTTTAAATTGAAAAAAGATTTTGAAGTTTAGTCTAGAGAGCTTTTTGAGATAACGATTATTTTTTAAAGTTTTTTCAGCTGTTAATCACCCAAAAGGAAAAACTTCTAGAGAGTTTTTTGAAGTTTTTTTTTTGGAAAATTTGAGATCTTTCATTAAAAGGATTTTTAGCTTTGAACTAATTAAAGTTTAATTTTCTAAAAGAACTGTGGTGATCTGAATCTTTGCACATCTGAGACATCTTTGGATGTAAAAGGAGATGAACTAGAAGAAGAATTACTGCCTCCAATAGAAATGAAACCTTACACAATCTCGAAGACAGCTAGAAGCGTGACAAGCAACAACGATAAAGCGCGAAATGTGAATTTAGAAACAAAAGCAGAAACAACAGAAAGTAGAGAAAAGAAGATCAAAACAAAGATACAGGGATCAGCAGAAGATGATCTTCGGAAGATAAAACGAAAAAAAAGATCCTCTCTTGCGAGCAATCAAGATCAAATGAAACAACAAACCAACAAAATTCAACCGTTTCTGGAAATGAGCCTCGACGGACGCGAGCTCTCTGCATCTTCTTCAACATCCACTAAGATTCTTACTCTGCCTCGGATCGACACTCCTGAGAAGACGCGTCGCGAAGACCTGACGTCATTAGCAGCCTTAAGAACGCGAACTCCACCTCCGGGAAAAACGATCCTGGATGTAAGCAGCAACTTCCGGCTCCGGAGCTCTGTAGATACGTCTCTTAGCAACAGCGTGAAGACAGTGACACGAAAGAGCTCGAGAAGATCAAGTATCAAAACTTCCATGGAGTCTTCTAAAAGTAAAACTGATCCGGAAATAAAAGAAGCGAGTCGAGCGCCGACTCCGGAAGTTATGACGTCATCTGCAAACTGCTGCGAGCAGTGTCGAATGCGAGAAGATAAGATTCGGTCAAACTACGATCGGATGATCATGTTATCAAAGCGAGACCGGGTGAGGAGCATCTCTGCTTCCAGGACACTCTTAATCAAGATCTTTGCAGGATGAAAAGGAGCAAAAAATTTGTGAATTGAAGAAAGAATTGGAGCGCGCTCAAAACGAGTCTCGGATGTTGGCAGAGAACGAGAGACTCCACGAAGAAGTAACTTCATTGAAGAAAGATCTTGTAAGACTTTTTCTCATTTTTGATCTCTTTTTGACCTTTAGTTTTGAAGGACATCCTACAAACTGATAAGATGAATATGACGTCACAGTTGGAGATCGTGAACAGCAGGCTGGCAAAGATGGTTCCTTCGATTGAACTTTATAATCTTCAAGATCTTCGTAGAAAAGATTCATTTAATTTGGTTGGTGGATGCAGATTTGATCTTTGTGACTTTCATTAAGTTTTTTAGGAAGAGCAAAAAATTGAGATTAAATCTTTACAAAAAAATTTGGAGGATCAAACAAAAGGAGCAGCAAAGATGTTAGAGAAGAAAGTGGAGCAGAATGAGGAGCTGAAGAAGGAGTTGATTCGGTTAAAGCAAGAGCTGAAGGTGATGCAATTAAAATGCTCAATGCTGATTGGTTGAAAAAGATGTTAATAGGAGATGAAACCAGTTGAAGTAGAAAAGATGCAACGATCAACAAAATCCTCAGAAATCAGTAAAAGGTCAAAAGATGAAGAAATGGAGAAGATGAAGAAACAAATTGAAGAGTTGAAGAAAGTGAATGAAGAGAAAGAAAATGAGAAGGTTCAAAAAGTTTTCTGAGATATCTGTAAAAGTTTGTGTATTTGATATTAGGATCAAATTTTGGAGGAGAAAGTTTGCATCTCAAAAGCTTTAATAGCTGCTCAAAAGCAGATTGAGATGATGGAGAACGGAGAGTGTCTGATGGAAGTGAAATCGTCCGACAGAAAGCTGGTTGATTGTGGAACAAATACAGAAGACTTTAGATATAAGCTGAAAGGTTTCTGTTTCACTTGAATGATTTTCACTCATTCTATCAATAAGCTTAACTAAGTTACAAAAATGACTTTTTGCAGGATTGGCCTACTACGTGTATTGTTTGAGATGCGCTGCAAATTACGAAACAAATGAAGATTCCGGAAGCTCTGACGTCACCGCTGCAAAGATGCGTCTTCTCTTGATGCAAGATATGAAAAATCAAGAGACTCTTTATCAACTGTGAGCAAGTTGTCAACGAGATATCATGTTTTAGTGAATAAATCGATTGTTGTCCTAGCAACCGTGAACGAAACTTACTACGTGACGTCATGAAAATTATGTATTCACGCCAGTGGTTTAGTGACGAAGGAAAGCCCCATGTTCGAAGAGCTCTACAAAGAGTTGGAATCGATGTGTTGACGTGATGATGACGTCAAAAGTGATCTTTACAATCCTCTTGTCAATTTTCATCTTTTAATTTGTCATCATTTATTTGATCATTTTCACTTTTTTCAAGTTTTTTTTGTTGTTTTTTTTTCGGCTTGTAAGTTAATGACAAATTTTTTAAACTTCAAACAATTAAATATTTTATCGACCCAAAGTTTTGAATGATTTTAATAAAAAAATATTTTTAAGTTGTTACATAAATGAGAAAGTAATGAGTGTTGCCATTAAAAATGGTTTTTCTCAAAATAATTTCTGTTAAAAACCATCAAAGCAACTTTTAAAGTTTAAATGAATAGTCTTATTAGAAATTCGAAAATAGCTAAAAATCAGATTAAAAGAAACTCTTTAAACAATTGTTTCAATGAAATTTCAAAAGTTGCAACCAGGAAGAAGAAAGAAAGATTTCCTTTCATCACTGCTAAAGTTGATTTTAGAATTGTTGATCAATATATCACGTGACATCCAAGTGAAAAATGCAGATGATAGAAATTGGTTTGAATTGAAACTAAAAACTGTTTAAGCAGTTTTCTGCATTCATTAGTTATCTTGCTTTCAACAAGTATTTTTAAATCATGTTTTTTGTGGCTTAGGTGTAGATGATGATGTTATTATCTATCAGAGATATTCTGTCACTAAAAAAATATTTTCGCATTTGATCATTTCCTCAAATAATTTTCATGTAAAGTCATGTAATAGAAGAGTTATTAATGATTTTTTGGGGATAGATTTCTTTCAACTTTAAGATTATAGATTTGATTCAATTTTAGATTATCTATATAATTTAATTTTTAAACTTATAGAGCTTTATTTATCTTTTCAAATACTAGTTAGCTGTAATATTTTCAAGTTTGCATCACTTTTGCTCACTTTTGTATTATTATTTTATTGATTGAAAAAACAAATGTAACACTTTATTCATTCTTTCGTAACAACTGTTTATTTAATGATCTATTTCCTGTGAATATCTTTAAAACTAAAAATAATTAATATTTTATAAAAGGTTTCTCTGCCTCATCTGTGTTAGATTTCTAGCTTTAGTCAGCACCATTGTTTCTCAAAATCTCTGGTTGTATCAATAAAAGTTTTTTTTTAAACTACGTGTTGAGAGTTTACAAATAATGGAAGATATATTGAGTGATTTCAGTGGTAAGATACAACAGAGTTAGAATAACTTCTGTACCTTCATATTTATTGTTTTATTATTTAGATAAGCCGCAAGCACCATTTTTAGATTGGATATCTATCATAGTAAGCATACTGATCTGTGTTGTTGGAATATTTTTCAATATCATCAGCTTGTTCATGATGCTTATTCTACAAGAGTATAAAAAGGCTTCATTAAATCGGTTAGAATCTTTCCATGTTTTTTACTTAATCTTAAAACATTAAATGATCAGATATAAACTCGAAAAGACAATCAAGTAGCTAAACTTTAGTTTTAAAGTTGAATCAAACAACTTTTTCGTTTAAGATATCTTATTCATTTGTCAATCGCTGATATCTGCTTCTTGCTTACTGTTCCACTTGCAATCAATGAATCCATAAAAGATTCTTGGAACTTTCCGAACGCCTTATGTCAAATATCAGAAGCCATGCTGTTTATCAATTATTATGCTTCAATATCATTTTTAGTGGTAAGAATTTCTTATCTTTCTAAATGCTTATGCCAGAAATGGTATTTTCAAGATTAGTGTGATAGTTATATGAAAACTTGATATCTTCATTTTTAAAGAAAAGTAATCACTCATAAGCATAGCTGAAATACAAAATTGAAACATACTTGCTTGTGATTACCACAAATCTTCAACAGATCATCAGTATTGACCGATATATTGCTGTGTGTAAACCATTCTCTAAGACTTTGATGAAAGTACGAAAACCTGCAGCTTCACATACAATATCTCTTCTAATATGGATTTTTTCAGTATTGGGTTCAATTCCAATCATAATGCACAGTCATGTGTATGGAGTAAAACCTCATTGTCGATGCCAGTAAAAATCATTTTATTCATTTTTTCATTTCGTTAATTTTTTTCTAATCTAACAGATTACTTTTCCCAAAGACAATAAATGCGACGGAAAGATGTTTGTATTATTATGAAAGTATCAACGCAACCAACCTGCTGTTTCCTAAAAAAGATTTTTTTATCCTATGCGAAGAAAATGTGAATGAGAACGAGAAGCATAAATGCAGGTGAATTAATGATCAGAGTATTTGTGATTTCATTGAAATATTTTACGGAGTTTAACCAAATATTATCACTTTTAGGGATTATGAAGAAACAAATTTTTTATCTTTTTATACAGGGTTTGTTGAATACTAATCGAATATTCAAACTAACTGGTGTTTTTTGTTCTTTATTTTTTCGAACTATGCAAAGAAGTAAAAATTAAAAGTTTTAATTTAAAGCTATGAGCTTTACTAACTTTCAAACACCAAATATCTAATTCTAATTAACCATTAATCCACTTTATATATGAAAGCAATACAAACACTTTGATAAATTTGTTTTCATTTCGTATCAATTTAGAGAAGTAGAGGATTACAGTGGAGCCGATGTGGAATACGGAGAAACCGATTACGATGATCCAGCAAACTTCACTTACCTTAATGAAGATGTTCTTGAAACTGAAAGTAGTCCAGACGCTTGCAATTACAACCATGCACCGTACAGTTGGCATTTACTTATTTATGTCAACTTTATTGTTATGTTTCTACTACCGGTTTCGGTGAGTAAAGAAATTGATGAACAATTTAGCATACTTCAACTCACAAAATACTTAATTGATTAATTCAATATAGAAACCGTAAAATGTTTACAGAAGTAGTCTAGATTTGTTTCCAAAAATAAAACGGAACTCTAAACGTTATTTTGAAAATTTTAGATTTGTTATTTTCTACTATTTCAATTATATGAGGATTTGTTTGTTTTAGATTATGAGTGTGGCCTACGGACTTATCATCTTTCGTTTAAATAGAACCAGAAGAAGACATGGAGATCACGGCAGGAAAATGTCCGGTAAAGCTTTAGTGAAAAAGAGTAAGATGAAAAATGCAAAGATTAAAAAAGAGAAGCACGTGACAATCTTATGCTTGGTGCTGTTGATTACGTTCATTGTGTGCTGGCTTCCATTCTTTGTTGTCCACCTTGCAAAGTTGATCGGGATTCGAAATGCAAATGTAAAAGCCTCTTACAACGACAAATATCTCCGATAATGATTTGTTTACAAGCAGGGTGCTGCTTGCGTGAAGTATGCTTTAGTTGGAGGAACATTTGCCCGTCTTAATTCAGCTCTTAACCCAATATTATACAACTTTATTGGTGTTGGATTTTGTGCTAGATTCAAGTAAACAAAAGTTTCAATATTTAGTTAAAATCAAATGATGATTTTAACAAATCGAATGAATATTTGATCTTTTTTATAATTATTTTAAATCCCGATTGCTAAATGCCATCAAACATCATTATTGAGTTTCCAAAACTGATTTGAAAGATTTTTGTTCAACAGAAAATTCAGATCAGTAATTTATACTTCAAATGTCATTCGCTCTAAAAGATCCAAAGCGAGCTCTCACTCTAACAAGGTAACAGAAAATGGAAAATCTGAAAAAAAATAAAGGTAAAAAGTAATAAGATTTCGATTTTATAGAAATATTAATTGAATTTATTTATGATATGTAAATCTTACAGTGATACTTGTGAATTTCAAAATCTGTCATCTTCTAAACTGTTTTTCCACTGATGTAATCTTGAAACAAACTGTAAGATCAAGCAACATTTGTCGAATAGCAGCAATTATCTCTAAATGTTCCTGTTTTTTTTCTCGTTTATTCGATATAACCAAGTTCTGTATATACTTATATCAAGATTTCAGTCTTACTGAACAAATAAAATCGGATATTTTTAAGAATGCGAGTCTTAACTAAACTGCCTGAATCAATATTTACGTGTAAACCTGAATCGTTTTTAAAATATAAAAAAACAAGCTTGCTGACCATATGAGAAGTATTGAAGAACAGGCATCAATTAATTGGATTAACTACTTTCAAAATTTTAGTATAAATTCTCCAGTCAAGTTTAATAAGTGTTTGGTCAAAAGCCAAAAGTTGTAAATATTTTTGAAAATAAATCAAAAAAGAACAGAGAAAAACGACTTGGTCTCCAAAACAAATTTATGAATGAAATTTTTTTAATCTAAGTAATAAACTTAATGCTTAAATTACATTTTATCAGGTTTTTGTTGCTTTATTCATATAAATTGTTTATTATCATGAATAGTTTATTTAGCTTTGTAGAACTAATTATTAAAACTCTTTAAAAATGCTTTTGTGAAAAAGCATTCACAATTTAGTAATTTTCTTTTTGAAAAAACAATCTTCAGCACCAAGTTTCTTAATCAGTAACTACTGGTAATTAGCAGTATGTTCTAAATGATATCTAGATATCAACTTACAATTTTAGAATTTTCAGCCGGAAAATGTGGCGTGAATAACTTTTTCCAACCAACAAGTATATATTGCTTCAACTTACAAAGCTCAATACTTTCTAAAATTGTTTACTAAGTTACCCACTCTTTTCAATTTAATTCATAGTACATATTATAAAAATCATGTTACAAAAATTTAAGATCTAATGCAATTAGATGAAAACTATTAGATTTCTCTTCTGAAACACTATTTGAATAGAATGAAATTAAGAATTACATCCTCACTGCTTAGAATAACTTATATTTGCTGCAAGATAAGTTTGTAAGGAATCATAAAATTCAAAGAGATATAGTTACCATGAGTTAGTAATGGATTCAATCTTAAAGATATCCTCTCCATCAGTTTCTTCAACTAATTCTAATTTAGAAATAATTGAGTTTTACTGAATATAATAGAAGTTTAGATTGTGCAAATTAGATTACTTAGATTGTATTTTTCGATATAAATGTTTAAGTATTGGTAAAGAGATATCATTATTTCTGATTATTTATTTAATTATAATCAATTAGTATGTTTATAATAGGACCTCGCAAAAGTTTGAACAAATTGATGCATTTGAAGGTGAGCAAACTACTTTTTATAAAATATGATTTAAACTTTTTATTCTGTGAAAAGTACATAGTTTTGAACAAATATAACTAGTTAGTAAATATCTTCTTTTTTGATTTTAAGTTAAAACAGCTCCTTTCTTAACCTTCAAAATTCTATAATAATGGTGTTTGAATGAAATAATAACTTCTTACTATAAATTAAACATCAAAATATGTTTAACATTTTATGATTAAAGAAACACAACTAGAGATCAGTGATAACTGATGAATTTTTGGTGTTTTTGTTTAGTATATAATATTTTCTACAGTATCGTTGCAATTATTACCAAAATAAGATTTCAGTCTAAAATCCTTCACTTTACAAAAAGTCGCAAACTTCAAAAATGACTTCATTCCAAGATCTCTACTCACTGCATAACAGTAAGTGTATGGATTTCACAATTCAGTTTATGCAAATTTGGTTGCAGTCTCATATGAGTTTGTCACGATAGATTGCTTTAGATTACCAAAAAGTCTCTTTGCTTAAATTTATCAATTTTAAGATGTGTTTTGTATGATGTATTTGTCATAATCGTCATCTGAATTTTTCTTTATATAACAAACATAATCATTTGCATAACCATAAAGTTTTTTCATTAAGCGTATAGTGACAAAGTAATTTGACAAATCATTCTATTGTGTATGCCTAATATAGTAAACATTAATTTGTTTGATTATATATTTTTTACAAGCTGTAAAAATATAATTTTAAATAATTGTAAATATTAACATGAAGTGAAGATAACTTCCTATTTAGTTGGAAATTGTTCAAGAGAAGTGTGTGGGTTCCTCATGGTCGAATGAGAATTACTTAATGATCTAAACTCACCATTTGCTTCAAGCTAGTAGCCGGTTGTTTTCAAACGAAATTTCAATTCCCTTAAGTTTTTTAAGCCTCTTTGTACTAAATAGCTAAATTGCATCAGATGACAATTAGTTTGTATTTAAATTAAGTTTCAACTTATTAAAAATTAATAATATAGTTTGTTGTAAATAATAAGCGCAGTTTTTAGTTTGAACTGAATTGACTGAATAATATATTAGCCAGTCATTGAAGTCATTTTCTTACGGTGCAATTACGTTAGCGGTGTGAAATTTTCGTAAAAAAAAACACCTTTTAGCCATCTTGAAGGTCATTAAGGTCTATTTGTCAAACTATTGATAAAAATAATGTGTTTTATGAAGCCAGCAACTATGCAAATACTAATTGCACCAACTAAAATCCCTCTTTAGTAATTGAAATGTGATAAAAACAAACATTTTTGCATATACAGTTTTAAATTTAAACTTATTACAAGTTTGAGGGTTTGAATTAGATTACCTTTGAATGTGTTGAAATCTTATGCTTAGAATAATCCACTTACTAAAGTGTGTTTTATGCAAGCACTTTACTTTTAGTAAACTTTTTCTGACTCGTCTAACCGAATTGATCATTTAAATTGCTTTTTTCAATAAGATTTATTTTATTCAATTTATTACCTCTAAAGCTAATAAAGTAAACTCATTAACTCAGCTCTTTATTTTTTTCATTTATAACAAACTAAAGAAACATATTTGTGAATTAGATGAGTTATTTTCACTTGTTTATTTGTAGACATAGATTAAACTGGGATGAGTTTACAATTATAGGTTTCTACAATTAACGAAGAACTTTGAATAAAAAAAATGTTTAATCACTGTAAGTATCACTACTGGTCATAACAAAATAGAATTAATTATTTTGATAAAGTGTAAGTATCTTAGTTTGCATCAGTTTCATTTCGTCAAAAATATAGTTTTGCTAGCATGATAAATGGTTATATAATTTCATAGATTTTAAGCAATATTCTAGTTTCAAAATAAAAATAAATGTTCAACTATTAAAACTGATTACTAATTTGAAAAATTACTATTAGTGTAACATTTTGATACTGTAAACTTAATAAGAATTTTTGAAACTTTTGTACCTTACTTTAAAAAAATGTTTTTTTATATTATCTTGATCAGTAAAACATGGTGGTAATATTAGTCTTTGTGGTACAATCTTATTTTAGTAAATTTATTTATAAATGCTGTAAGCAGATTTCAAGTTTTTAAATTTTGTAAACTTTTGTAAAATGTCAATTTACTTTGTTTTTAAGATGATCTGTATAAAAGTGATTAGAATATTAAATAATTAAAACTATATGTGTTGAAGTAATTAATTAAATACTTGAAATGTTAAAGTGTATTACGTTGATATATACCGGATGTTTGTATTTAATTATCATCATAAATTTCAATACTCAAATGAGTATATTACTTTTCCCTAAAAATTTATTGCATCCAGTGATCTCAGAATACCCTGAAATAACCCTTGGAGCCCAGTTTGGGTTTCATCCGCCCTTTTTGTTTGTGGAGTACCCACGTGTCTTTAAAAGTGACCTTGTTATTAATACTTCCCTGGTACTTAAGAAACTCACAAGGGAATATCGCAGCTCTTTCTGTTTTAGACATTCGTAGACATAGAAATCTAGCTTTCATCCCCATCTTGGCGCCCCAAACCTTTCTAATCTATAACGTTTTTATTTCAAATTCTTTACATCTGAAATATTGTTAAATTTTGATCTTTGTAAATCATTTCTAGCTGGATTACTGTTGGAGTTGGTTCTAATTGCAATTATTGGTTCAGTCGGATTAGTTGGAAACGTAATTAGTTTCGTGGTCATAATTGTTCTTAAGGAATATAAGGACTCAGTTTTTCATGGGTGAGAAGTAGAGCTTATGAACAAATCATCGTTTGTTCAGTTTAGTTACAAACCTATTTACGATTGTGATTATTTTCTCACTTAGATATGTTCTACAACTGGCTATTGCTGATTTCATGTTCCTAGCTACAATTCCTCTTCAAATGAATCAAGATTATTTCAACACCTGGAAGTTTCCTGATTGGGTATGCACATTAAAGATTGCCTTAAGGTTTCTCAACTATAACGCTTCGATTCTATTTCTTATGGTGAGTTTTATTAAAAAAACTTTTAAAAATAATTGAAACTTTTTAATCTGTCAGTTGCTTAATGGGAATTTTGATAAAACAGATTATGACGATGGATAGATACATTGCAGTATGCCACCCATTCAGCGCTCGACTCAGTAAACTACGTCAACCAACGATTGGTTACTTGATGATAGGAATAATTTGGATAATTTCAATTCTTTCCTGCCTTCCTGTAATTAGTAATGCCTCTGTGATGGGTGTTAAGCCTACTTGTAAATGCGCGTATGTCTACATCATCTAGATTTTTGCTTCAAATTATTTACTGTATCTATTTAAGGTATGAGTTTTCACATAATATATCTACAACTGACATTTGTTTGAAGACAATTGGAATGAAAGACTTGAATGACGCAAAACTTAATTCTTGTGTTTTATTCCTTCAAAACACGACTAAGTACAATACCAGGCAGTGTCGGTGAGTGTTTTACATCAAAATCTTTGTAAATCTAAAGAGATTTCTTAAATATTTACAAATTTTATCCTAAATTTGTTCTTCAAAAATATGTAAAAATCTCATGGTTTAATTGCGTAAAACCTAGCTGACTGTAACATTATTTTTTTGTAAAAAAATTGAATTCAATCGATTGCTTAAAGCTAAAAGGTTTAATGATGAAATATTTTGAAGCCCAAGTCTAATTAGTTTTAAAAATATTTCTTTTTTATATATTTACTATTTTTAAAGCTTTGTGGTATTACCTAAGATGAAGTAGTTTTACAGCAAAAGTATTTTTTTATAAATTTGATAAGACTGAGTTAAACTTATTACAGTTTTTATTCCATTATTTTCTACACAAGAAGATAATCTTAAAACAATTTTAGCTTTCTTCTTTTTATAAAGTAACTAAAACTCAAATGATACGATTGTTTTTATCAAACTTCTAAACTCAAAATTGTTTTTGTAAGAGGAATATTTTCAAATAAAAAAAAAATAAATTAAATAATATCAATAAAAAGAAGTAAATTAGCTAATTGGTTGAACAAAATAAGATAACAAACTCTCGTGGGACGCAAAAATGCTTCATACTAAATTTGACGAATTAATTTGCAATAAGAGGCTACTTTAATATTCGTCTCTTTTATATAATCAATAACTTTCTGAAATCGTAGCTAAGTAGATAGTTTCTAACAACAAGCGCTTTTATAGAGCTGCAGTCAATACTACAGAACTAATTTTTAACGTCAGCGACAACAATTCAAATCTTCATATGAAAGGTCTAAGCCCAACAGAATGCAATTATGATGAATATTCTGAGAACTGGTTTAATTTCATCTACGTCAATTTTTTTGTCTTGTTCCTTCTTCCAGTTCTTGTAAGACTATCAAAGCTATGCTAACGACATTTTCGACTGATGTAAACTATTTTTAATGATTTGAAGGTGATGATGATATCATATGGACTACTTATTAGACGTCTTCGTAAGACGGAAACTTTTCGTAAGAAACTACAAGCTAAGCCTTTTGACAACGTAAAGTCAAATACAGCTTGCAGCAAAAATAATGAAATTAAACAAAAAGTTACTTTTATGTGCATTATGTTGGTTATTTGTTTCATCATTTCCTGGTTACCTTTCTTTGCAATACACCTTGCTAAGATTGTTGGTATTCATGTTCCCTTATCAAAGGTTTCTTTAAAAGTTTGATTTGCTAAAAATGTAATGAAAAAGAATGAAATTAAAACAAATGAATAATGTTGCAATAATATCAGTAAGCTGAAAGTAATAATGATTTAATTCAACATATTTTTAGTCTTACATTTGTGTGAATTTGACTATTGCTGGAGGTTTGTTTGGACATCTAAATGCTGCAATTAATCCATACTTGTACAACATAACAGGAACAGACTTCAAAAAACGTTTCAGGTTTGAAAAACCGTTTCAACAGATTTATTTCTTAAAATTTCTCTTTAAAATCTTTAAATTTTCCTAACATAACCATTACACTTTTAGAATGTTTAAATCAACTGTAAAACAAAAATTTGGATTAAAAGCAGAAAAGAAACAATCTTTTGTCGCTACTAACACAAAAGCTAGTATGCCCAAGAAACACATATCGGTAAGTTTATAAGATGTTAACTCATCTCTACAAGTTTTGAAACATTTGTGCATACATCAAGTTAATAAGTGAACATTTATCTTCTAACTAATATAAACTGTAAAAGCTGTATTTAAAAAAATTAACTTAAAGCGAGTTTTTTGAAACCTAATGTTAACTTTGATAGCTTTCCAATCATTTCTGAATTGGCCTTTTTAATTTTAATGGTCTAAAGCCAATAGGTTTACGAAAAAAATCACTTAAGTTTAAAGCTGTATAAACTATACAAAAAATTAAATAGTTGATGTTTTAAATATTATATAAAAGGTTTTCATATTCGAAAATCTCTTTTTAAACATCTATTTTGCAGTTAGACATTGAACTTAAGTGAACATATTGGTTTCTGGCAACTTCTTATTTTAAGTCTGGCTTATCTGTTACGATGAAGATAAGTTTGGAAACATTTTGTTAATATCCAAATCAAAAATGCAAATATTCAAACTTAAGATATAAGCTGAAAAATACTTCAAAATTTCCTCGTATTGTATTTTCACTTCCGTTTTAATTTGCATATTTTTATGTTATTTAGCAAAATTTTGTAAAATTAAAAGCAACATATAAAATATTTGATATTTAAAGCTTTTTATGCTGTCTGTATGACTTTATAGTCTAGCTTTTAATTATACTGACTTTTAAACTTATATAACTCAGCATAGATCAGAGTGAAAGAAATAGTTGAAGAAATCGATAATTTACTTGGAAATTTCTTTGCTTGTTAATGTGAAAAGTTGGTTTGGTTTATTATTTAATTCTTATGACAGTATATAGTAAAATAAATTTGCAAAATAAATAAAGTAACCCGAAAAGCTCCTAAGTTTTTTTTTAATTGCAAGACTTTTACGGAATCAACTGAAATTTTTGATTTCAACCTCATCTTGCTTGTAAAATTCCCAACTAGAATCTAATTTTCCAGTTATTGAAATTCTAGTAAGTAAATCTGCTTGTTTTAATTACTCATTAAATAATGAAAGCTTCTTACACGTGCTTACTTAACTAAAAAAATATATAACTAATTAAGACAAAATCAGTTGAAATATCTTCAATCAGCATTAGAAATGTGAATAAATTTGGAAATATATTGAATATTTACGTATAATAAATAATTATTTGAGTACAAATGATTTCACTAAAAATGATAAGGATTATCAAAGAAGAAAATAAGGATTCAAAAATCTAACAAGTTCTCTATCTAAAAAACAAATCGTAGAATACATCATAACTTGCAAGAAAAATTCAGATATACACCTTGAATTTTATTAAAATAAAGATTCAATTCGGAGAAGTCATGTTTAAAATTTCGTTTGTAAATCGATAATCTCCATAAACGTAGTAAGATTAAACTATGTGACATAGTGTTGAATAAATAAGAAAGCAAAATATTGAAGTATTTTTCTACTCTTGCTTTTGAAGTAACTTAGTAACTAAAAAGAGTTATCGTGATTTAAACTGTTGATAAAAAGCTGTACAAAAAGTTATTGCTAAGCCAATGAAACATCTAAAAATATTTCTAACTACTTCTATCAAATCATTTTTATTTAAAAACTAAGCTACTTAAGATAAGCTTCGAACGTTTAATTTCATTTTTTGTAAGGTTCTTTTCTAGTAATTTGGTTTTAGCAGAAGTTAAAGTGCTAGTAAACCTCTTAATTATCATAAACGTTGATATGATCTGAACTAGATCTCATAGACATTTATAGTAACATAAAATTTAAGTTTTGCTAAAAAAGTTTGTTTAGCAAGAAACCGTCTACTAAATATAAAATAAAATAAATTTAAACAAATTTTATACAACAGTTTATAAACTTTATACGATTGATCATTAAATTTTACAGTCAAATTTGTTTACTTCAAATAGTTAATACTTTAAAAAGATGTTTTCCATTTTAAATAATTGTTGTTTTGATTACTGTAGTATTATTTTTTGCAGAACAGCTTCAAGTTTGATTTGTGGAAATAGTCAAAAATCCGTTTTAAATTAAAGAGTCATTTATGTTAAATAATAAAGGAATTTTTGACGTACAAAAGACACAAGATTAGATGGTAAAGAATAATTATGAGTTATAGAATAAAAATTGACCATTGGCAAGATCTGATTGAAAACACTGTAGGTTGGAACTTTATTACTAGTAAAATACAATTCAGAATCTACTAATATAGAAAATGTAAATAAAATATAATCGATAAATAAAAAGGTGAATTCTGTGTAGTCTTCCAGAGCAAGTTAAGGTGATGCCAGACAGAAAAAAATTGACAAATATTCACTTTACAATAAACTTTTTTTATGAAAATGTCTACTGCTTCAGAATTATTTGACAATTAAATTAAATTTTGTTTTCATACAGACTTCTCTTGCATAATGCATAAAATTTTTGTTTTCTTTGTTTCTTGTGCAAAAGCCATCTCAAATTCGATATGTCAAATGAAACTTTGACATCAGCTGGCATCAAACTCAAATAAAATCTCATTTGTAAGTCTTTTAAAGTCTGTTTTTAGAAGCGAATTTCAATGAAGCTTTTTAATAACAAAAACCTTTAGTTACCGACTGTCAAGTTAAGTATAAAATGAGAAAAGACAAGTTTGTGTAAATAACAAAATGATTAACAGTAAACTATGAAAAAGGGTTTTGAAAGATTATATATTTTTGAAAATGTTTTATAATTAAAAGCTGATTAGTATTTTGATAATTAAACTGATTTTTATTATCGACAAATCCTATGAGCCATAATTATTAGAATGACTTTTACTATCTATTTTTATAACTCCTTAGTGAAGGCATAAATATAGAAAACTATTAGATCTATAGCAGAAAATAATTTAGTTGCAATTAAAAAAGGAATAATTGCAAGAAGGTTACTAAGGAGTTTAAAATTCGGTATAGCATATGTTATAGAGTGTTGCAAAGTTAAATTTTTCTGGACTTTAAGTTACCTAAAAATAAAATGACTTGTTTATCGATCTGAAACACTGTAACTAATTAAATGTGATTATAATTACCTTCTATATCACTTATCTCTTGCTAAAGATATTCTAAGATTGTTATTAGGATTTTATTCTAAGTTTTAATTCTTTTCTGTTTTATTTAACAAATGAAAAAGAATATACCAAACTTACTTTACTTTACAGAAAAACATTGTTTAAACATAAACTTAAGGATTTATATTTTGTTTATGTCAATAAAACAATATTACAAAGATTATTTCTAGCGTTATGCAACAGAAAAGTACATCATATTTATTAACAACAAGATATCTAGAAATATGATAATAATCATATATCATGAATTTCAGTGAAACGTTTTTGATATTTTGTATGTCATTACACCTTTTCTTCATGAACTGTTTTATTTTAATGATGAGCACTTACTTCTTAAAAAAATTTATAAAGAGGTCAAGAGAATATTTTTCAAGTAGATCTCTTAATAGAACTAGTTTTGCAAATAAACTTTATTGTACTTGCAGGTGACAAATGATATAAAACAATTTTTAATGTAATCTTTTTCAATTTAATATTAAAAAGGAGAACATTTGTAAGTAGGTTCGGATTAGAATATGTTTATTTTAAATCCAGAGCCTTTAACATTTTTTATTATGTCATGATATTGTAGTTACTTTTTATGTTTTTCATGGAAGTAACAAAGTAATAATTTTTAAGGTTTACTTTGCATCTGTTTTTTCATGATGGTATATTAATACTATTCTCAGATAAACTGATTATAAAACAAGCTATCAATGACATTAGGATTTTAGCTCTTTAGTTTCAAATTGTCAACAAAAATAATTCGATAAAAAGCATATAGCCATTTGTATGTGAAGATATGTCTGTTTATTCTTAAGCTTCATGGCTTATCGTAAATGTTGGTCATATATCTCATGAAATATTAATGTTTTTTTTTATCTAGAAAGGATATAATACGATTATAAAACGAAAAGCAAGACTTTAACTTCATGTTTCTATGTTTACCTCAAAATTTATACAAAAATTCAATCTAATTGTTTATACAGATAATATTTACTTGCTAAATGATCAGAGGATGACTGGCAGGGTATTTGTAAACCAAAATTCATTCAATATATTTCACTTCTAAGAGTAAAAACTAATTAAAAGTTAATAAGGCAAACTGACAACATCCAAAATAAATCATCATTAGATTGCTTTTTAAATAATGAAATCTCTTAAGACCGTTCAATAAAACTCTTGAAAAATAATTTTTTAAACTTTAATTTGTGAAACTTTTATAGAGATAATTTGACAGGAAAATGTTAAGTTTTAAAATCTTTAGCTTGCTTTAAAAGAGCGGGAAAACGTTACAAGTTGAAAATAATACTCTTCAAGCAAATAGCAAATAAATACAATTACAAAGCACACATAGTATCAATTACATTAGTACTTTTAAGTAATTTACTGTAAATAATTATGAATGAGTTGTGGAAAAATGAAACCATGTGACACTTGTTATCCAACTGACAATTTTGAATATTATACTTTAAGAAAACAGCTTAATCAAATTCATCCCTTGATATTAATCAATGCAATAAATTTTTTTCATTTTCTTATTTAAAACAGTAAAATTTGCTTCTGCCTATTTAAGTTAATTTCTTAAAGTCAATTTATTTAAGTTTGTTTTAATTACATTATAACGTTATTTTTATCCAAATGTTTACCATTAAAGTCTTTTTTTTATAGATATTTCAAGCAAACAAACTGAAAATATTTCAACTTAAGTTGAATGTTTTTGACCATCTTACAAAAAATCTTCTTAAACTTAGAATTTGAAAACAATATTTAAGTAATCATTCAACATATGATTTAAAAAATCAATACATAAAAAGAAAATGTTTAAATTCGAAGTGGTATTAAAGCTACACCGCACAAACTTTCTTAAATACTACTATCAGAAGATGTTGAAATTTGGGAGTGTATTTGAATGAAATCAAAGGAAATCGTTAATCGAGACGTTATTTGATATCTACTGAAATTTTACCTCTTGTGAAACTTGACCTTGCCTTTAATCTAAGTTAGAAATTTCATATACGAGTTAAATGTTACATCAATTCAATTAAACGTTTATTTCAGCTTGAGTCTTTTATCGCAGGTAAAGTTTATTGATTTTTTTAATATAGTTTATTAAGACTTTTGTTCATTTTTTCAAATGAAAACGCTTCTTAGATTTAATGATTTTGATAATTAGTAAGACTGACTTGAAGTTTAGTTAAAAAAAGTAGGAAGACTAAAGAAAATAGGAGATTTAGAAAACAAATACATCTTAAAGAAATAAATTAATCAGTTAAAGAAGCTTTGAGTTAAAATAATTTCATTAACAAATGTAGTAAAACAAGGTTAAAGTAGAATAAAAATAAATAGATGAATTATTTATATGTTATTCGTTAAAGCATTTCAGACGAAAATATTTAAATGATGCAGCAGAAGTAGAGGTTATTGACAGACAAACTTTGTAGAGTTCATTGACTATCGATTATTCTGATAATCCATATTGAATGATTGCAGAGGATTAAGTAAACGACAAGACCAAACCTTGTGGCTGATGAAAGTGTTTTGCCTTTTAAGTACTTAAAAGTACATTTTAAAATATAAATAAAACTATTTGAAAAAAATCAATATCTTTTATTCTTTAGCGATTTACAGCGTTTTTATCTAGGTTGACTAAATACATTACCAGAGTTTACTAAAGACATAAATTCGATACTGGTCGAATATTTTCTAATTTTTCTGAAAGCAATTTTGTTTTTAATCTTTTGTTCTCTTTCTTAGCTTCATTATTTTATTTTATATTTTATCAAACTTTTAAATAAAGAACAACGGCACAAAATGTATATTTCAGTATAACTTTTGTATGCAATACAAACAAGAAAATCTTTAATAGAATCAATGCTGTTGATGAAACTAATAAGAAAACATTGCCACTGTTGTACTAAGTAATTTAAATTGGTATGGGTTAGTTTATCAAAATAACATTTTGAAAACTGCTACTGTTGTATTACTTAGAAAATGTATTAAATTGATGTTGACAGACTTAAGAAATAATCAAAACGTAATTCCAATCATTTAAAATTTACTTTACTGCATCAAAAATTTTTTGACCAATAAACAAATATTATTTAAAGGACGTAAAACAGGTTTTTTTTTAAATTCATCCAGTTTTTGCAAGAAAAACGACTTTTGCAAGAGAAACAATCCTCTCGACAAAAAAATCTATATAAAGATAAGCCCACAGAGAAATAAGTAAATATGTTCAAAAACACAACAGTTTTGGTTCATGATTTTTTGATCTTCATTATCGACAAAATTAGATTTGATAATAAGTTACTGTTCAATTATACTAAGAACAAAATTGTTTCTAAGGTTTATTGATCAAGAAATTTAGTGTCTGAAGGTCTCTTTGGAAAGCTAAAACTTTTTTCTTTCAGAGAGATAAAAAATTAAAAAAAAATTTACTTGTTTCATAGCACATTGCAGTTACTTGTTATTTTTTCCTAAAGTAGCTTAATAGTGTAAACATTTCCTCATTATTATTTTAAACTATTTAGTATAAATGTAACGCAATTGGTACAGAACAACTTTGCAGCAGTCTCATGACAAAGAAAGTCTTTTAAAATTAGTTTTTAATTTTTTTTGATGATGCTTATTTGTTTTGAGGAAGTTTTTTATAGTTGCAAGTATTTGAAACTTGTGTATAGACGTTCATTCATTTAATTTCATATCATGATTTCAATTTCATAAAATACGTAGCTTTACCTTTTCAAGGTGTTGACAAGCTGCTTATAGATAACTGATTAATGGCACTTATAATGAACTATGCTTGTTAGAAGACTTCTGACAGATAAGATAAATAACTCAGTGACTTAGTATCTTTAGTTTTAAGTTAAAACTCAAAATTGCAGCTTTGTAGCAAACTATAATAATTAATTGAGTTATTTATGTAAGAACTTCAAAAGTGTTTGGATATGTTGATGAAAATATTATGTACCAAATAGGTTACAAAAGAAGTTTGCTATTCTACTTAAGAATACTTTTAGAAAAAACAAGAATCCTCTGAATATCTGATTAAGGATAAAGCTTATAAATGAATAAAAAATTGGTTCAATTTGTATATACTAATGCAGAGGAAATACTGCTTGTAAATATATAATGACAATCTTCTCAAATCACTTAGTTGCCTTTTTCATCATTATTTGCTAACTTTGTAGAATAACTGTTCTAGGGGCTTATATGACAGGTTGGTTATATTAATGTCAATGAAGTGTTGCAAGTACTTTTTACAGAGCAATATTAGCCTAATTATTATAAGTATTTTGTCTAAATGCAGTCTCAGAGAGAATTAAAAAATTTTTTTGCATCTTTACAAAAATATAGAAAGCTCATAAAATATGAATTACTGTTTTCTCATTATGATAGAAGATTGAACTAACTAAGGTTGGTTTAATTATTCTAACAAAATATTAACTTTTTAACGTCAATTAGATTTAAATTAACTTTTTTTTGTAAGATTTGTTCAGATTTTAAGTTGTACTAAATTCAATTTGAAGTAATTATAGCTTAGAGTCTAACTTTTATACAAAAGAAGTACTTTAAACTATAATTAAAAATTTATAAAAGGAAAAATCAGATATAAATCTAATAATCAAACCCCCCCTTACATTTTTAGTGAATTTTTGTTTACATAACAAGTCAGCTTTTGTTGTGTTGTCTAATGTGCTGTGTACTAACTGCTTGATCTAACACACTTTGCATTTTGTAGCAGTGTATAACTGATTTCTACTTTTACTTGTGGTTTCAGCAAGCGATTCTAAAACCATGAACAATACACTTTTGGATTTACCTAACGAAATTAGTAAGCATTAATCAGTTTTCATGACATTTCTCAACAATTTAAATCAAAATTATATCATTTTAATAAAAGACAAACTAAAGAAAAACCCATTTTAGACATCAACTGGGTGGCTCTAATTACTTCTCTCACGGTTTGCTTATTTGGTATAGCTGGGAATATTATCAGCATACTTGTAATTGTGGTTTTAAAGGAGTTTAAAAACTCAGCTCTGCACAGGTGGGTCCTCTCTCATTTCAAATTAGGTGAAAACTGAGTAAACTTTTATAGATATGTGCTCCAATTAGCAATCGCTGATACAATTTTCCTTCTTACGATCCCTTTTCGAGTTCATGAAGAGATGGTTGGTTACTGGAGTTTTCCGACTTGGATGTGCAAAGCAAAAGAAATCGCGCTTTTTATCAATTATAACGCGTCCGTTTTTTTTCTAATGGTAAAAATCAAGTTTAAAAAGGGAGAATCTCTTACATATTTACTGACATATTTGGTTTAGGTGATGTCTATTGACCGTTATATTGCTGTTTGTCATTCTTTTTCCACTAAATTGATGAGGCTTCGAAGGCCTCTCTCCTCGACGATTATCATACTTATAGTCTGGGTTATGGCTTTGATTTGTAGTATCCCAGCAATGCGATATGCTGAAATTGCTGGCAATAAACCAAATTGCTTCTGCCAGTAAGTTTATTATCTGCAATAATTGATTGTTTCTTTGATTTAAATATAATAATTCAATTTGAAAATATACTTTGTACAGATTTTCATTTCTCCCTTCTGTTGAAAATGAAGACTGTGAAGATCTTCAGGACCTTGCTCATCAGCTCTGTGTCCTCTTTAAGTTTAACAACTCAACCAATCTTCCAAATGAACAACATTGCAGGTTTTTTACTTAAACAGATTCTATACATTAACACTGAAGCTTTGAAATTTTTTTTTATTTTTATCAAAACAACTCTGATATGTCATTTTCAAAGGAAATTACAAAATATCTAATCAAAATAAAAAATTTTTTGATTTATCAGAGATCAAACTAATGATGGAGAAATATTTGAAAATATATCATTTTATTATCAACTACCTGAAACTGAAGCTGATTTTGATAATGAAACATATTCAAGCCTGCTTATAGACGATGGAATTGCTTATGAATGCGCATTTTTTGGTAGTCCTTCCGTGTGGAGTGCTTTTCTTTACATCAACTTTGTACTTCTGTACCTATTACCAATATTAGTAGGAAGCTTTTATTTATTTTTTGCTATTAATGTGATGTTATAATCTTAAGATCACATTACTGTAAACAGTTTTTAAAACTTTGAAAGCACGATAGATAAAAAAGAATATAAAAGAAAAAAGTATTATCTATTGAAACTTATAGGTGATGACTATCGCATATGGATTAATAATAAGACGCGTTTACAAGACTAAAATGCAATCTCCGAAAAAATCAAATGGAATGCAAAGAAGCGAATCTGTTAGAAAATCTAGATCAAGCTTCAAAGATCGAAGTCCACGAAAAAAGATTAGTCGCTCACCAAACATGAGAAGAAAAGTGACAGGAATGTGCGCCTCTCTTGTGTTGTGTTTTACAGTTTGTTGGTTGCCATACCATGCTATACAATTAGCTAAATTGAGTGTAATACCTCTACCCATAAGCAAGGTAACCAGCTGTTTTCTGATGTTATAAATCTAGGTTATCTAGCAGATTCAAAATTTTAGAATATCAAAAAACTATCTAAATTTTTAATATAATCTTGTAAAAAAGTTTGAATTAAGATTTGAATTTTGTTATTTTAGGGATATATTTGTAGCAATCTGTCACTTGCTGGCTCTATAATTGCTTACATCAATTCAGCCCTGAATCCTTATTTCTATAATTTTATTGGAACAGAATTTGGAAAAAGATGGAGGTAGTAGCCTAAGACATTTTAACCTTAACATAATTCGAGTTTTGTTTAGAAATGCAAGGTCAACTTTAGGAAATAATGCAAAGCAAAAGAATATTCCTTCAATTTGCAAAGTTAAAGTAAATAAAAACGAAACTCAAAGTTACATCAAAGCAACAGCTATTACTAAACCTACCAGGTAAATTACTTTTTTCATAAAATAGTTAAATTCAATTGCTTGCATTAACTAATTTAATTATTAATAAAATCAACCTCTAAATAAGCTCTTAAATATTTCCTCAGCAAACGTAATGAAAAAGAAGCCATGTCTATATAGCGATAATGTGAGCTAAAACTGAAATTACAAATGAGACATTTCATTAAAGATACTTTCTTTAAAAAGATATCTTTAATTTGAAACTTTTCAATCTTAGCTTTTATAAACTTTGTTTTGGTCTTTATTGATATCTAATAATTATGATGCTTTATTTGATTTTACAAATAAGCAGGATATATAAAGACTTACTTATATTGCATGTAATACTTATCTAACTTTGCACATTCGATAAGCGCGTATAAAAACGTATTTTATTTTCATTTTTTTTCATGTTTTTATAATATCAGTAAAAGACTACAAAGCACAAGACTGAACGCACCAAGAAAGACTTGTATTCAAATAAGTCTATAATTTGGATAAAACTGTTTTAATTAAAATTTTTATGTAAATAATAAAACTTTTTCATTTCTTTTATGTAATTAAACTTGGTTATAAGTATCATTGTACAACAAATCATTTGGTGTGCATTAGTATATTTAGTAAATGTAAAAATCATTATTTCTTTTTATCTTTTGCTGAATATTTTTTTCAACTTAATATAAATAAAATCTTTTATTTCTCTTTTTATACTTTGTCCAATAAATGACAAAAAAATGAATTTAAAACATCAAATAGTTCAAACTGTTTTTTAAGCTATGGTGTATAAAACATCAGCTGACTTTTACTAAAAAACCTAAAAGTTAGAAAAAAAAGTTTGAAAATCGATTTAACAATTTAATTAATGAAAACTAGCAAAAAGTTATTATTTTTATTTGACGAGTATAAATTATAATTTGTTTATATTACACGTGAAAAAATGTCCTTCACATTTAGGTAGTAAATAATTACTGCTCAAACCGCTTTCCTCTGATAAACCAAAAATTGAAATTTTCACGTCAAACTTCATTTACCAATTATTTTCAAAAGCTGAAAAGAGACTATTTTTAAAACAGTTTTCTAAGAAATAATAACTTGAACTATTTTTGTACAGTTAGTCACAATTTTTAAACCTAATGCTTTTCGTTGATCAATTATTTATAGTTTTAAACATAATTTTTATTATTATTCTTCTTTGACTAGTTATTTTTCGAATTCTATTAGATCTGAGAAGACTGTATTGATTAAATTTGTAACAATTTTTACTTTGTTCTTAGTTTACATAGGCTGATCAGAATTGGTAAAATTGTTTTATGATTTATAAAAGCAAATATATTCTTATTTGAGTCAAATGATTTTTAGTTGTTTAGAATTAACTATTTTCATGTAAAATAGAACTTTATGTATAGTAATAATATTATATATATAATAATATCTTGCTTATAAAAAAATTATAAAAGATAAACTATTAAAGTAGTGTTTAAACTATCAAAACCCACGCACATACTTGATATGAATTAATGTCACCCAATTGTAGACTGTACATTTCAGTGGCTATATTATCTAACTTATCTCTGGAAATATTTACTGCTGATTGTATTTTGTTGTTTGATCATTTATACTTGAATCAAACTCATACTATTAACTATTTTAATTTTTATTGAAGTATTGTAGCATTTTTCCTTTGAACAAATTAAGTTCAATTAGCATGACTTTATAATAAATACATAAACAAGTTTTACTTTAATTTTAGCTGTTTACTTATTCTTCAAAAAGACTCAAACAAATTTACTCCAAATGTAGTTTTTATTTTAAGTGTTTAATTTCGCTAAAATATTATTTTATTATAAGTTTTGTAATTTAAAATTGAGCTTGACTAATTTTTGAAAACTCGGAAAAACGTTAAATGTTTTTAGCTATAGAAGGCACATTGAAAGATTAATGTATGTTTTCAACTTTGATTTGAAAACAAACACATTTTAAAGGCCATTAAAACAGCTTTTGAATGTTATTGAATTTCACCGTCCTTTTAAACAGCTTTCATACATAAATCAGTTGATAAAACCACCGATTTGGATGAATGCTGAAATACAACTTCAATTGAAAAATATTTATTTTCACAAATTTTCAATATGAATGATAAAGTTTCAACTTTTATATTTATTTTATTTTTTTGTTGACTTTATTTTTAACTGAATGATGATTTATAACAAACACATAAACCTTAATTCATATATTTATGAGCTTTTATTTTACTAATGCAAAAGATACATAAAAATTATTGTTGGAATTTTCAATATCTACTACAAAAATTGACAAACTACGAGAAATACTAGAAAAAGAAAGAAAAGCTTTTTTATTTTGATACTATGCCAAGCTTAACTGCTGATCAATATTTGATAAAAACATTTTTCATATAAAATAGTAAAATATGTAATTATAAGAAGTCATCGAAAAAAATAGAAGTAAGATAAAATTGATACTCCAAAAATTATTCAATATCAAAAAGAATGAAAACATCTTCGTGCACAACTGTTTAACTAGTGCTATTTTTCTGTTGTAAATAAAACGACAATGTTAGTGTGGCTGGTTGTAATCTTGTTTAAGATTAGATGTTAGTTTGAATGTGAGAAAAATGTGATTTCCTGAATACAAAAAAAGAAAGGAGAAACTTACTTTGTGCAATCCAGTCAAGTTCTTGCTTCTCACTTTAGATTTATTAATTTTAGGTTGAAGAATTTTAAGCGATTGTTGGCTGTTGTTGCCACTTAAGCTGCTGCGAAGGGCTCTAAGGAAGGAAGTTTACAACAAGTCATCATCCTCTGAATCATTTTTAGCAAAAGCTCTAAAACAAAATGTTGAGTAAGGTTACCTGAAACGATGCATAAAGTCAGTTCCCATGAAGTTGTAGAGAAAAGGATTCAGAGCCGAATAAAAAAAAGCCATCGCTTTCACACAAAAACGAAGTCTTAAACAAATATGATTCTGAAAAGAGATTATTAAAAACTAAGAAACTTTTAATTAGTCTCACTCGATCCTTAGAAACTTGTACTCCAATGATCATGGCCAGATTAAGGATATGAAAAGGAGACCAACATATAAAGAAAGAGAGGAGTAAGATGATACAAATCTTCGTGATTTGTTTTTTGCGGTTTAATTGATTACTCTGTTTCTTTTTACTTAGTTGGCTCACATTTCGACTTATGGATTCATTTACATTCAAAGAAACTTTAAAAAGTTTTCTGATTACTGCACCATAAGTGAAGCTCATAATCTACCGGAAACAAAAATGATTATTTTCATGTCATGCCTACATTTCTGTCATCGTACCAAAACTGGAATTGCAAACATCAAAATGAAATTAAGAATCAGAAACAGTTTCCAGTTTTGTGAATGATTTTCAAAATGACAATCTTTTCCAATAAGGTCTTCATCTGATATTGTTGTATATTCACTAAAGTTACTGATAAGATCTGTAAAAATATCTGCTGTATAAGCGTAATCAACATCAAGCTCCCCAAAATCCGTATAATTTTCTTTCGAATCATAATTGCTGCAAAAATATAAAATCTTTGAGATTACAGATAAGTTTCAAAACTGAAGTATGTTAGCGGCTTCTCAAGGAATTTGGATTTGAATTTATTTTTTATTTATTAGAATAAATGCAAAGGAGGGTGTCTAAAGAGAGCACTTCTCGCTAAAACACATTCTCACAAACTATAAATAAGTATAGTTTTTTAAAAAGGATTTAATGAAAAGAAAACCTTCTAAGAATGAATAATTAATAGCTAAAAAAACTTTTTGAGTTTTTGAAAAGATAAAAACCTTAAAGCTGAAAAACATTTGTCTTCTGTGGCAATAAGGTGATCATCTTCTGTTGGAAATTGTATTCTAAAGCAAAAACCAAAATAAATACAAAATTACCTTCAAAATTTTATAATTTGGTGTTTTAAAAGCTGTGTCAGATGCTCAAGCAACTTAAGTGCTTATGACAAAGTTCAATAAATTTTATTTTTAAGAAATAGTTTGAAATATTTTACGAATGATGTTAACTTACATGCATTTACACCAAGGTTGAAAGCCAGATATTAAAGAATATTTAGCGATGGGCACACTACCACCCAAGCAACATACCCAAACAAGTATTGTTATTATATTAGCAGCAAAGCCTTTTCTGAGTTTGCTTAAAGTTTTTGACTTGTACTGACAAACAGCAAGATATCTATCAGTACTCATCACCTAAAGGTCAAAAACTTTTAAAAAAGATATTTTTACAGTGACAAATTAATTCATTTTTAAAAACATTAAAATGAAACTTACCATTAAAAACGAAATTGAAGCATAATAATTTAAAAACATTGAGAACTGGCTCATTTTGCAGATGCCTTCTGAATAAGTCCAGCGTTTTTCAATGATCTCAGTAACTTGAAAAGGGATATAAACAAGAAAGATTGTGTCTGCTAATGCCAGTTGTAGGACGTACCTTTGATATACATTTTAAATTGTGAAAAGTGTAGCTTTTATTGTGTGGTAAACAACTCTTACATTTGAAATGCAGTTTTCTTATAATCTTTTAAAACTAAAATCATAAAAATACTTAGTCCATTTGTAACTATTCCAACAGAAAATATAAAAATCAAGATGCTAACTTCAACAAAGTGACCTCCATTTGTCAGTTCATCTATCAAAAGATTGTCGAAAAAGTAAAAATTTTTAAGAGAACACTTTTGATAAAAATAGTTAAATGCAAAGTTATTTTTAAAGTTTCTTTCATCTACAAATACTTTACAACCTGCATCGAAGCTTTCAAAAGCTTTCTTTGTCAAATTTGTAAGTGACATTTTAATTGTTGTTTTGATAAAGTCTAGATAATAAACTTGCTCGATTTCTTTTGTAAAAATGTTTAATCTGCAAAAGAAAAAAAGCAAGCATTTGCAAATTTAATTAATTTATTTAGACCTTTATTTACTAAAAAAATAGTACAATTTTTAAATCTTTTAACATATTACAGTTTAAGCTATGGTTACAGAACAAAAAATTGATAACTTCAAACATTTTGATTGAATTTTGTTTGAACTTGAAGCCCTGATTATTTTTACTTTTATAAAAATAAATTATTTAATGTTTAAAAACCCTCTTTCTTTCATCGTATTTGATATAATTTAATTCCTCTTAAAACTGGGTACAGAAAACTGCCTGTAAAATAAACCTACCTTAAGTAAACGTTTTTATAAACAAATCAAGCTCACTCATCCCATCCTTTTCCTTCATATTTTTACTTTAAATGACTCTCTGCAAATAATTTGGATGACATCAATACATTATTTGACTCTTTATTAAGAGTAATATTGTGGTCAAAGTTACTATTAAAGTTTCCTTCCTATATTTTTTCAATATTTTTTAGCTATGAGAAAGAAAATATTTTTTCTCAAATTGATAAATATTACGTTAGAAGATACCCTTGGTGAAAGTCGACTCCTTTACAGTTCTTTATATCATATGATTACAAAGCGAAAAAAGATAAGCTGAACATTTCTTCAACATATAGCTCTGTAACTTCAGCAATACGTCAAGATGATTTAAATAGTTTAAACCATTTAATAAATTCTTTATTATTTAGTTTGTTTATTTTAGTAATTTGTGATAGTAAAAATTGTTGAAGCTATTGTTTATAAACTATTTACCAAATTTTTTTATTTCTTAAACTCACTTCCTGTTTATGAACTGTCATATCATCATGTACTAATTTCAGGGCTTGCTTATGAGAAATGACAGGAAATTGATTTTGGCAACTTCTAAAAGCTCTGATAAATTCCATGAAGCACAGGTGAATAACATATGCAGACTGATTAGCAGAAGATGAAATTATATATTTTTATTTTCATGAGAATCGCTTTCAATAAGAAGAACTTAATTTGAGCATATTTTTGTTTAATAAATTGTCAAATTTGTTTTCGTTCAATCTTTTCATATCATTTTTTTTTCTTAAGTCTGAAGAAATATTTATGAAACATTGTGACCATTTGAAATTATAGAATTTATTTTCTTAAACTATTTTTTCACTTTTTTTTATTAATTAGTTTCAAATATATAAAAGAGTAGTTTCTTTCTGCAGATTTCTTACAACTAATTACAACCTTTTATGATCAAAAGTTTCGTTTAAAAATAATTATATTCATTTCTAAAGATCGTTAGAACAATTAATTTCTTATCACGAATCTTAGAAAACTATTAAAACTTTATTTCTCGTTAACAGTTTGCTTCACTTTTTAAATGAAAGCGCCACCTTGCGGCATTTAAACAAAATCATGAAAGGGTTGAAATTTGTACAGAAGACTATCAATTAAAAAAGTTAGAAAAAAATATGAAAAGTTTTTTCAGCAAATTAGAAATGCATAAATCTCTTATGCTACAATTTACAGACAGAAAAACTAAAATACAGAACTTTGGGTAGGTTTTCAAAAATATGATGGCTAGAATAATTGATTGATTTGAGCAATAACATTTTAACTTAATAAAAGTGATAATCATTATCTTATAAATAAGTTGGTAGCGTAAATACATTAGGTTAAAACAAAATTTGACTTTTGTGTAAGCATCACAAAAACTTAGAACTTGAGTCAGGGCCACTGGCTTCTAAATAAATGTAGAACATAAAATTAGAAACTTGATTAAGGTCTTTTTAGCACCTTGGCCTGTAGAAACTCCACGGTCAACAGACTAAGGTATAGAAATTTTCATACAGGCCAGTTCTATTGATCGAAGATGCTCAAGAAGCATCTGTCTTAGAAGCCCCAGTAAAAATAAAACTGTTTATGTTTCAAAGAAACAAGAAAAGCTTTCACATGAGAAGGAAGCAAGTCACTATAAGGAGAGAATTAAAACTTCCTTAAGTTTGTTATTAGTCAGTGATAAAACTAAACTTTGTTAAAAAAATTATCTCATTTTGGCAGTTTGTTACGTAAGCAAATAGGGGTTTGATACAAAGTGCTTACAAAATGAATTGTTTCAGCAAGGTTGTGAGAGGTTGATAACTCTTTCATGCGTTCTGAAAATACAGTTTTTAGTTGAACTTTTCTTGCTCATATATACATTGACTATATATGTTTTTAAATAACTTCATTTAAAATAGAAACTATATTTTGTGAATAAAAAAGAAGAAGATTAAATTAAAATTTATAACAATGATCTTATTAAGAGAAAGATTTACAGAAAGAACATTTTACTTTTGGTTTCTTAAAAGTAAGAAAAAGTTTCAGGAAATTTTGTTGAGCTAACTTTTTTGAAAAAAATTTAAACTAGTTGAAGGAAATAGCAGCTTTTTAAACGAGAATCAGAAATGATTATTAAAAGATTTTTTAAAGAAATTTTCAAAAAATTAGTTTATTCTTTAACATAAATTTATATACAAAATGGCTTGCTATTAATTAGTCTAGACTTTGAACTTTTCTAACTTTAAAAAGTTGCTATAACAGAACTTTAAATGTTATAAGGTGTTTTTAAACTAGAAAAATGGTTGTTTGAATCTAGAGTTTTTACTCAATTCAAGTTTCACTCAACTGTTAGTCTTTTAAACTGTTTTGATTTATGTGTTTAGGTTTGTTAGTTTGTAATTTCATTTATACATTTTTATCATGAATAAAACAACTACAGATGATTTGTTACTAAGTGAAGATAATGATGGCAAGTATTTAATTAAACAGTTTCTCAGGAATTTAATAGAAATCTTTATACAGACTCTCAAAATGTCTTTATAGCTCTTATGATGATTATATTTGTGGTAGGCTTAGTAGGCAACGGCATAAGTGGATTTGTTATTTTGGTTTTGAAAGAATATAAAAAATCAACTCTACATCTGTGAGTCAAAAATATTTTAGATACTTATGAAAATAATTTACCACATTGTGTTTGGAACTATTAGTTTTATAGTTTAATATTTGTTGTTATGCATTTTAAAGTATTCTTTAAGCAAACATTTTTAGAGATCTTATGATATTAAAAAGCGTATACCAAGTCTTTTGTTTTTCAAGGTATGTTCTCCAGCTAGTTATTGCTGATACTCTATTTCTTTGTACAATTCCGTTTAAAGTTGAGGAGACTATTAAAAAGCAATGGATCCACTCTGCATGGTTATGTGTTATTGAACAACTAATCATTTATCTAAACTACAGCGCTTCAGTTCTTTTTCTTATGGTAAGTCCTTTTTATAAACAAAATACTCTAAGCATTGCTTTAAGAAATTAAAAAAAATTTACATTCTATTCGGTTAAACAGATATTGCTTAAATAAAATGTTTATCTAAATTCCTTATATATAAAATAAACATTTAACTTTTAGTAAAACTTATAAACTTAACTAGTTGTTTTCTTAACCTTCATAGCATTTAATGAAACTTAACCTTAAATAAGAAATAATGCTATTTATTTATTACAATAAATGCGAAGGAGAGTACCTGAAGAGAGTACCTCTCGCTAACACACATTCTCACGAATAATATCTATTCAGTCAAAAATATAGAAAGTAAAAGATGTAGTACATGGCATTTATATAGCACTCAAAGAATATAAGAGTGAACAATTACATAAAATGTTAATAATATAAAAAAGAGTAAAAAATCACAATTTAGAAATGACAATGTTGGCAATATTATAACGGTTCAACTTCTTTTTGAACAACGCGAGCGACTTCGGCATGGCAATATTTATGAATTTTTCTTTCAATTTACTTTGAGTTAGTTAGTTTAATTTGGAGGATTCTGATTATCAAAGCTATGACGTTTTTTGTATATTTAACCAATGGGTTCCAGCTGTTGTAGAAATGTATAAACTAATCATGCACATCAGCTTCTCTTGTTCCTCATTAGATACTGACTTTCAATTAAAATCTGAGTAACTAAGTTTGATACTATAAAATATTTCAGTCTTTAAAATGGTAAAAAAAACTCTTTAAAAAAGCTTTATTGTGTTATAACTTACAAGAAGCACAAGCAGCAACTAGATGGTACAAAATGCTACATTAAAATAGACTCACATAGGCCTGACATCAACTTAAATTTATGTATGTAGTAGAATAATCTTCTGTTATACCATTCAAATTGAGCCCGTGAAGCCTCTTAAACAACGCAAAACAACCTTTGAAATTATTTATAATCTGTAATCAAAAATCAGTTTAATAAATAGTTGATGGAATGAACATTTCACCTACTTCAAACAAAGCTTCTACCTTGATGACCAAATAACATATTTGTATCTTTCAGGTCATGAGCTTTGATCGATATATTGCAGTTTGTCATACTTATTCAGCTTATTTCAAGAAATTTCGGGAACCATTGGCTTCAACAATAATGATTATTCTTGTTTGGATCATATCTTTTCTGATTTGCATTCCAATAATTACTTATTCGACTGTATCAGGCATTAAGCCTTACTGTAAATGCAAGTAAGTCTGCTATGTTTAGTTTGTATAATCAAAAATAAATGTAATTTCGTTTTTTTCAATTGTTTCATTTGTAAATATGTCATATTAAAATATTTATCATTTAATCAATTGTCAACAATCTACCTCATCATCAATACTATAAATCCTAACAATTAAATCAACTAGTCCCAGTTTCCCCCTGAAGAAAGATCAGTTTGAAGCTTATGATGAATATTCTAACCTTGAAGATTGTATGTAAGTCTCGCTTAACGAAGCAGCAATCTCTTGTATACATACAAATCTACAACATCTACGCAGTGATCCCTATAATTACGATGCCTATTACGAGGGATCATTTATGACGGAAAATATAACTATAACTGATGAAGTATACAAATTAGCTAGTAGTAGCGGAGAAACCATTTCGAGTGATTGCCATTATATCGGTTACACAAGCTTATGGTACAATTTCCTATACGTCAACTTCACACTGTTGTTTATTTTTCCAGTCTTAGTAAGTACTTGTAAACAAACTTTCCAATATGAAGTATGAGGTATCATATTGTTCAGGTAATGATGGTTACTTATGGATTCATTATTCGAAGATTGAGAGAAGCAAACATTCGAACAAAGACTCGTAGAACTTCTAGTGCAACTTCTTCTCATTATAATAGCACAAAAAATTCTAAGTCCCAATCGAAAAGTATCTCGAGGAATAAACGTGTCACTTCTATGTGTGTGTTATTGGTTACCAGTTTTGTTGTATTGTGGTTACCATTTCATATTGTACATCTAAAAAAAATTACTGGGATTAAGACTCCTCAGGGAAAAGCAAGTGACTTTTGAAAGTGTGTTTCAACTACCAACTTTAACTTTATGCAGAATTACATATGTATTCAGCTTGTGCAAGCAGTTCGTTTGTTAGGCTTTCTCAATTCAGCCCTTAATCCATATTTCTACAACTTTATTGGAACTGGTTTTTTCAGACGCTTAAGGTAATGTTTCATTAAGCAATTTAACATTTGCTTAATTGATATTCGTGTTTGTGTCTCCAGAACAGCAAAAACAACTATCAAGAAGTCTGTAAGAAGTAATAGTTCTGTTCAAGCAAAAGCTATTTACGCAAAAGAAAGAAAATCTGATTCAGGAAATATAACATTTGTGACGAAACCCACAATGTAAGTTTTTGTCACATTTTTTGATAGCTCTTATGTTTTAATGTTAATCAGGAACAGAAAAGTAAGACCTGAAGAGGTCTCAGAAATGAAAAGTCTTCAGCAATGAAGGTTTTCAGAAAGAAGATACACCACTTCAAATGAATTCCAAGTTCTATAAAATGTTTAACAATTGTTCAGAAACTTTGTACATTTTCATTTGTAAATACGTTTTTATCTGTTTGAGAAGAGTGTAAATAAATACTAAACAAAAATTGTTTGAACATAAAGTAAACACTTTTGGTAACATTCATTTGTTTTTCATGGTCTCAGTTGTCATATCCTTAGTTGTTTATTAAGTACAAGATAACGTACTACTGACGCTATGTTATTGTATGAGATTGCTGTGAAAAATTGCGCAATAAAGTTCTGGTTATTAACTAACTAAATCAAATCCTTATACAAAGTTAACTTTAAAACAATGAATGTTTATTTAAGTCTACATAAATTTATCTACACTTAAGTTTGTTATTTCAAATACTTTAGTTACTTTGACTCAAACCAGGAAGCTCTGATAAAGGAAAATCATAATAAAGGTTGGAATCGAATAAAAGTTTTAAAGCTAAGAAGGATGCATCAAAAATAATTTCAACATTTTATAGAAAGTTACTCTTTACTTCAACTAATTGAAAACGCTGGAAATATTTTCAAGTTTTTCCTTTTCTTCATTTTCAAAAAAGAAACGAATTTTTAAGTTATAATTAAGCAAACGTGTATACAGTCGTATTGTTTTCAATTTGTTGATATAAATTCTTTTTTGTTTGAGCATAAGATGTCATTCAAACTACATTTTCAGATAATTTCAAAACTTGTTTGACATTTTATTGAATTCAGTCAAAAAATTGTTGAAATTAAACTTTTAAAAGTTGAGATAAAGAAAAGTCTATGCAACCCTGTAGAAGGACCTTCTTAAGTCAATTGAAGATTTAAGTTTCCTTCTATGAGACGCAAAACTCTTAATTTAAAAGTCGGAGTTAGAATCTCGTAGGCAGCTCATCACTCAGTACCGTTATGGCAGCTCCTGTGATGTCATCCAAGTGTAGCTGTATCAGTCCTTCTGTTCCGCTGCATACCTTGTTGGCGTGGAGAATGGAATCTTGCTGCATGGGCAATAACTGGATATCCATAATTTCTGTCCTGGTATTTTCTCAGTATGGCTGTTCAATGCTTCAAATAAATTTCGTATATAAATGATCTGGTTTTCAGCAAAAAAATTTTCATGTAAGCAAACAGTTTCAACAAATTTATCAGAAACGTCACTATACAAAAATCATTTGATTATTTTTCTTCTTCTATCATTAACTTGCTCCTATCATTAAATCGACTTTTCACCATTCGAGCCTTTTAATGAAATGCAAAATGTTTGTTTGAACTTGATCATTTGAACTTGATCATGATATTCATTCTAAGTTACTCAGATATTTTAAAGCTTCAAATTGTTTAGTTGCCTAGTTATTTATTTGCTTAACCAATTTATAAACTTTATCGATAAGTTTTTATAAATGAATTTAATTAAAATAAAAAAAGCTTAGACGTTTAGACATAAGCAATCTAAAACTTATTACTCGACTGTATTTTTTGGAACAAAAAGAAAAAAAAAATTGTTAAGTTAATATCTTAAAATGATTAAAAACCAGTAGGTCTAATTCTTCTACTAAAAACTTTATCTTAAAATTATATATTAAAGTGTTTATTAAATATAGAATATGAACTGATTGTTAATTCTTAGTAAAACAACAAAGGTAGATTAGAAAAACTCCAAAATATTAAAAATCATCTCAAATTTAAATTCAATGACGAAATTTTGGAGATTTTAAAATGTTTTCAAAACGTATTACAACTGACTATTAAACATACTTTCTACTACAAGAGCTATGTTTTTTTTTTCAAATATTCAATTTCATCAAATATTTTTAAACAGTAACTTTTCATTCAACGTTAAAAACTTATTTCATTTTCTTGAAGATAAATCATAAAAGTTATTTTACGACTTTAAAGTCTTTCTAATAAAACAATTTCAAAGACTTTCTTATCCCGCTCATTTCAAAGAATAGCTTTCATCTTTTAATGGATGCAAGCTCAGATCTATGAAACATCTGTGCATCGAAGCACAACGACGCATGACGTCATAGTATAAAAGCGAAAACTTTTTCTTGAGTAAGGAAAATTGAATTGTGAGTTTGAAAACTAAAACTTTTTATAAATAAAAGATGTTATTGATCAAATAATTTGACTAAAGAAATACTTCAATTGTAATCTTTCTAGTTCTAATAATTTAGGTCGAATTAAACAATGTATTCAGTTTTTTGTTTATAATTCTTCAAAGTTATTCAAATTTAGTTAAATGGTCAACGAGCTTTTACAAAATATCAATTCTGCTTAAAAATTCTTTTTTAGTTGGAAAGAAAGCTTTAAAAAAACAGATAAAAAAGGAAACAAATTTTGAAGCTATACGTTTAAAAGTTATGTCAGCCCAGAATAATTTCTTCCAAATCGTGAAGTAAATTAAGTTTAGAAAAATGTTATTATTTTTTGTCTGTGATAATCAGTTGTATTTGTAAAAGACCAATTCTGCAGTAATTTATCAAACAACTTACTGCCTTAGGGTATACAGTTAGAGGTGTTTATTACTGAAAGTCGTAGTTTTCTGCATCTGTCTGTAATTGTAGTTAGAAAAAATTAGTTAGAAAGAATGAATAAAGATTCTTTGGTTCTACGATTTCAAACTTTTATTTTTATTTTATATAACTGTACAATCGAAGCAATGTGTTTCTTTCTTTAGTATTATAATTACAAATTACAGCTTGCTATATCACTTAAAAAGCATTATTATAGTTCAAATGATGATGTATGATTTACTAAGAAAAAGTTTGTGCTTAGCTATTTAACTATTTATTTTAAATCGGATAACTTTTATTTAACTATTTAGAAACTTTCTTTTAAATATTGTGTAGATGTTCTTTAGTATTTACAAATTTTATGCACAGTATTTTATTGCAATTATTTACATCAGAAAATGTTCCAAAATCTGTCACCGACTATTGAAAGTCCAAGTTAAATATTGCTTAATCCTCTACAAGAAAATAGTTGTAAGATTTTCAAAATACTTACATTAATTCTGTTTCAGTCATTCACTATGTTTAGTAAACTTTTTTTAATGTAAAAACTTTGGAAAAGAAAATTACATTAACGTCATTATGGTTAACCTTACAAACGCTGAAAGTTTTCTTTGAATCAAGTCATAAGTCTTTTACAAACAAATAATCCCAGTTTTAAAACAAATGAAAATATTGGTTTGGATTACATTAATTGTATTTACGATAGAAACTCTTAAAAAAATTAAATGTATCAAACCAGAAATATGTAAAATGAATGACAATTGAAAGACATTTACAGTAAAGAGTATCTAACTAATTCATTCTTGTATCTACTTTCAGCTGTTAATCTTAACAAAACAAATAATTATATCTACTTTCTAATTACTTTTTATATACGCTTGAATAAGAAAATTGAAATATCATTTAATAAAAGAACAGTAATCTCAAATAAGGTACAAGAAATTATTTTAAAATAAGAAATATTTTTGAACTTAGAAGTATACAATTTTATCGTAGCGTTTGTATCTTTTATGTCATTTTTTATCGGCTTCTTTCATGTAACATCTCAATTTCCCTGAAAGGTGTTTCAATTGATTTTGAAGTTTATATTTTCAGGTATCGATTACAATGAACTTTGTTGTTAATAAAACCAATTTTAAAGATAATCTAACAACCAATTCATCTGTTGCTGACATCTGTTACTCAAAAGATCAAATCATATCCACAATTGTGATTATACTACTAATTGCATTAGATGTTTATATTTTCTTCTCTTTATTTGTCTATGGAAGAAGAATAAAAGTCCACAGAAGACTTAAAAGAAGAGCCTCATTAAGTGAAGTATCTAAACAAGATTGTTTGTTTAATAACGCTCAAGTACTTCTTCTTCTATCTTCCTTCTTTGCCTTCTGTCGCTTTTTACTAGAGTTTGTTGAGATTAAATATGGATCTTCACCAGGCATCTTATTGTGTACGATTCTGAATAGCACTAATGCAATATTGATGACAATATCTATTTTTTGTGTCTATCTCGTCTTGTGGCTCCGACAAAGAAAATTTAATACAAACCTTCCCATGGAAGGAGTTCTTCTAAAGCTGATTCCAATACTTAGCAGAATAGTCCTTGTACTACTTATCTTTTTTTTTCTTGCGTTGATTATTTTCCTATTAGGTTTTCAAAGATACAGAGGATCAGAGGTTGGATGTGTATCAAAGTGGAATTTTTTTATAACTTTCAAATACATTAGAGTGAGCATGGTATTTACTTTCACTCTCATCTTTCAACTGCTACTGTTAGGGCTGTTGGTAATTCCTCTTTTGAAACACAGAAGGTCTTTAAGAAGAATGAGTACAAGCCAAAGAACACACTGGGTTGTTCTTCGTCGCCTCACAATCTGTGCTTTTGTTGCAATCATTTGGAACGGAGCGATTGGCATTTTTATTCTCTTCTTTTTAGACTCAACTTACTCGATGTATTCAAAAATCTTATACGATTTGGATTTTCTAGCGCTATTTTTTTGTACAGTGATTTCATTTCGCGACTGGAAAGATCGTTTGAATCCATGGTGCGCTTTTCGCGATACTTCTAAGCCAATCACAATAAATGTAACTTAAGTATCGTTTTCTATAGTTAAAATAGCGTCTATTTTTCTGTTGCCCGATCAAGAATTTGGTTTTATCTTCCAACATCATGTATTGATAACTGAACTGATCAATATTACGCATAAAGCTTGAAAACTGGTATCAATATGCTAGTATGTTCTTCGTTAGCTCTTAATGTTTAAGTAATACTTTTTACACCAACTTGAAGAACAACGACATTAGTATTTATTTAGTTTTATGCATGTGATTACTTTCACCAAATTACTAGTCACCAAAATTATATATAGAAAGACCAATAAACTGTTTTTGAAAGCTTTTATCAAAAAAAATATTTTCTGTAATTCTGTTTCATGATGTTTTGAGTTCTAAAATAAATATTTTTTATTGAATATTATCGAAGTCTGAAAATAATTTTTTTATTTGGTTAAACAATAAAGACTATTACTTGCATAAAAATAAATTGATAAATAAGAAATTTAAGGTTCTGGTATATTTTGATTCAGAATATAAAATATTTTGTTGTTAAACTTAAAGGAATAGAACTAAAATTTATCAATTACAAAGCATTTTTTTTAAATCTTATAAATCAACTCATGAAAAATATGTCGTTTACAAAACAACTTGTCCAAATTTCGCGAAAAACATCTGGTTGAAAATTTAAGGTGGTTTGTTACAAAGTTTACAAAACAATTAATATGAGTTTATCGACCTTGTTCGAAGGCTCAGAGCTGTTTTAAGTTTATTTTATTTATATAATCGATAGAAATTTTATTACTTAACAACTGAACTAAAATTCTTATAAAATATTTGATTGAAAGTTTAAATTACAGAAAACAAAAATGACTACATCTGAAATTGAATAATTCATAATTTGTTTTTGTTGTTTGTCAAACTGATGAAGTTTCGCTCTATAACTTGGGACTTTCTTAAAATCAAACAGTAAAATGTCATTAAAATGTATCTAGAGTTTTAGCTACGTAAAACTTACGGCCTCAACGTATTACCTAACTATTCACTACCTGGTATTTAAGTGGGCTGAAGTTTACGTTAGTCATGTGACTTAAGCTCTCGTTGTACCGAAAATATATTTTTTAACTTTTAGTACAAATATGATCAACTCATCTGCCTTCAATTGATTGTCTGATACTAAACAGTTTTGTGATTTATTTAAAAATTTACATCCGTAAATTGTTTTAACGAATTAGTGTTGACAGCTAAGATCAACTACTTTCAAATCTTTTTATAAATTAGAAAACAATCTTCTGTAAGAGATTTGCTAACAATTGTTAGTGACAAGTTTACTTTGAAAATTAATTAAATTTGCGACGTTAAATACTACTTTTATTTAAACAGTTTAGATCAGAGCTTCATAACCATAGTTTTCAATTCCTATTTCAAAAATGGAATATTTATTTTTCTAATTTTCGTTGAAGTCTTTGAGAAAGCCATTTTTATTCAATTTCATGATTTAAATGTAAAAATAACTTTTGAAGAGCCGGACAAGTTGCTCGTTTAGATTGCCTTGCTTATTTGTTGATGCATCTCTAAATCACTCTTAAATGAAAAATTAAGCTTTGTATAAAAACTATTAAGTAAAACTCTCATCATTTAAACTGCAATTTGACTAATGTCTTCTGCTAATATCAGTTTTGATTTAAATTAATAAAATTATATTTGACTTTTCTTTTAAGCTTTTATCACTTGCTTTAAACTTTCTAAAAATTGGAAATTCGAAAGAATAGCGTTTAGAAAACTAGATAAATTAAACTACAATCTGAATTGATATTTTAGTTAGAATAGAACACACACTTTTTCCGAAGTCAAAACCAATGGTGAGAAGAAAAAAAGTATATTCATCAAAAGAAGGCGACATTTACATTTCTAATATCGAATATTCTTTATGAGATCTTGAAGAAGATCAAGTATATAAGCCTGGATGTCTTGATGAAAAAAAAACAAGTAAATGTGTCTTAGAGCGAGTTGCCGGCAGTGACGTCATCAATCTTCTTTTTTATTACTTGTTGTTGGGGGGTTAATGATTTCAAAATCACTTCCTGTGTCTTCCTCCAATTCACTTTTAGTCTTTGTTCCTTTATCTTCTTCTTCCTGAGACTCGTCACTATCTTCTTTAGCATTAACTTCAAAACAAACCTCACATAGAAGGTTTGAAATTGGAGTGATTAGCTACATACCCTTGTTTCCACCTCTGTACTCGATTGTATAAACAGGTTTGAAGGAGTCGAAGAAGCCTACATCCGCTAGAAGATTGGGTAGAAACCAAATGTGATATCTACCTTTTGTCATCAACCAAATAATTCCGAAGAATATAGAACGGGCTTGAAAGATAAAAGAGGGTTTCAAAGACTTTTAGTGAAATATTTTAAGATTGACGGTTGGATACGAGAAGAAATAAACATTAGTGACCAGTTTCGAATTATTAAAAGAGATTTAAAATAGTTGAACTTCAACCTAATAGTAGATGAACTTACAAAAGCCGAGCAGAAGAATACCAGCAACAAAACAACCACAGACACATGAAACGACGTACAGTCCATCACGTAGACAGTCAGGCCATAACGGGTGAACTGTACCCAAAACCAACATCAACATTATCAGGATACCTAAATTGAAATTGGTTTTAAGATGAAAAAGAAACGAATATAGGCGAGATAGTCACCGCCAATTATTATACGAAGTCTTGTGGGATTAAATATCCAAACATAGATGTCATTATTATCTTCAAAGGTTTGGTAGTTGTGATAGTTGATGATGTATCTACGCTTCTTCTTTTTTTCTTCGTTCTATTAATGAAATTTAATTGACGTCAAAAATTTATGAAATTAAAATTCTATTTTCAAATGTTGACATTTTTTTATTGAAAATATTTGTTGATAAATTTTTTAATTAAGATTATCACTTCTACTGATCCAGAATTTATTAGTTTATAAAAATCTTTTTGAATCAATTTGAATTATCTTTTTACTTTAATTGAGTCTCCATCATTTTTTTTCTTTTTCAAAGGCTTTGCTACTTTCTCTTCCGTTTTTTTCTAAATAAAATTATTTTTATTAATTTTACTTAAATCAGCTAGTTTGTGAAAGTTACTTTTACTTTTTCTTCTTTAAGAACCTTCTCACCTCTATAGAACAACTTGTTTTGTATCATTCTGAAAAGAAAAACGAAAATTATTTACAGTATCTTAAGACCTCATGAAAATTACAATGAAATGATTTGAATAAAAAAGTTTCACTGAAAAGCAACCAATGAAAACATACAAAAGATTAATTTCAATAATATTTTTGCAAATCATATATACCACCATCAACAGGTGATTTTTTGCAAGTAGTCGTTCTAAGCATCATTCATTTACAGATCTTAAGACAATAATCTCTAAAAAAGAAGATTTTATTGCATGAAAGCTTTTGTTGGTCCATAAGTCTTGTCAAGGTGCTAAATTTTGTGTAACTACTTTTAACTGAAACTTTATGAGTCTTTTAAGATTGTAAGGTGGTTTAACAACATCAACTAGCTAGGCAAGCACTCCAAATATTTCTAACTCAGTTTTAAAACTAATAATTTAAAGAATATTTCAATTAATGATTGGAGTTTATATGAGGAAAAAGGAAATTACAAAACTTCTTAGAATCAAGCTTATAAGTTGGAGTTAGGAGAAAGAAGTTTAAAGAAATCAAAAGTGAAATTTAGAAACTCACATCTCTAAGAAGCTCACACATTGATCTCTAGTAGTAAACAGAGGCTCCTTTTTACACTTGTTCCCCCATTTTGAGTTTAGTAGTGTATCAACTGCCTTACAGCCTACACAGAAAAGTTCATTTTATATAGTCTCAAGTATTTACAGTAAATTAATTGTGTTTGTATATAGAATTGTAACAAGTAATTTTATGTTTTAAAACAAATTCAGGGGGTTTAAATGTTATAAAAACAAAAATAAATTAATTCACACAAAAACTGAAAACATTTTTCTTAATTTCTTTCTTAAGATATGTTAAAACATTAAATTTCAAAAATTATGTTTTTCTTATAGTTTAAAAACTTTAATTTCAAGATTTAATCTAACCAATAAAATAATCGACTTGTTGCCTTTGGATTGTGGTGTTTTTCTGAGGAATGTTCCATCTGAGATATTTTGCAATTTTCAACTCTTCCTTATTCAAACCTTCCATCTGAAAATTGCAAAACAATTATTTATGATTCATCAAATTCAAACTTAATAAATAAGATTCTTGAATTGTAGAAGAAAAAGAACCAACCTCCTCTAATCTTTGTTTTCTTCTACGATTTGTAGCCATTTTCTACAAATTATAACTGATATTTTGTTTTATTTAAACTTAACCAGGGGTTCTAATATTCTAACCATTCTATTAAACAGAATAATTTGATTAAACTGATTCTAAACAAAAAGTGAGATGTTTTTAAACAAAATTTATTTCATAAATAAATTAAAGCATTTATCTAAAGTATAAATTAAGTTATGAAAGATATTTACTGTTCTAAAAGATAACATTTTACAAACTTTCTTATGTACTAACTAGAAATATCAAAAAATTAAAGTTTTTATTTATCAATATATGAATAAAAATGTTTTAAATAAATGAACTGCTTTGATAAGCATTTATAGCTACTTACAATTTATAATTTTAAGCATCTTTTTGGTGCAAAGTTTGTATATAAAACTTTCATTTGAAATAGTATAATTAAAAACAAAGAATTTCAAATAAAGTTTTTAAACAACAATAAAATAGATTAATAATGATAAATATTAAAATTATAATAAATCAATAATTTATTTTTTTATACTTGTATTCTTTAATTGGTAACAATAAAATTATCCTATTAGTATATCTTATTATATAATAAATAAAGATATCTATATACTTAAAATACTATAAGATTATTGTATTATTGATACAAGAACCTATAAATTATATTCTTATGATTAATTTACATTCAAAACACTTTTTCAATTTTTATAACATTAAGTGAGCAATCAATAATATTACATAATATATTTTTATGTAAGCGATTTCTAATCTAAACAAATTTAATATGAACTAATAACAAAATAACTTTTAAATACAAAAAAACAAAAATCATTATAAACACCAAGTAATAAAAGATATTTCTAAATATTTTATAAAGTTAACAAAACTTAAGCTTAAAACAAAAATCATATTTATTAATGGTTAAAACACAAAGATGAGAAACGATAATTTCAAATATAATTATGCAGATATATAATCTAAGATACTCTAAAATACAAGGAAACAAATTGATACGTTGAACATGTGACGCAGATAAACACGTATTATGCTTGCAGAAAATAATTCGTCTATCTAATTCAAATTTATCTTGACTATCTTTAATCAAAAAGTGCAAGATAAAAATTTAATTAAAAAATAAGCATAAGAAGTTTTATTTACAATTAAACCTTAAACTTTTGTAGTAATTTTTTGAACATAAAGATTAACAAAAATTACGAAATCATACATGTTATTTAGAATAAACTTAGATTTTAAAAAATTTAATTTTTAGCGAATTTTTTAAGAATTTGATTTGAATTTTTATAAAACTATTAACGTTTGCTTCGGCTTCTAAATCTTAACGAGTAAATGCATAGTTTTATAAGGATGTCGCTAAAGTCGATCAGTTGTATTAATCTTAAAGTAAAAGTTATCAATTTTTTCCGTATTAACCAACTTTTCTAATAAGCAACTTACTTTCCTAAACAATATACTTTTGATTGATAAGTCTCACAACAAGATTAAAGCCGGTTATTGTTTTTTTTTTTTTTTTTTTTAATTTTAACCTTTTTTGCCTAATAGTAACAAACAAAAACTAGTGCTGTGTGCAAGCATACTTTAGAGTTTAGTGCATGATTTGTTTTGTCGGCATACTTTATGTTCGTTCTTTTTCCAGCATCTTTTACTTTCTCATAAATGACATGTTTCTAGAATTTAGTTTTTAAAATATTTTGACAAAAATTTCAAGATAGAAGGATTAATGATAGTAGCAATAAGTTGTTACAGGGTAATGCGTTACTTTTCAGTAATGTTTGACAGGTTTACTTTTACCGATAAATTATTTTAAATTTAATCTAGAAGATCTTTCGATTTTTTTTTGAATAATTGATTAATAATCTACTATTGAGTTTTTGATTGTTGATGCAATTTGAATGGGAGTTTTTACTCTAAGCTGTGCGCTTTAAAGTTAAATAAATTAAATCCCCTGTAGTCTACTTATCTTAAAATGCTTTACTTGATTGATATATTTGATAACAGTGTTTTCAAAATTTTATTTTTATAAGATAAACTGTTGTTCTACTAAAAATCTATTAACTGAAGCATAAAGAAAAAAAATAAAAGAAAAGTATTATAATAAAATTATGCAAAATGATTAAAAATACTTTAGCTAATTTGTTAGAAAGATAGTTTCATTAATAACAAATCTAATAAAGCTATCTATAAGATTTGTTCAATAAGAGGATTACAAAGTACTCGCGTGTCAAAAATAAATCTTAACTGCTATCTTTCTAATCGTGTGAAACCACTTAATAAACTTTTTAAGTTGAGTTGAAAAGCTGTATTAAAAACTAATTATAAATACAGATTTCAAACCATAAAGTTTTTTACTATCCATAACTGATAATTTCTAAGAATGTTGTGTAAAACTCAAATTAAACAAAATAAATACTGATCAGATTTATACTCTGATTACAGATATCTCATTTTTTCTGATGTTTTAATTGTTTATACCAAATTATAAAAGAATGAGAACTGTTTTTGAAATGTCAACAAACATATAAACAAACAGTTTCTACAGATTTTTTGAATGATTACAATTTAAAAACTATCCATTTTTAATTTAATATTTTACCTTTCAAACCATTTATACTCTGATGGTGATTTTATTTAAATAAAACGTTTTAAAAAGTATTTTAAAATTCAAATAGGTATGTTTGATCTATATTTTAGGTAAATGAAATTTTTATTGCATATTTTTAGAAAGTACTTTTAATCACTTTTAAGATACTAAAAGGCAGATTATTCGTAGTAATGTTAGGGCTGTATACTATCAGAAGGCGAGTTTTTAAAGATCTAAATTATAAAGCTATTAGATAATTAATTTGACTTCGTTGACTGAGAAGTTTAACTAATTTACGTTTTTCAGTGATTCGTTCAGTTTTTGTTTATATTTATTGTAAGTTTTAATTCATTTAATGTATCACTGGCTTACAGTATGTACGGATAAATAGAAATAGTTTGATACATGTAATGAAAATAAATCTTATCACAGATTTATTCGTTGATAAAATTGCACACCACAACAAAAGTAAGAAACACTGAACAAACCAACACCACACCATACAGAATAACCTATAAGCTAGTAATCGATTATATACTATCTTGAAACGACATTTACGTATGCGGTAAGATAATATTCTGTTACACAGTTCAGATATCTCAGAGTACATGAATTCATTTTTAGCTACTATAAACGTAAACTCTGTGATGCTTCACAAAATGAAGCTATTACATCTTTTTCTACAAAATAGACCTGAATGTTTAATCTATTGAATTGTTTTTAGTAAAAACTATCAGAACATACTAATTATAGTTTTGTCTTACTTCAAGCTCTTAATCTGCACTCTTCTGGTTGTAGACTCGGCACCTTGACATATAAAACTCCTCAGCCAACGAAAGCAAGTCAAAAACTTCTATTGTTTATATAAGGCAACAGTGATTACCATTAACTTTCATAAAAACGCGTTCTCATAAAATAGAGATTTATTTTATGAAAAATACATTTAATTGTTTTTGTAAAAATTTGTTTCTTTTGAATTAACTCCTTAATATATATAAAAATAATTTTAATTCTCTTAAATACTTTTAAGGCTATTAGAACTCATTTTCTTTTAAAATATAAAACCAAGAAAAACCATCATCTTGATATCAATATTTTTGATATGAATTTTTGTATTTTCTTCATGTGACGTATTTATTTTGACCAAGTTTTGTTATTGACTTCATATAACTTTCTTGTATCAAAATATTATCTTTTAATTTGCAGTATTACTTAATTTATAGAAATTATTTGATTTTATCACTTTTTAATTGTAATATAATATTTGTTGTAATTTATTACAGACAATTGAACTTGTTTGCAAATTAAAATGTTAAAAGCCGTTATGAAACTCATCAAAAGACGTATATAAAAGAAGCTACTTAAACAGTTAAAGTTATATGTTAGATGCTAACCGACTAATTTGCTGTTAATAATTGCATTATATCAGTCGTCTCATTTTTCTATTTGAAGTATAAATTAGTTTAGATTTAAAGTTAAGATTTCAGGTTTGAAAAGCAAATCATGAAATAGTATGTTTGAAGAAAATGCTCATGTTATATATGTATAAAAGCATATATACTTATTCTATAAATATAGTTGAATATAGATATTTTTGTTTTAAGTATTTTAGATTATAAAGCTTAATAAACTTCTATTTAAAAACTGAATTTGAGCAAAAAAGTTCAAAGTTGAAGTTCTTAGTTGTTTTTTATTTGTTTTTTTCAAAATTTTAATTTAACCTTAAAATGTTTTTGCTTATTTTGAAATGCTGCCAGAGTAAACTGATACGAACGGTATAGTTTAAAATTTGGTCATAAACCTATTTACTAATATTATTATGTTTATAATAATGATTTTAAATAATAATTTATTCATTTAACGATGAAACTTTTAGTTTTGTTTTAACAGTTTTTTTTTTTGAATCTCATTATTAATTTACTTTACAATTTGCAGAACTCTAATTATTATCTTGGGCCAATTAAGATCAAATATGATCTACCACTTTATTTTATATCTTTTTGCGAGTATTTTGATAATCATCAAAGAAAAATTGTTTAAACAAATAAAATGTAATTTTGAAACCGTTACTGTTAATAAGTAATATATGTCTCTGTTGAATAACTACATAATTGCACTACCTGGTATATGAACGTTTAGCTGAAATTAATCTTTTAATTTAACTAGAAATCTAACAATCAGTTTTAATATCAAAAATGAGTTAATATAAATAAGAAGTTTTGTCGAATGGACTTCAAATTTTTAGTAAAAAGTTGATGCATTATATATTTAGATTTAACTAAATTCACAAATTATAAAAATGTTTCAAATAGGAATTTAATAATTGGTGAACTGTGGTTGGGGAAGAAAAAACTGTATTTATTCCTATTCATACCACAACTCTTAAAAATTATTTTTGTTTTCAGTTTATATTCTGTTTTTTTTTACTTGATTGTTGTAACTGTAATATTATCAGATGAACAGTTTCATCATCTCATCTTTGGTGACGTTTCTACTGCTTTGTTCATCTCATGCTGTTTATCCATGTAATATAAATTTTCATTTTAATGAAAAACTTTATTTTGATATCTAACTTTTGTTTTTAAAGCTACTGGAGCATCAAATTCGACTGAAAAAATTGCTCATGTCGAAATAGGTGACTTAAAACCTTTTCTAGTTGTTATTACTCTTTTCAACAAATACTTTTGTATTTTTTCACTATTTTAGCCAAATTAAACATCGAATTAAGCATAAAATAAATTATTAATGATTTTTAAGTACAAATAAAGAAAATATATTTACAATCAAGTATGCAAGTGATTTTACAATAAAGGCTTTTAATATAAAATTACAGAGAAAACAGTGAGTGCTGGATCAAAGAACAAGTGCTTATCGATTCCACAACCTTGCTCGCAATTCTGTAATTCGACAACCGATGATGACGTCACTTGCTCTTGCGCTACTGGCTACGATTTAGCTCCTGATAATTCGACCTGCAGTCAAACAAGTGGTGTTGATCCATATTTAATAATTTCTAATCAGTAAGTAATACAATAAAGCTATATTTGATAATTTGGTTACATTTGTAATTTCTTACACAATCAGTTGATTTTTTTTGCGACTTTGTAAATGAACTCTCAAAGAGCGTTTGTTTTTGATAATTTGCTAATTCACAAATCAACTATTTATTTTATCATTTTCAATTTATTAGACACGGATTACTTTCATTTACAACTGGTGGAGCAAAAACATCCTATGTAATTATTAAAGATGGAATAGAAACATTTGGATATCATTTGAAGTAGGCTATTACCAAACTGACAAGTTATTTAAACGAGTTAAACTTATCTAAAATCAAATTTTTTACTCAAATGTTATGATTTGATCTAAACAAAGCTTGTATAATTAATTTAAAGTAAGTTTAATAAACAAATATTTATAAATAAGTTCTTGAGAAAGCAAGATATAAATTAAAACAATTTTATCATTTCAAACAGATCAAATAAATTATTTTATTTCAATACTGAAGAAAAGGCTCTTGAAATGTCATCACTTGTAAACGCAAGTGATTCACAACATTTGTTGTCAATGGAGAACTTACAAACTTTAACTGTTGAATGGGTGACAGACAAACTGTACTGGGTCAGTATTTGTTGCATTTTTTTGTTGTAATTTGAGCGATGAAACTGATAAAAGATTATGACTATTGGGTTTTATGCCATTATGGCTTAAACACGTGGGCTTGAAGCCACCTTCGTTGCCCATGATACGGCAAAACGCACTATATAACGCACTAAGCTATTGGGAGTGGATAGCACGTTCCCCAACTACCACCAAGCAGTTTTATAATTTATTCGATGAAAGCAAAAGCTATGAGAGTAAACCCAGACAATAGATCTACAATCTGTTAAAATGGATGCCACTGTCTCAAGTCACGAAGTCAAGAAGTCAGTTAAGAGGTATTTCAGCTACTCTCCACTGTAATCAGAACCAATGCGCATATCTGAAGGGAGTATGACTGCCAACTTACTTTCATTTACTGCTTTGGTCTACAAAGTTCATCCAAAAATAATTTTTATCTAGTCTATTCTTTTTTTTATTTTGTCAGACTGTTCCAAAGCAAGGCATCTATGTCTCTGATTTAAACGGTACTCATGTAAACTCAATAGTGACTGGATGCTTTGATCAAAAGTATTGTCTGTATTTAGTAACTTCATTAATTGCTCATCCAAGATTAGGGTAAGACAGTTTGAACTAAATACATTACACAAATAATGAATCAATAAAAATATTTTCAAGATGTAATTAACTGTAGAATTTAAATTATTAGAATACTACATCATAAATCTTTATTTAATTATTCATAGCTTTTTAGTGCTAAAATTTCCAAAGCGAGAAAAATTCTGAATCTTAACATAAATTTGACTAACTTTTAAGATACATTTTTTGGGGAACAAAAGGCTATTATTCACACATTGGAAGAGCTGGTCTTAATGGTGATCAACCTAAAGTGATTGTTGCTCAAAACGATTCGTCTGTTAATTCAATGACTATTGACTACGAAACAGATACCTTGTATTGGACAGATTTAATTTCAAAGTCTATTAAGTAAGTTTACAAAAACTCTAGAAAGTGTATTTGTCAATGTTTTTCTAAACTCGAAGTAACTTCTTTTATTTTATAATAATTTCAGACAGTGTGATTTGGATGGTAAAAATATTCGCCAATTAGAGTTTCAAAATGTAAAGATATTTTTTCCGCTTTCCATATCAACATTTGAGAGTCATGTTTATTGGTATGATGAGATTAAGGAAAGTATTTATAAGGTAAAAGGAGCTTTCTTTCGTTTTACCCTCTCAGCGTTTATTCACATAAAGTCGAACTACTTTACTAAACACCTTTAAACCTTCTGTATTTAGGCAAATGTCACAAGCCAGACCTACTCGATGAAAATCGAGCTTTTACACTACTTTGTGAAAGATATGAAGATTGTCCATCCTTACAAGCAAAATCAATCTCGTATGAAACTCATTAATCCATTATAACTTGTTTTGAACTATCTTTTATTTTTTTAGTATCAAATCCATGTTCAATCAATAATGGAGGGTGTCCTCATTTATGTTTACTAAAACCTGGAGACAGTTATGAATGTCACTGTGATGCTAATTTTATAGAAGTTAGGACTAGGAGTGGTTTAAAGTAAGTTCACATCACTTTTGATAACCAATCAACATTTAAAGCGCTCAATGTATATCACAAATTATTTTCTTTTTTTTCTTTGATAGCTAATTTCTATCTACTTAATAAATTTAATTTATCAATTTTATACTTATCATTTTATATATTGATTTATAATGACTTGACATTTTGGAATAATCAGTATTTTATATCACTGCATAAGATACAATGCTGTCAAAAAAAAAACCGCTATATAGTTTTGACTTTTTTAAATCAAACTGAAATAATATTTATTCAATTATGCAGGTGTGAAGCTGATTGTTCAAGTTCTCAATTTCTTTGCCATTCAGGAAACAAATGCATCGATATCGATCCTTATGTATGTGATGGAAGAAAGGATTGCCCAGATGGCAGTGATGAACCTGACACGTGCGGTTAGTTCTACTATTTGGAATACTTTCTATCTGATACTTTTGTGGTATTCGATTGTTTTTATAAACTGTTCAACTTTAAAGATGGTTTTCTTTCCCTGCAAAAAGATTATTCAACGTTAGACGTCATATATAACGAAGTAATGACTTGATGAAGTTTTTAACTCATCTACAATCTTTTTTAGAGCCAAGAAGATGTGCTAATTCCCAATTTCAATGTGATAACTCTTACTGTCTTTCTAAAGAAGTTGTCTGTGATGGAAAAAATGATTGCGCAGATAATTCAGATGAAGAATCTTGTAGTAAGTTTTGAATTTTGTTTTAATACTGCGTTGCTTAAGCTACTTTAAGTTTCCAATCAAATAAAAATAATTAATTTTAACTACAGCATTTTTCAAATATTTCAAATTAAGCATGTTGAAAGTATAAACTTTTTCAGGCGACTTTATTTGCCCTGAGTCTAAATTCAAATGCAAAACTTCTGGCTTATGTATTTATGATGATCGTGTTTGCGATAAAATTAAAGACTGTGATGATGGTAGTGATGAAGATCATTGTAACAGGTAATTTAAACAAATAAATTAAATTTAGTAATTAAGAAATTATGAGAATTCATTTTAAACACTGAACAAATATTTGCTGAATTTGTCAATTAAAGGAATTGTTCTTCTCGTGAATTTCAATGCGAAAATGGAGAGTGTGTTTGGAAGGATTTAATTTGTGATAACAAACCAGATTGCGTAGATAAAAGCGATGAAGCATCTTCTTTGTGTGGTACATAGTAATTTTACTTGAAAGAAATATTCGAAATAAACATATTTCAAAGATTTAATCCATAGACTTATGGTTTTACAGCAAATACAACAGCAGTGTGTGAATTAGAAAAATCGGTTTATTGTGAGCCAGAAGACCAGTGAGTCACAACTATTTCATGATTATCTATGTTGGTTATCACAAACTTTTTTAAATCGAACAATGTTTATGATTATGAATCAATATAAACTTTTATCACAGATGTCTCGCATTATTTCAAATTTGTGACTTTAAAGAAGACTGCTCTGATGGGAGTGATGAGAAAAACTGCGATTCTTTCTGTCCATCGTAAATAAAATTTATATTTAATTATATTTAATTATTCATATTCAATGAAATTCATAGCTACAGTATTTACCAATTTTGTTATTAGCTACATGGCTGAATGCAAAGTTAACTCAACATGTATCTACAAGTTTCAAGTGTGTGATGGAGCAGCCGACTGTAATGATCATTCAGACGAAGAAAATTGTTTAGCCAGTAATTGTACTGACAAGGAGTTTGCATGCAAAGATAACCGGTATATTTCATAGAATTAAAATTCTCTTACCTGCTCTACAATTAAACTTAAGTAGCTTTTTAAAATAAATTGTTTTTCTTTTTATTTATCTTTGTTTTGAGATAGTTTGCAGAGATAAAAGTAATATTAAAAGAAGAGAATAAAATATTCATTGAAAATAATAGTTTTTTTTTAGGCTTATAGTTGACCTGATAAATAAATGTTTATATTTGAGAGTTTATAAAAGTGTTTACTGCCTTTCTTCGTTGGATTTATTTATAAAATTTCATTTGCTGTATTTTATCATGTTGTATGCCACAACTTCACTAAACTTTTATTAACTTCTTTTGCTTTACTTGAAATTTACTTAGATTCTGCATACCAAAAGCTAAAATATGCAACCAACATGATGACTGCTTTGATGGATCAGATGAAGTTGATTGTGAAAGTAATATATGTGATAAAGGTAAGGAGTTATATTTTTAAGAATAAGCTTTAATGCTGATAAATACTTCTCCCATTCTTTTTATTTTGGCTAATACAGATAATATAATTCTTTTGTGTTAATTATCCAAATATGTCTTCATTTATCATGTGTAATTAAGAACTAACCTTTGAACTTTCAGGTTTTTACCAATGTAAAACTGGTCACTGTATACCTGAACATCAGAAATGTGATGGAAACATTGATTGTGTAGAAACAATGGACGATGAACTGAATTGTCCTCCACGATATGCAAATGGGACATATTGTCTTTCTACTATGTTTGAATGCAGCAATCATATTTGCATTAAGAAAGAGTTAGTTGTTGTTTTACAAAAGCTTATTCATAAAACTTGATACTATTTCATATTTAAACAATTTGTTGGTATTTTAGATTAATTTGTGATTCTATCGACGATTGTGGAGACAGTTCAGATGAAACACCGGAAGTTTGTGGTCTGTAAATCTTCATCTCACTGATGATAGTCATTATGTGTTAATTGTCATCAGCTACCATTACACAAATGTAAATTACCATTTAGCAAACCACCACCTATACATCTAAAAACCAATCGGGCAATTTCGATAAAACAAGACACTAATACAAAAAGCATTATTATATACTAACTCACTTCAAACAACACAGTTAATTACACCTTGTAATTAATATGAAAATACATTTCACTCATGACAGAATCAAAACCTTGCGACCCTGGAGTTGGTTTTCGTTGTTTGCAGAGTAGAACATGTCTCCCAAAATCGTTTTTGTGTGATAACTTGAAAGATTGTTCAGATGGTAGCGACGAGTCTGCATCGATATGTCACTCTGAGTGCAAGTTTGTACATCTGTTCCTTGATAATAATGATACATTCAAATGTTGTAACCCTATAGAATACATAGAATAAGTTTTGAGGGCAAACTTTTATGCTCCTGTTGTATTAAATACTTTTTTACTGTTTAGTTATTGCTGTTTGTAACACACAAAAGCTTTGCTAGAGATTTATCATCATTTCAATATTCAGATTAGACTTAAACTAAAGATACATTTTTGTCATCAGACTGGCTGAATTTCGTTGTAACAATGGAAATTGTATTTCTTCAAACAAAGCTTGTGATCATTATGATGATTGTGGAGACCTAAGTGATGAGTCCTTATGTCGTAAGCAAGCTTTGAAATTAAACTAATCCTTATTGTTGGATGCCGAATTGCTGCTAAAAAATAAATCTTGTCATCAGATCATACTGGAATTACTTGTGCTGATAATCCTTGTCACCATATTTGTGAGGAGCACCCAGCAGATGGAAATACAACAACTTACTTTACATGTTCTTGCCACGAAGGTTTTCAGGTAGTTTAATAGACTAACAAGTATCCTAAAAATTTCAGAACTTTATTTGTTTTAAAAGCCGGATCCTATACAAAAAAATCAATGTGTTGATATAGACGAATGCAAAGCAGCACGCCCTGCATGCTCACAAAAGTGTGAAAATCAAATTGGAAGTTATAAATGTAGTTGTGATGAGGGTTACACTCTTTCTTCTCATAACACATGTTATAGTACAGGTAATACATCTAATAATGTAAATACATCTAAATAAAAAGATTTTAGATCAAAGTTCATCTAACTACCTTCACACTTGTAAAATGTTATTAAGATTTTTATTTATCATAAAATGACTAACTTTTTTCATATTATTAGATGCTGCTTATGCTATGTTTAGCGAAAATGGTAAGCTGGTTCTACTTGATTTAAACATGTTCCGAGTAATTCCATACATTAACACCGAATATGAAGTCAACAAACTTGAATATATGTTTGTTGATTCTAATACCAGTGTGGTATACTGGACTTCTAACGACAGTGAGTTTGTTCATTATATAGACTTGAAATATTTATAAAAATAATTCTGAACGAATTGACAAATTTTGACAGAATTTTTTAAATTTATAATTAATATTATCTCCATTTAAGATGACAGGGAGTCAACCATATATCGATCAGTTGTGTATGTCCCAGAAGTTAACAGTACTAACTATGGATTGCCTCAAAAGTTGGAAACTTCTTATTGGGGTTTTATTACTTCTATTTCAGTCGATTTTATAACTGGGTAAACTATTCAAATTTCTTATTAATTTCTATTTATTATTTTATATTATTCATTAATCTCTTATAAATATATCATATCAGTTTGTTCGATAATAATTTATATTATTTGTATTTTTGTTATTTTTACATTATAATATTATTAAAAAGTCTCTATTTAAAACCTGTTTATATCTGCAGAAACCTATACTTTGCCTCATACCATTCCAACTCAATCATGGTAACAACAAAAGACGGTCGATACACAAAAACTGTTTTAAACAACTTTAAAATGATTAGATCGATTGCAGTAAATCCTAATTTAGGGTAAAATATAACTTTAAAATCGTTTTAAAATGTGTAAGTCACATACAAAATAACTAAATTTATTATTAGGGTTTTATATTTTTCCATTTTTAACGAACAATTTCTCATGCCTGGCTCAGAAGAACCAGTCTACAAAATGAATATGGATGGTTCTAATGTCAAGCCACTGCATCTAGAAAACCATAAACTTGTTGAGCTGGTGACAGATATTGTAGTTGATTTTCACAACTATGGAAGGTAATGATGCTAATAATCACTACACGAATCTATTCTCTGTTTTATTTTGATTTTTAGACTTTATATGACTGTAGACTACCCTAAAGCAATTATATCTTGTGATAGTAATGGGAAAAACGTTTATATTTTCCATAGACAGTCAAGTCACCAAAGTAAGACTGTCTGCTCTTGAAAAGTAAGATGTTGATTAAATAAACTTAATTTTTAGAGCCTTCGTCATATAGTGCATTAGCAGAGTTCGATGATCATATTTTGTGGTTAAACAAAAATGATATAAAAATTTATTCTCAAAATAAAGTTACATCAGACCAACTGCTACCATTCAATCTTTCTGGAATAAAGTATCCTCATGATTTTGTTATCGCCAATAAGCATCGATCTACACCAAGTACTAAGTTTGAATTTTTTGCTACTTTATCTAAAACCTCAAATCTTTTTCATGCTAAATACGTTTTAACAACAATTATATTTTAGAGTCTAATCCTTGTAAAGATGAAATTTGCTCCCACCTCTGCTTGCTAACTGCAAACAACACGTTTAAATGTGCTTGCCCTGATGGAACAAGATTTATTGAAAACAGTAAATATATCTGTGATGTGGATAAAATACCTGAAGTACCCTTGTTGGACGTTTGTCAATGTGTAAATGGAGGAACTTGTTCATATATTGATGGAACTAAACCACATTGCTCGTATGTTAATTGTATTAATTTGGTTGCGTTAATGTCCTTTTCTATCTAGGACTGGTCTACTAGGCAACTTATGCTCACTTATTAGTTTAAAACACAAGCTTTTCTGAAATTGTTTATCATAATTACTATACACCCACAGTCGTATTATTTTAAAGAAAATGAATGAAATTTAAGTTAGAGATAGTGAAATAAGATGTTTGATTTACAACGCAATAGCAACTTTGATTTAGTAAAAATCTTGATACCAGTGTATCAACTTCGTATCTTTCATTGCAACATAAATATAAACATAAAGATAATTTGTAGATGTAGAGCCTTGAAACTATTCGTCTATTTTATTGAGTTTCACTTTTCTAGTTGATAGCTTTTTTGATCAGCAGCTTGCTTGTTGCAAGGGGACAAAATAACCTTGTGGTGATATTGTGGAGAACTTTGAGTGTTTTAAATTTTGCTTCTAGAATAAAATAGTAATAAATAAATATATTTACAGTTGTCCTACAAACTACAGAGGAAAGAACTGCGAAGAATTTTGGGAAGAAAGCGCAGCCTCTAAAAGTGACTGTTTTGACTTATTGTTATGATAAAAATAATACCTTTAAATTTGAATTACGTTAAATGGCTGGCTTAGTTTTGTAAGTAACATTTACTTTAAATGAAATTCATTTCACAGAAAACGTGGCCTTGGGCTTGGGGTTAGGACTACCTTTTGGATTCCTTGTAGCAATCGCAATTGCTTTACTTATTTATAAAAAGAAAAAAGGGTACGTTTTTAACTCTGTATCTAACTCTAAGTAACTTCTTAAATCATAAATATTTTGTTTAAACAATAAAAACTATAAGAAAGCTTGAACCTTTTTCCTTTTGCTTCTTTTTCGGTTTTTAAGATACATGTCATATTTTAAAATAGTATAAGCTATGAAAAACTATTTATTGTATTTTGTAAAACAAATGTTCGCAAGCATTTTCAAAATATTGCGATTTTGTATACCTAATAACTACAATGATATACTAATGCTGGTATTAAAGTTTAATGTTCGGTTATTTTAACTCATTTCTTTCACCACAGCCAACCAATAAGGGAGCTTTCTCAAAAAAGTTGTCTTAGCTTCAAGAACGACGATGGTAGATCCCCAAAGCAATTTGAAAATCCAATATTGTTTAACCCTCCTTTCGGAGAATCAGTGCAACAAGCTGTAATTTCTTAACTACTACATCTTTTAAGTTTTCAAATCTTTTGAAGTTTAATACTTAGCTTGATGATATTTTTTACTATGAGCTGTACAAACTGAGTTATACAATTTGGAGTTTTTACAATTAAAATAAACTTAAATACATTTTTTCAGTGTATTCAGAATTTCTTTAATGTAATATATTTACTTATTTATTAAAATTTATTCGGTTTTATTTAACTAATTGATTTAATTTTAAAAATCACTTAATTCAAAAATTAAAAACAATTAGCTTATTCTGATAAATATATTTTATAAAATATAAAAATAATTTTTGCACTTTTAGCTATATTTTGTGCCTTAAATTAAACTACAAGTCAATTAAAAATAGTTAATTGTTTGTAACAACAGTTGTTTTTTATTACGATTGAACAACAAATTATTTTTGTTACAGAACTCTACAAGAACAAGTTCTGATAATAGCTTACAGGATAAAATTGAATCATTTTCAAGCAATATGGATAAAAAAGAAGTTGAAAACGGCTGAGGTCACCTTAGGCTGAATCACTTTCTCAGTTCACATACATGTTCTTTATTGTGTTAACTTATTTCTTTGGTGAAATTATTATTTCGAAGTAATTATTGTGACTTGAAAATCGTTTTCTCTTTGTGAATAAAGTATAAAAAATGAAATTCTTCTGTTTTATATTTATCTTACTGTTATGATTTTAGCAACGAACAATAAGCCAACTGTTTATTTATTCAATCACTTTCTTAATTATTAAAAAACGCTGAATCAGAAATAACGTGTTTCGACTAAAATATAATACTTAATATTTTATAACTTAATTTAGTGGTAAAAACTAATACATATGTACCGATTTGCTATCTAAATATTTACGAAGTATTAAACAAAATATCAATAAGGAACATCGTAAAATTCAACAAGCAAATCAGAAGACAATGTTTATTCTGGGTTTAATAAGAAGATTTAACCCTTCGGGCTTGTAACTTTATTTGTACAATTATCCCTGAGTTTATATAAAAGAGCCTTAGAGTAATTTCTATCAAATAAATCATTTGTGTGAAAAATCTTAGCAAAAATTGTCATTTTACAGCTGTAACAATACTTATTTCACTCTAAAATTAATATGCAACTCATGATTAAGTTTGAATTAAAATTATTTGATTTGATGCAAGAGAGTAGATTATAGTTTTTCCTTAACAAGATAAATTTGCTTATTTAGATAGTAATATCTTATTTTGCGTATACACTGTATATCACTATAAATTAGGCTAGAGTTATACTTTAAGACTATAACTTTTTTATCTAGATATTTTCACATAAATATTATGATTTACTATAACTTGGGTACAACTATTTTAGTGCATTAATTTATCATACAGCTAGTACTTATTTATTGTCGTTTTAGTTCAATTAGTGCGAAAGATTATATCAACAAGAAAAAATCCAAATCTTTTTTATTTGTTTACCGCTATTTGGAGAAATTATGCTGAGAAGGGCGTTAAGATGATTCTTTTTTTTGTAAATTCAGTCTTTGTACATCTATAATTTATGCAAATTTTTTGAAAAATGAAATTGATATACTTTGCTTTAATGTCTTTGTAGCAAAAAAATTAATTTATGTTTAAAGATTGCAGTTTTATTATTTTTTTGCCTTTTCAATTTATATTTAAATTTTCTATTAATTAGATTGTTAGAAAACTTTTATTTCTTTGATAAATTATTTGGTGTAGTTATGCCCAAAAACTAAAAATTATTTGCACTTATTTAGATGTCTGTTCTATGCATTAAGAAGATCAAAAAATTCTTTAGCTGATCTCTAAATTTTAACAAGTTTTTTGAAATCTTTTGATTATACATCAATATTTTTCTACGTTAGTAGTTTTTCATCTTAAAAATATTTTTAAAACGTTTTTCAAAATAATCAAAGCCATATCTTTAAACGTTTTAGTAGTAAAATCTATTTTTAAATATAATAAACTATAATTTAAAGATATATCAAGCTCTATAATTTAAGATCATATTTAAAAAATTGTTTCAACTTCTTTAAACATCTTATACAATGATTTATGTTTATTTCTGAAAGTTTTTATTAATTAAATGAAAATTGTATTATGTTCAAAAGTTCAGATTTGAATCAATCTTGTTTCTTAATTTTAAAATACATCATTGAATTTAGAACACATTTTCAATGAAATTTATTATTTACACTCAGAAATATTTGAAGTTTTTTTTAAATATTTTCAAATGGTTGGTAAATAGACTTATATTGATATATTGTTTTATCTTTAATTATATTTAATAAATATTTAATTGTTGGTATAAAATATTAAACATAGGATAAGAATAAATTTTGAATTCTGTTAAGAATAACATGATAACTTAGTTTTAATGTTATATCAAATATATATATATTTATGTAAACAATTTTTAATCATCACTTTTCAAATTTTTGTTTTTATAAACTTCCAACTGTCATTAATTTAGTATGACTAATCGAAGTTTTGAAAATTAAATCTTATTATTCATCAGTTAAAACAATAAAGATATCATTATAAAAGATGTTTTTTATCCTTTATATTAAATTTATTAAATTCATATTGAATCTTTAGAACTAATAGATTTTAATATGAGCTAGACCATCATGTTTTGTAATTAAGTAATAAGTTTCACTATGACCAATAAGGTAATCTTATTATTATGATTTCTTTTACTTCATGTCATGCAAAGTTTATGTAATAACATCAAGTTAAAGAATTAAGTTTGCATTAGTGAATCAACTAAATAACCAAATAGTTTCTATCAATTGTGGTATAACTTATATTTTTCATATAACTTAACATTTTTTATATAAAATATTTAAAATTAGAGTTATCTATATAAAAATATTTAATTTTCAATAGATTGTTTGTTTAGTGTTTGAATGGTTTTTACAACAATTCAGCCATTAACTTCAGTTATTTCTTTTAAATATTTCTTTATTATTTCATATATATTTCTGAGAATATTTGAGTTTACTATATATTTTATATATGTTATTGTTTACTAACAATATATTTATTCTTAAAATATTTAATTTTAGTTTATAAATGACATAATTTTTTCTAAAGGTTGTCACTTTTTTATTATTTAAAAAAAGAAAATTTCATAAATATTTAAAGTTCTTTTCATATCACTTGTAAAGTTGTTTTAGTGAACCTAATTTATGAGAAAATGTAAACAGGTCGTTTTAAATTCACACTTAAATTATTTTTCTATTTGTTAATTTAAATTTTAGATATTTACATTTTGTTAGAAAGTTTTAGCAAAATAGGGATTTCATATTTGATAAAATGGATAATATTCATGGTAAGAACTTTTTATGAAACTTTTTCATTTAATCTGCTTTTCAATTCATACCAATTTTTGACACTTCTAAAGTTTTAAATAAAATACTGAAAAGAAGTTTAAATTTTTGAAAGATATTTATTTTGTAAATATCTAATTTTCAAAATCTTGAAATTGATTTTGATGATGTTTCTTCTAGACAACGTTGAGGAACTGAGAAGTGTAGAACAAGCTCAAAAAATTCTAACAAACGCTGAAATCATGATAGATATGCTTGCAAATGATTTGGCTGAAAACAAGCGTCTTAAACCAAATAAATATTCAATAAATGTTATTAGAAAAACAGAGGTTTGTACTATATTTCAATTTTTGATAAAAAATTGATTAAATCAAATACTTCCCTTAGATAGACTTTTGTTTCATTTTGTCGAGGAAATAATCAATCTTTTTATTGACTTTATGTTCTCAAAATCAGGTTTGAACTAGAACACTGGTGTAACAGAAGTTCTCATTACACTTCCTGACATTCGTTCATATTAAATTAAAAATTTTATTAATCAATTCTATAAAATCAAATTAAATGATTAGACATAATTGATTTAATGTTTATAAACATTAAACTGAATTATCTTACTATCGTTAATGATTTCTGTTTATTGACAATTTTAAAATTAAATAAAGTTGTTTCCTCTCAAAATCTAGAATTGATTGAAAGAAGCTTTTTAATGTTTTATGGAAATTTCTTCATTAATTTTAGTTTTGTTTTTGTCTGACAAATTAAAAGAATTGATTGATTGATTGATTGATGTTGCAGGGCAAGCTAATTAAGTTCTTCTGCGATCAAATTACTGCAAAACAGTTTGTAGTTAAACAAAACCTAAAGTGTCGGTATGATCAGTACCCATCATTAATTAAATGGCTACAAGTTGTTGGAGTAGGCGGAAAGCTTTTCCATGTAAGATTTTCTCATTTAAATAAGAACAAATAACTTTATATTTGTAAGTTTGTTCTAAACTGCTGTTTATTACAATTACATTTTTATTCATCTTTTATAGACAATATTTTAAGTTGACTTTCTAATTTGTCAATTTAATTATTATGATTAAGATGTAGTTTTATTGACTTAATAATAATTTTCAAAAACTCAATTGATCAAAGTTTTTTTTAACACAATAAATAAAATCTTTAAGCCACCGTTTAAGGTGCTTGGTCTAAATACTAATGACAAAATTATTTTAAATCTGTTTGTGATGATTGTTTAAGGCGCTGATGGGTAAAGACATCAGTGTCGAGGAGTTGATGGTGTTAAGAGAGAAGGAAGAGTTGCAGAAAGTTGTTGATAAGCTAGGAGGAGATAAAGAAGATGAACGAAAACTGTCGTCAGCGTTGAAACATCTTACGAATTTCTTAAGTATGAAAAGCAAGAGAAGTGATGCAGGTGGTAGGAACGTGGGTAGTATTAACTTGATGGATTTTCACTGGGATTCATGGTGCAAATCAAATGAAGAAGATGTCTTTGTTTCAGTGGATCAAGAAACTAACAACTTTCCTACAAATGCGATCAATATTCAACCAAATTCCAAAAGTAATTTTTTATTTATCGCTTATTTATTTTTGTATTAAAATGCTAGCAGCCAGAGGTCCTTGGGAAGGGGACCTAGCCCCATAATATCTATCCACCCTTTTCGCTTGTGAGGCACTCGTGTATCTTTAGATATATAAGTGTTGTTCTGGTAACCAAGGAAATGACAGTGGCTCATAATGATTTCTCTAGGACTCGGTCCACATCACTTTCTGTCTCCAGTTCACTACAACCAGCACCAGTCTTTTCACTTTACACAATTCAAACCTTTTCGTCGCACAACAATCTGCTAAAACTAATACTTGAAGTTGTATTTGTATTTGTATAAATGATTCAACCAACAAACAAATATGTAAGTCGACTCACCCGAAATTACTTCGCTTTTTTAGACGGAACCTTAAACAGTGAAGGAACATCTCGTCACGGTTCAGAGAGTTCCAGTAACTCCCACCAATCACATCAGAGCAGAACTCGTAGTGAAACCGACCAGGCATCTTTCTCAATCGAGAACAGTGGTGAAATGTTGATAACTTCTCAATCACAATCACGACAGCAGTCAACTAGTAGTGGACCACCACCACCAAGCCCTTCTTATGCTAGTTCGTATGAATCAGACGGTTCGTTCTGCATCAACGGAGCCGGAACTTTTCGTAGCGGATCGTCGCCACCTTCACAATACTCCAACAAACTGTTGTCAAGTTTTTCCAGTAGTAAGAGTCCTATCATGGCTCACAAAGCGAATCTATTTGTACCAACTATCAACAAATCAGCTTCTACTGAATCAAATGTGAGTACTTTCACAATTTGATGCAAGTTCTTATCTTTCAACTCTTTGCAGCTTAGCGGGAATTTTTTTAATGATAATGTATCAAGTTCTACTCAAAGTATTGATTCAAGTATGAGCCGAAAAATGGATAAGCAAGCACCGCGGAAAAAGAAGCCCAAAGCGCCAGTGAAGAAACAGAAAGATGATGCTAATATGTTGATGCATATGTCGTGGTCACGTGAGTTAAATGTTTTCTCTTCAAGTATTTTCATCAAAGTCCTTTTAATACTTTCTACATAATCTTAAGTTAACATTTTGTTTATATAACCGAATCATTTATTGATCTTGATTGATGACACAATATCTGATCATAAATACTTTGAGATATTTATTTAATATTTGGTTGAAAATTATTTGAAAACTCCTAATATAGATTTTATTTGAGGAAGATAACTTGAAAATTCGTAACGTAATTTCTAGCGGAATAAATTTGATGTCTTTTAAAACTTTCTAGTATTTTAACTTTTTGAAAATATTTATGTTACTGAATTTGGAAACATTAAAATGACTTATTACATTTTTCAAGTTTTTTTTTAATATTCTTTTTATTCTTGCAGAGTACAATCCTAAATCGTGTGACAATTCGCCCTGCTTTTTAACGTATGTATGTTACGGTTTTCAATCTTCTAACTTGCTTTTGAGATAGATAATTCTCTAAATGTTATTTTAGCATAAACTTCATCATCTAGTAGACATTTGTGAATATGTTTGTAGTTTTTAATTCACAATAAAATATAACAAAAAAATTATTTGAGAATTTTGCAAACCTTAGTAAACTTTTACACAATTTTTCAACAAATTAATCATTCATTAAAATATATTTTTTTGTTTCAACTTTTAAGACATTTGCTAATTTTTATAATTGATTATCTACTTTGTGTATAATGATCATTTTTTTAGACCTAACACCCCGAAAACAAAGACCAATCCATTTGTGTACCCTGATATTACAACAAAACAATTCCAAACGTCCAAGTTACCAAACTCAAAAACCAAAAATACCATGAAAGAGACGATAAAGCGTTTCTTCTGGAAACCAAAACCAGGCGAGAGTCATCACGGTAAATAAACCTATGACGTCATCACTTCACTCATTCATATTTCTATCAGATGCAATGATGACGTCATCAGTAAGACAACCACGTGACCGCTTTCCATCAACACCTGTGATGAGCTCAGGAAAGCGATCACCTGTAAACATCACTACATCATCGACTAAATTAACTCGCAAAGATTACTCCTTTAATGCTTCTGATTCGCTTACGGCGTCTCCCTGCATGATGCGCGCGAAAGATGACGCGTTTGCAGACGTCACCGACACCATTGATACACCAGATGTTGTGGGTCACTTACCAGTCGCTGCCCAATCCATATCAAGTAGTACTTCTAAATTGACTGATACAAACAAGACCCTGACCCCAGAATTTCCCCTTAACTCATCAACCCCGGGTACTTTGGTTGATACCAACATGTCTTCCGCTTCAGTTTCGTTTCCTGCTTCAGTCTCAGATCGAGAAAGAATCTTTCAACAAAATTCGGTAACTATTTTGGCTTTTTTTCAACTTAGCTCTTGATAAATATGGCCTGGTAGTATCTGCAGATCGAAGAGTGGGATGTACCTTTCAATGAGCTGGAACTGAAAGAAATAATCGGCAGTGGACAAGTGGGCACGGTGTATCGAGGTTTCTGGCATGGCAACGTCGCTATTCGCGTGATAGAAACGAAACACAATGATGAGGAAAAGCTACGAGCTTTTAAACAAGAAGTGAGTCTTCCCAGATTGAAAAATATGGCAGCCAGAGGCTTCAGAGTGTCCTAAAAGGGAAACCACTCCCCATAACCTTCCTCCATACCCTTTTCGTTCGTGAAGGACCCATACATGTCCAGATACTGACCTGTTTGGTGGTCTTGTCCTGGTAACCAAGGAGAAGACAGTGATTGGTGATAGTTTGCCCAGGGCGTGGGTCCCCATCACTTTTTTTGTCGATATTCTCTGATGACATCTCTTGTAAAGAGGTTGACTTCAGGGACTGTTGGGAGTTACTCACTTGAGACATCTACAGATTTCCACTTTTATATCCAAGTAGTTTTGAAGGTAAATCCAACTTTCATCCCCATCTTTGTCGGAGTTTTGCTGCTCCTTGAAGTCCAGGAACCTCTTCTCGTCTTAAGACTTTGTGTTATTATTTTACAAAGACATTTTAGTTTCGTGCAAATTTCCATTTTGTAGAAAGTTTTCAAAATTCTTTTCTAAATAGAATTTTATTTTTCACCGATTAGTAAAAATCAAATCACTTTCTCATGATGTGGTTGTTACTAACAACCACCACCACCATCATCATCATTTATCTAATATCCTTTTTTTCACCAATCTCTCTCTCTTCTTAAGTCGTCATGACAACCCACTTTTCTGACAGATTAACATCTATAAGAAGACGCGACATGAAAATATCGAGCTTTACATGGCTTCATGTACCAGTCCTCCTAAACTAGCCATCGTCACTGGATACTGCAAAGACTCTCTTTATAATTTGATCAGGAACAAATCAATTCATTGGTTGACGAAAAAAAGCATCATAGCTCAACACATTGCCCAAGGTATGGGGTACCTCCATTCCAAGAAGATCGTTCACAAGGATCTCAAATCCAAGAATGTCTTCTATGATGGTAAAAACTACGTCATAACCGACTTTGGGTTGATTGGATTACGCGCGGCTTGTGGCAATAACTCCGAAGGGTTAGGACTTCATCTCCAACTTCATCTTTTTCTAACTTCAGCTGATTTCTTTTCAGGATTAAAACAGATACTTTAAAGATCCCAAAAGGCTGGTTATCATATCTCGCTCCTGAGATCATCACTGCTCTTCGCTTCCCTAGTCATGACAACGATGACGTCATCGCCACGTTACCCTACACGCAACAGACTGATGTATATGCTTTCGGGTAAGTGACGATTAAAAGAAGTCGCGCGTATTTGATGTTCGTTTTTAGATCTCTTTGGTATGAGATCTCGACCGGGAGTCTTCCCTTTGATGGAAGACCAGCGGAATACGTCATAATACAAGTCGGGTACGGAAGAAAACCTAGCTTTACTCAAATACCTGGAGGCAGAGATGTGAAAGTAGGATATTCTGATCTTCTTATCATTATCTGATCTTCATCTTTAGGACCTTCTTATGTGGTGTTGGTCACCTGATCCTTCGAAACGTCCCGATTTCAGCTTCGGTATCCAAGGAGCTCTAAAGAAACAGCTTCCTCATCAACTACAACGTGTTATGTCATCGCATCTTCCACATAAAGGATCAGGATTGAGTGTAAGGAGCCCATCATGTAGAGATGAAGAGATGTTTAAACACAGTGATCATTTATCTAATATAAAACCCTTCAAAGCACCAATTGAGAAATAACCAGCTGCTGCCTCTTTCAATGCTTTTAGCTGCTTGCAAAGAACTATAGCGACATCTAGTGTTAGATTTGATTCAAGCTCCTGGTATTTACTGCCTTCTTCATTTAATTTTGTATTTCTTTATTTAAACAAAATTTTGAAGCAATTAATTAAACTATTATTTTCCTCTTCACACAAATGCCAGCTACAGAATGAGTTTTTAATCATTTGTTTTGGATGGATTAATTTTCTTTCTTTTATTTCTTCTCTGCAAGCACATACGACATCAAATAATTTTCAAATACTACGCAGACATTTTTTAATTCATTTTTTAACCTTTTAATTTTCTTTTTTATAGAGCTCATCAGCTTATTCTACTATTATTATCTAATAATAAATATAAAAGTTACACAAACTAAATCAACTCAAAGTTTCCACCCTTAGGTTCAGTTTCAATTCGAAATTTAATTTTCAAACAATCTTCAGACCATTTACAAATTAAGTTTTTTACTCATTATACAAAAAAGATTTTGTTTCTAAATCTTGGCTGCCTAATTGTAAGACTTCAACATCTCAAAGCTTAAATTAGAAACCTCATAAAAACGATTAAAGTAAGGAACGTCACATACACAACTTTTACAACATGTAGTTGGTATAAAAAAGATTTAATTCTCTCTATAACTTGATGAGCCCGGATCTTAATATAGATAATTCAACCAATATCAAAATTCAGCAAACCATTTGCAAATCAGTTTCTAGCGAAATGACAAGAAACTTACAAGAGCTTGATACGATCAAGGCCAGGCAATAATAATAAAGCTATCTGAGCTATATATGCTTTATAACATAATCTTTATGATTGGAGTTGTTTTATAGCAGTCAGAAGTCCTTAAGAGCCTAAAAGAGAGTCCACGATTCTAAGGATTGTGTCCTTAGCATTTATCCACCTTCTTGTTCGCCTTATCTTCAGATGTTGACTTTTTTGATAGTATTTCTCTACTAATCATTTGTTGAGTTGCATATGACTATGATTAATGCTGTACTTTTAACTAAATTAATCTTTGAAAAGGACTGAAGATCACCATCTGAAAGAAAAACATACACCACCAATGGAAGTTTAAGCTAACCAACAAAACTTCTTTATATATATATTATTATTGATATATTTTCAATTTTTATTGCAAGTACCTGGAATTTAATATCTTAAAATTATAAGTGAGCTTATCAGAAACGTGACAAATGAAAACATTCAGGACTACCTTGAGTGGAACACTTATTATTCAATAGTAACGATTACATTATATGCTTAAACAGTTTCTAAAATAAGTTTTTTAGGTCTTGCATACTCCAATCATATGACAGTAAAATAAGAAGTACAGTAAAACTGACAAAAACAAAACCTACAACAACAACAATCAAACTTGCCTTATTATCATATCTCTGACTGTAGTTTACTCGGCGCGTGGGTCGGCAAAACCGCTTGTCTGTTCCCTCTTTATAGAAATTCTTTCAAATATTTAGGTAATTTTTTTAAGGGAATAAGCTCTTAAATAAATGTTAAAATGATATTTTTTATTCAGTAGAATTTTATCACAAATTTTCTAAACTATTTTATTAGAGATACTCGCTCAGGTTCAAATCTGTTTGAAAACTTGACCCAGAAAATACTAATAAGGTTATTTGAGTAACATATACTTTTGTACATGGTATTCTCTAATAAAACTATTTCAAAACTTACACCTTGAATAGTATAATAGATTCAAGTATATGCTCAAAAGCATAAGTTCTAAAATAAGTTACTTGATGCATTTAGAAGACAGTCCTTCGCATCAGACCACTAATCTGTTTGTTTGTAAATAAGTATCTGCAGATCTATCACAATTAAAAAGAACATTTTTAAAGTTGATCTTTTGATGTAATTGAGACTAAATGGAAGCTAAAGTAGTTTCAGTTCCAAAATAATTAAGAGAAGTTTTTATTGAGACTTATTAAATTTATAATTATCTTTATTTTATAAACACCATGACATCATTAACACAATTGATGCTATTTCTGATTCATTTTGTCTAATTTAGCTTATAATAAAACTAAAGGTTTAAAAAGTAATTAAAAATTTTGAATTGCTTTGTTACATATAACTGTACTATGATATGAGATGATTATGGAAAATGGAAATTTAACTAAAAAGCGTTTATTCTATTCTTTGGAATAAAATTCTAATTGTAATGAACTTCTTATAGCGTGTAATTTAGCGAAGATTTAACTTTTATTTAAATGTTGAAAAGGTTTAAAAGAGTTTATTTTCATTTAACTTTAAAAAGTTTTAACAAGCGTTTAAGATACCTCACTGAGATTGTCGATGCCTCTGACTATTTTGACAACGAGCTCAGTTGTTACCCAATTAAATTATGACGTCACTATTAAACCTTTCATCTTTATACTTTCACCAAGTTTTAACACATTTTATCATTAGTATTCGGCACGCATATGAGCATTTCACGAATTTCTAAAATGAGTCTTTCAGTGAAGCCAAGTTTGAATAATTATAGAGTCAGCTCTCATTGTAATCGTTTACTCGAAGATAAAATCGAGTTGTGGGAGTTTCTGGCCCTTGAAAAAATTTGTCTTCAGGAAGATTTTAACATCGACGATGTTGAAAAAATAAACCTGAATCGAGATGGTAATTCTCGACCAGACTCTGCTCCACCCTTGTTGGTGATGCAAAGTCATAAAGAAACTAACTTGCTTCGAAGAAGAAGTTATTCACTAGGGAACCTTAAAATTGGTTGTAACAAGCCCTACAAACATATTAATGGGCTTCCACCTTTGTGGATTTCCACACAGGAACCTAAAGTCAAAAAAAGTAAGAAAGGTTCTAAGAAAAATAAAAAGAAGATTCAGTTGAGTAATAAAATAAATTTAGCTGTAACAAAAGCTGAGTTTAAGAACCAACTACGAAATCTTAGTATACCACCTTGTATTCCCGAGTTAGTTGAAGACATTATATCAACTAGCTCTGAAAGTAGTAATACTTATGGTGCTTGTGATGGAGATGGTGATAGTTTAAAATCCATAGATGAAATAAAAAGCATTGATTCGTTTCATTCTGGAGGTGATGGCAATAACAATGAAATAAAAAAGAAAAGTATTGAGCAATGCTTTGAATATATGCCATTTAAAGAAACCATCAAAACTACACCGATTAAAGCAAGAAGCTCATCTAGTTTTCGTAACTTGTTTATGAGGAAGAATCGGGTTTCACCATTAAATATGGCTGCTGAACCTAAACCTCAGAAAAAGTCAATTTGGAAAAGTTTGAAAAGCAAACTTAGCATTTCTTGTAAAAGTTCCATTCTTGACAAGACCTTTTATTATATGGGTGCTGCATCCTCAAAATTAATATTTCCTTCATTTAACTTTGCTTTATTAATTGCAAAATGAATAGAATTATTGCGGATGTTTGCAAACATCATTAAAACTTCAATGTAAGAACATTTGAGAGAAAGCTCTTCAAATATTTCCAAAGAAAGTGCTTATGAATTTGCTAATTTATTCATATTCTTCAATGATTTTGATGTGTAATTTGCAGTTGCAGTAGTTTTACAAATGCTTTGTCAGCTCTTTTAAATACTATTTCGCTTCAATAAAACGAATAAAAGTTTAAAAGTTTGATTGTATCTTTAATTATTCCTAAGATAAGTTAAGATAAATCCATTAAATCACTTAATTTAAAATTCATTTACTAAAGGATTCATTTTGAGAACTTAATTTTTTGTCTGAAAAAATCTCTCTCTAGTTTTTAATTAATTACAAATTTATTCTTTGTTTAATTGAGCTCAAAATGAAATATATATCTTAGAAAATTAATTTCTTAAGTGAGTTTAACTTTAATTTGAGTTTTAGATCTATTTGTTATTAGCTCTAAAGACTGTTACAATTAGAATCTTTGCAGGAATATATGAGTATTCATAATACTAATTATAATTTCTGTATGAAACTAAATTTTAGAAACAATCTGCACTGTGAAACATTTAACACCTATAAAACTTGAAAATTAATAGCTTTTAAGCTTTTTTTAATGTAATTTATTTCATATAAAACCCAATTAATCATAAGTTCAAGGTTTAATGTTTTTAGTAAAATTGTTAAAATGTAATTTCAAGTATAATATTTTAAAAAGCTCAAAAATAATTTTGATAAAAGTACTGACCAATGGTTTGTGCAATACTTCAAGTAGACACTTTCAACGAAAATTAGTAAATAAAATTTGAAATCATTACAACTTTAATAAATCACAAATGTATCTCAGCAGTAATGTTTACATCTTTATATATTTACAATTCTTGAAAAATTGTGATCAGTGATTCTACAAAAGTTTTTGAATAATTTTTGTTTAACCTGTATGCTGAAGAACTATCAACATTTAAAAAGATTTAATGAGCTTTGCCAGCATTAAAAGAATTATAATTTAAAAGCAATTTATAATAATCTATAAATATTAGTATACCGTTGCTTTTGAAATAAAAACTAAATATTTTTTCTTGTCTAATGTAAGTTTTACAAAAAATTATCGTGCAATTAATTCTAATCAAAGTTGATACATATAACTACATTCACTTGAAACTGAGTCGGTAATTTTACATTAGATTACTATTCATAAAAGTCAAAGGACTATGATTCTTTTTATCAAATTTAAAGCAGATAGCACTTAATTTTAATACCAATGATTTTAATTTTTAATCAGTTACTATCAATTGTATATAGTTTCAATAATTTTATTCAGTTGTTAATTAAGCATAGAAAGTAAAGTGAAAGCCATATGTTTACTTGTTAGTATCTAATTTCAATAAATGTTTTTCATATTAGAAATAAGTAAATATTGTTCGATTAACTTCAAATTGATAAGGACCAACGTTATGCTATGTTAATAAGCTGATACTCAAAACTAATGATGAATGAAATTTAGATGTAATCTATCGGTGAATTTAATGTCAGATGGTTAAACTGAGTCAAAATCATCAAATACCGATTATTTAAACTTCATACATAACAATCTAAGATTTTTCAAAGTTTGAATAAACTTTTGGCTGTAATATCCACATATTCTTTGTGAATAAAAAATTGTATAAAAATTTTACTGGTTTTTAGCTTTCTTTTATAAAATTTCTTATTAAACTTAAATTTTATAAATAAGATAAGTAATTTCAGCAGATGATAGAAATTTGTTGATTTAAAAAACCTCCTAGACAAATAAACTAAAGCAGACCCCTCCATCAAATCTTTGTACAAACTATTTCTAATTTCTATTTAGGAAGAGAAAGTGCATCTTCACCTAGCAAGAAAACGTTTTTTGGTTTCATAAATCGCAGGCAAGATCTCAAATATCTCCCTTGCTTGATAACAGCGACCAGCTTGTGATGGAACCAGAGATTAAAGCTGAGTTGCAAAACAATCAATGTAATAGCGTTCTTATAACCGATGATGGCAATATCCCTTATCTTTCCTACTCCGACATTCTTACAAATGTCTCTGAAATGGTAGATTTTGACATAACAGTCAATATGGTAGTTAAGGATATTTCTTCTTTTAACTCATCAATTTTCAACACCCAAGATCATATCCCAGCTTTGTTTCTAAGAAAAACTACTAACTCCTTATCACTAAATTTATCGCTACTCTTTAACATCACTCTGGGGCGAGGAAGAGTTCCACAAATTTAGAAGAAAGATGATATTACCCTCAATTCATAAAACGATTCCCAGAAACACCGTACTTAACTAAAAACCAGTTTCGCTGACTTCAGTTATCTGCAGAACTGAAGAACATATCATTCACAATCATATGACCATTCATTTGATGGAGAACCATCTAATATCTGATGTCCAGCATGGCTTTGTGAAACGGAGATCTTTTCTGACTCAACATCTCACTTTTCTTAATGAGCTTACAGCCCATTATGAAAGTAATACTCCATGTGACATCATATACCTCGATTTTGCTAAAGGGTTTGATTCTGTCCCGCACAATAAGCTTGTTACTGTATTGAAAAACTTAAAAATCAACAGCTTTATTTTACAGTGAATTGAAGATTACTTATCAGGTAGAACCCAACAAACTCGTGTAGAAAGATCTTTATCTACTCCTAGTAAAATCACCAGCGGCGTTCCTCAAGGTTCTGTTTTGGGTCCCCTTCTCTTTTTAATTTTCATTGAAGACCTCATCAGAAGACTAGTAGCAGTATATAGTATAAGTGTGTTTGTGTATGCAGATAACATTAAGCTATTATCTTGCAATCCTTAAAAGCTTCAAACTGCACTACACACTGCAAAAAACTGGTCTACGAATTGGCAGCTCAGAATCCTGCCCACAAATTCTGAATTTCTAACTTTTTCTCGTAAACCAGCGGTAAATTCCTTGAACCAATACTCCATCAATGGATTTATTATTCAACGAGTATCTTCGGTCCTAGACCTCGGCATTACTCTATCACCTGACTTTAAATGGCGCAATTATGTTTCCAAAATCTTTGGAAAATCAACCAACCTTGTCTTCCTTATTATAAAGACCTTTAATTCTAAGGATCCATGCTTTCTTAGCAATCTTATCAAATTGTACGTACGTTTAATTCTTGAATACAATGTTACTGCATGGATGCCATATCAAGTTGGTGATATCAAAAAAATCAAATCTGTTCAGGCAACATTTACGAGATTAGTATGTAGGAAACTTAATATTAAATTCGATAGTTATAAACATCGTCTCAGCTTCTTCAATTTAGATACTTTGGAAATTCGACGAATTAAATACGACTAATTTTTATTTTTAAATTATCCATAATTTAGTTGACCTTAAATTCGATGCTTCCTTTTCCATTAGTCCTTCCCTCAAGTTATATCAGCTCAGACAATACACATTACATCTTAATAAGCCTATATCACCTGGTACATTGGTCAGAGCAAATTTTTTTTCATACCGCACAATTAGTACATGGAACCAGCTGTCATCAGAAATTTACATGTCGGAATCACTCGCGTTGTTCAAGAGGAAGTTGAACTGTTATTAATATTGCCATTTCTAAACTGTAACTTTTTTCTTTATTCTTATTATTCTATGTAATTGTTCACTGTTATATGCTTTGAGGACTACCGAAATGCCATATGTTACATCTTTTGCTTTCTATATTTTTGACTTAATAGATGTTATTTGTGATAATGTGTGTTAGCGAGAGGTGCTCTCTTCAGGCACCCTCCTTCGCATTTATTAAAATGATAAATAAACTTCTAAGCCTTTGAGTTTCTTGCTAGCTTCTTTCTATATTTTTAACGGAGTTTCTGTCCTCTACCAAAACTTATAAACTTTTCAGTATGAAGTATTTCATACAATTTATTTTCTCGTAAAGAAATTTCAAAAAAATTTATCATAGAAAATTATTCGTACAAATTAAAATCAACAAATGGTTAAAAAGTTTAAATACATATAGACACAATTTCATCATTTCATTTTAACTTTAATCGAACCTGATAATCAAAATTGCTTATAATGTTTCAACTCATATTACATCAATTTGAAATGAAGCATGAGAACACGAACTTGATAGTAATGCATCAACAGTAATGAATAAGTTTTATAATCAATCAGTACTTTTGTTAAAGTTATTGGTTTTATGCTACTTTTTCCAACCTATACTTTCTCTCACGACTTCTTACTTAAAATCACAAATAAATACATTTTCAAATAATTTTATAATTGTTCCAAAATATTTATATATAATTGATTTCTAATTATAAATTAAAAAACGTCTTTTATTCACCAGTACAGATGTCAATTATTTCTCCTTTTAGTAATTAATCTTTTATAATCAAAGATAAAATACAAATACAATAAAATGACATAATGTTGTAGAAAACCCATTATCAACAGCTTATATTAAAAATATTGATTATAGCTTTATGGTTGTAGTATAAAGATTTTAGTGAACTGTGTAAACAGTTGCTAAAGTTTGAGAGATTCGTTTCACACAAAGCTGTGCAAGTGATGAGAGGTTATTGATAGCATATTTACTTTATTCACTTAATCAGTCAATCATTTAACAAGCTGTCAGAAAGGATTGAAGAGCAGAAGAATAAACGCGAAGTAACTGCTATAAAGATGTTTAAAAGCAAAGAAAAGCTAGAATCTACTTTACAGAATCTCAAAACAACAAAACTCTTCAATACAAGAATGTAAGATTTTATTTGAAAGTAAATTTGGCGTTTCCGTTCGTAGAGCGCTGTAAGAAATAAAATAAAAGTGAACGCAAATATGCATTGCATCAAAAGATTGTCTAGTATATGGAAAATAAGTTTTCCAAAAAAGTTTTAATGAGTTCTAGGGTAGGTGTACTTGAATGCAAACATTAAAATAAATTAAATTTACAGCAGATTTTAACAATTCAATCAATCTTTTTTCGATCAATTTTTTTTTCGAAATTAAGATTGAGATAACTTACATGATTTATATAAATCAATTTTGCTCGTCCTATTTATTACTACCAGTTTGTTTTACGATATGAAGTATTATAGCAACAAACCTCCCTACTAAACATATCAAGTATTTTAATTACTGATAATTCAACACTAACTAAAACAACTCTAGTATCAGAATAAACTAACTAAAGTTAAGTAAATTGTTGGAGTAGAGACTTCTTAGTAATTTGTTTAAAAAGTAAAAAAAAGGATATTATCAAGACAAATTCCAAGAAGACAACTATAGAAGCTTCTTTTCTTGTGGTACAATAAAATAGATTTGGTTATCAAGAGCTTTGTAAACCTTTTGAAAATTTTAATGGGAATAAAAAGGAATATTTCAAGTGGCATGCTTAAATTGAAACGGTTAGAAACAAAGCAAACCAAAACAAAGATATTTTCAATTTGACTCATTAAAGCAGTTCATGGCAAAATGATATTACTGAAGATTTAGTAAACAGAAGATCTATTGCTGTCATATGAACAAAGATGTCTACTACTTATAAATTTAAAAGTTAGAATAGTTTCCAGTAGTCGGAGAAACTTACACTTGAGTCCTTTTAGTCTGGTAGTTTTATTCTTCTTCGTAAAAAGTATGAATAATATATTTGTTTAGATTTAAAGCTTTCTTTACAGATTTGGTTACAATAGTTTACCTGCACTTGAATAGTTAGTAAGTTTTTGTTGACTAAAAAGCATATTTTTTGAATCAGTTGGTAAATCTAAATATGATTTGAAAAACTGATTTTATCGATTTTGTATTTTAACTACAGATTATTGTTGAGTTAAAAAAAGCATAAATATTTCGTTAAATCTTCATATTGACACATGTTTATAACATTTATAAATTTAACGATTTACTTTCAAACCTTTTTTTCTATTTTGTTTCATAAACTTAAAAATCCTTTTATCTTTGTATTGACTTTAAAGGTTTAATGGATTATGAAACTTTACATCGTCGATAGCAATTTGTCTTCTGAAATTTATTGTTTGTGTTAAAAGCTAAGTTTTTAAATTTTCATTATACAAATTTCGTTAAAGATTGTAAACTTATTCATAACTTTTTCAAAAGTTTTTATTTACATTGTAAATAGCTAAAAGTATCTTGTTACGACAGAAAGCTCTTTTAAATTAAAAAATGTATAAGCAACCTAAAGCATCAATTATTTTTTCTTAAGTTAGTAAAACAAAACTGTAAGTTAATGAGATGTAGTTTTTAATTGAAAATTATACTTGTAGAAATAGTAGTTGTAATATTTTTAGCTACAACTATTTATATTGAATAATAATCGTTTTCAATCATTTCTAATAAAATAAGTTAAAATTTCAGTGTGAAGTTATTTAAAGAATATTCAAAAATAGAAAAAAATGTTTTTAAACGTTACTAATTAAACTTGTTATATAGTCAAAGTTATTATCAGTGAATCTGAAAAAACTTTTATAAAATGTTTAAAATTAATTTTTTAGACCTTATTAAATTAAATTGACATTTTGCTACTTTGTAAATAACCTTAGAGATTGTTTAAATTCGTTGTTATGTTTGTTTTTTGGGGGTTGAGTCGGAAACCCATATCTAGGGTGTGTTTGACAATCTGGTAAATTTGAAATGAGATTAAACTTGAATAGTTTAATTGACTTTTCAAATCTACTTCTTACTTTCAAGCTTAAAGATGCTTTCAAGATGTTCTCAGGTTCATCAGCACAAGTGTTTGTTTAACTAATGAAGAGACTTCTTTAACGATTCTACTTATACTACTGATGCCGCAAAACGGAAGAAGACTCTACTGTAAACCAATTACAAAGATGGAAGTTGGAGGAATTAAAAAAAATTATGAAAATGTTTGCAGGTGATAAAAAGGGAAACCCGAGACGCCCTTTTTATGCGTTTTTCTATAATAATAAGATTTTCAGAAACATTTATCATATAATGATTGTGTGTGGTATAAAATAGGAGCAACGTTTTCTAAATTAGTTTGCCGGAAGTATATCCAAATATCTTTACAATAAAATTAAATTCAGTTATTTATTTTAGAGTAATTTTATCAAAACTCAGCTCATGATATAAAATGAGTAAAAAAATGATTTTTATCAGATAAGGATATTTATGATTAAAACATCTTTGAAGCTTCTTGAAAAGGTAACAAAATCAAGAATACTTTTTAAGCTATTTTTTTTTGTATTTATGACTCTTATAAGGTAAAGTATAGAGACTCAATGGATAGTATCTTGACTTGTAAACTTTCTCAGCCAACATTTCCAAACCAACAAAGATTTATACAATTAAGTCTTAAGCTCATTGGTGGAAGGTATTAAAGACTTGTCTACTTATAGCAATGAATGTTCCATATCCATCATGGTAACGTTTAAAAATATTTTCAAAAAGTTGTTTGTTTGTGTTAAGAAGCAACTTTGAAAACGTTTTAATTTAAATTTCACCAAGTCAAAACTCAATTTAATAAAAAAAAATTATTTATCCAAAAACACTTATATCTAAGAAAGAAATTGTTTTGATTAGGTAGAAATATTTTATAGCAATGAATTCTAAATAAATATTAACATATTTTAAACATTTATTTAGAGTTGCCTCACAACTATTTATTTTCTGCTTCATCACTTTTACTGCTATACTGAAATAAGAAAGACATTGTTTACTTGCTATAAAGTCAATATCAAATAAAAAGTTAAGCTACATATATCACTAAACAACGTTTGTAGTTGAGAAATATTGGTTTAGTTATGATTCAAAAGACATTTTCTCGAAGAACTAAGTAAAACAATTTAAATAAATATTTGTAAAGGTGCTACAGTAACACATGAGCAAGTTGCAAATCCTTAGATTATAATTGGTTCTTATATAATTTATGTAATAGGTGTTTCTTCTTTGACACTATACTAAATTTATAAAGCTATTTTCAAAATCTTTTAAAAAATCAAATGCTGGAAATAATTAAAGCAATTTACAACACTAAAGATTAAACAAAACATAAGTTTTTCTATTCTTTGAGTTAAATGTTTTCTTTCAAAAAATTAAGAAATTTTAAACCAAAACTTAAAATAGAATTGAATTCAAGTTTAGCTGAGTTTACATAAACAGAATGAATTATTTCTTATTCAGTATTTTTCTGCCACGAAAAAACAGTTTGGTCTATAACAAGATTACCCTACCATCATCTTCCATTGCAATTAACATTCTTAAATATACTTTAAAATAGAAGTTAGAAGACATTGTTGTTTGAAAGGAAAACACTTTATAATTTTAGAGTACGTTTTCTATCTTAAGGTATCAACAATTATCTGTAGGTCTTGTTGAGGCAAGGGTGTGGTAGGCAGCCAAGTTCACTATGACAAAGCTAAAAAGGTTTAAAATAAATTGTTTCGTCAATAATTTTGAAAAAAGTTGACTTTTTATACCAACAATGCTTACTAGTTGACAATAGCTTGAAAATGGTTCATTAACAGACTGTTTTTAACAACTATTTAACTTTTTAGTAATTTGCAGCTGATCATTCATACATTATTTACAGGATACATGCCTGAAAATTATAAGTAAAAAGAAATAAACCTGAGGCGACGTTTTGTTTTGAGTTCAACCTTACTGTAAAAGTTATTTGAAGCATTTATTTTAGTCTACTTTAGTTTTATAGTTACTATGAGAGTAATTTAACTAGAAAAAAAAGTTTTGTAGAATTATAGATCGTAACTTTGTGATTCAGAATGTGAAGCAGGTTTCATTTATAGCAGTTTGTAATTTATTTGTAGCCATTTAATCTCAAATACTACTTATTGTCGTAAAAATGGATAAAATGACTGACAATCATAAATTAAGCAAAAATACATTATTAAGTAAATACCTACCTTCTTTTTTTGAATAAACAAGCATCATGTCTGTGGTCAGAAAACAAAGATATCATAAATGAAACAACTGTTTTTAATCACTTTCGTTTTTAGTTTACCTCAAAAGAAATCTTCAGTTTAATTATATCACCTCAAATAGTTAGAAAGCTGCATACATACATACCGCAATATGAAACTTGTGAATTCAAACAAAATGAATGGCAACAAATCCAAGAAGAAATTGAAGCTGGTGAAAATCTGTAATATAAAAAGTTTGTACGAGCATCTGTTTACTAAAAAGAAAAAGTAGAAACGGGCAAACATCTAGTGTTTGATCGACCCCAGTATCATTTCATCATCTAGCCTTTATATTTACCAAAGGCTTACTAGAAGCTGGAAAAGCAAACACCTTTTTGCCGAAGCCGTCAACCTCACTTTCCCTACTGACACCCATTATCATGATTCAGTACAATATAAGAAGCTTAAATCAGTTTGGGTACAGGGTCAGCGTTTTCCTGACCAATTTGGGACATTGAATGATTCAAAGAGAGCATTGACTCACGTAATATTTGCTCCTGACTGCGACGAACGCTAAAGACGAAATGAATTAAAAAGCAGCAATGGGAAGCAAGTAGTTTACCTTCCGCTTATAGCTCAATGCTTCTATGCGGCTTGTTTAATGATAACGAATCAATCAGGACAGAGATCCATTGTACTTGGTAGATGCTAGTTGAAGCCGACCGTGATGCAATCTTCATAGAAACGGTGGAAGTTAATTTTTCTCAGAGCCTTGCTTCCGGAATGAGATGTGGAATAATACAATTTGATATTTGGCGAAGTGTAAATGACGCAATATTTGTTATTGGGCGAAATGGTTTTAGAGCTTAACAAATTTGCAAAAGTTGTTTTCGTTGCTGTATCGATGAATTTAGTGGCAAGTGAGACAGATGCATCACATTTCAGCATCTGTCTGTTTCATGGCCAAGGTAGTTTAACTTTGAACACCTGAAAGCACTTCCTATCTTTAGTGATTGATGTGCAACGTCAAACAGTTGAAAACTGGTGAAGAGCAAAACTGTAGCTGATGAAAGAAAGAAAAAACTTACCTAGACATCCTTTCTTCTTTTTTTCTGGGAAAAACCTTTCCATACCTAGCCATAAATATGCGGGTTTCAATCACCACCTTTCATATTTCGCTAGTAGACTAGCCTACTGTAGCTGCTAAACGATATTTGATTTGAAACTAATTGTAACTTTGTTGAGTAGCTAACATGAGAGACTCGATATTTTTTATTTAAATTTTGTTTTGATTTGAATTTTCTGATTTATGTATGAATGAAAAACATTTTTTGAAAATTCTTAAAAGTTTAAAATGTTTCTTTCAGATGTAAATGATGAAAATGAATTCTATACCTCTATTTTATTTCGTGATGTTTACTTAAAAAGTTAAATTCTAGAAATACTTAAACTTCTTTTCAACTTATAATCTAATTAAAGCAGTAAAATATCAAAACAGCTTTTATAAATTTTATCAAAAACTTTTGGCATAACTAAATAAGTAAGTTTTTCATTCAATAAAAGTTAAAAACAATTTAGTTATCTTTAAAAAATATATTGTTCAATTATTAAACAACTACCTTTCATAATTCATAAAATCGTAGTTTTGAACAAATATCTATATTAAGACAAACAACAAAAATTGAAGTAGTTCAAGAATAAGTGCAAACTGAAGCAGCGTATAACACGCAAAAACCAGGCAGGATAGTTCACAATGTTATTTCGTCAGATTTAAAAATGAGAAGCAAATAAAAGAGATTGTTAGACGTTTTTCTTACATTCCCTTTTTTATCATACGCTGTGGCCTGTCTCAAAAACTTAGTCTCAGCCATAATGGTTTTTGGTTTGTTAGTGTCAGCCACTGTCATTGTAAGGACGTCTTATTGAATTCTAGTTTTACCTCTATAGTATGAGCATAGTTCAAAGCTGGGTCAGTTTAAAGTAGACCTCAGTTTTGTTGTGACGTAAAACTGTTATAATCAGCTTTAAAATTGTAGTAAATATTTGTTGTTAATCGTTTAGTAGAGCATAGTTCATTGCAAAGATTTATAATTTAGAAAACTATTTGAACTTTGTCTGGAGCAGAACAGATAGAAAAATATTTTTTCTTCTAGAAATGTGGTTTCATTTTCAATGCAGTAAAACTGGAAAAATAGAAGAAGTAATTAATTGAAAAATTTCACTTTTTAGTCTACTTTTAAAAAAATAATTTAGTCTTTAAGATTGTCAAATACTTGAACTTGATAATTTTTGAAAATAAGTTTCTGATCAAGACATCTTTTTAAACTTTGTCACGTTCTCACTACAAGCTTTACACATATCTTGCATAGAATAGCTCGCCGCAAGTTTTATTTAGCGTACATATACGAAGTTACGGTTGTTTATCGCCAGTCAAAGTTTTCTGTAACCACTTTGAGTGAAATTCACCAAACAAATAGACTCGAAGTTAAAATAATGTGAGGTAAAGCAGGTAGATACGGTTAAAGATGATCTTGTTTAAATCCTAACTTTCTATATTTTAACCCTCTAATTTTATTATTTTTTGTAGTATTTTTAAGGTTGCTCTGCATAAAATCCTGAAATATAACTCTTATGTATTTCATCTTTAAAACATCTTGATTTAATTTTGTCAGTTCCACGTGTTTCAAACTGAATAGTTGAAACTAAAAAGCAAATAATTTTTCAAAAGCAAAAAAGATTTTCTCATCACCATGACCGTTTGATAATATCAAAAATTCGTCATCACTAAATCTATTTCTGAAGTTATGTTTATTTCATTGGTAACAGAAATGTGTGGTGAAGTTTTCTTAACTTAAAACTAAAGCAATATGAAGTGATTTCTACTTCTGTGTAATATCAGAAAGCTCATAAAACTGAAGAAGTAATTTTGTATTTTATGTTAACTTGTCAAATATTTTGCCGAATAATTAGCTTTACGTAAACCAAGATAAAGTTGAGTTTGCAAATGGAAATTTTGATTTGATACATTCAGTAAGAAGGTATCTTTTACGGCAAAAACAAACATAGTTTCAACAATTTTGCGCATTTTGGGGTTGATCTAAGAAAACCTACTTTATCTAAGAATTTAGAAAGTGAAGTATGATGACGTAATCAATAAAAGATTTCTCAACGAATATTTGTAGCAAGAGTTGATTTTCAAAAAAAACTTAATAATAATGCAAAGGTAGAAAGTAAGTTAAGTTGGTTTACATTTAAACAAATTAAAGGCGGTATAATTACATTACGGGAAGTTCACGACTTCCGTTCTTTCATCATTTTCATTGTTGTGTTACAAATAAACTAATAAAATAAAAAAGAGTTAACAACCTATTTTAAAATTGAGCGAAATTCTGATTGAAGATAATCATTTCATGGTTATGTACATGAAGCTCTCAACAATCTCATTTGATAATGCAAAAATGAGCTTTTAGCGACTTTCTAAGCATCACAAAAATAGGGAAGAATTTAATACAGATATCTTCATGTATCTTCACCCTTGTATCTTTAAAATCTAAAGATTATTCTGATTCAGCTTAAGATTCTTTTATGCCGGCAGAACTTTCATCTTTTTGAACTTTTATTTAGAAAGATAGGGAAATAAACCTCACAGTTCATACTTTACTGATTCATTAATTTAGCAGATAAACATAAGATTCTAGTTCGCTTTTTCATTCTTCTCTATTTGAAATTAAAGCTTATTTCATACTTTGTAAAGGAAATTTTAAAAAGTTGTTCAACGCAAAATTAACTGTTTAGTAATTATTTTCAATGATAAGCTGACTGATACGTCAACAAGTTTCCTCAAGTTTTTCTAGGAGCAAAGAGTATAAAAGACCATTTTTCTAATTTCATGGTGCAGCCTAAATATTTGGGATTTTATTAAATAAGTCTGCTGTCTAAAAAGATAAGACTGTAAATTTGTTTAGTCTATACATTTAATAGGATGACGAATAATTCCTTTTTCGTGGAAATTTGATTATACTGTTCTTTTTTAACTAAAGATTGGAAAAGAAGAGAATTTCTTCTCAGCACAAAAAGTTTATTTCTTCTCCTTGGATAAACATATTACTAAAAGTGACACCGATTAATTTATTACTTTTATAAGTCTGTTGGTGGTCTTATTTATTCGGTTTCAACTGAAGTTTTACCTGCATTGATTTATAATCTTAAATTCAATTTATTACTTTGCATTTTTGTATTGTCATCAATATTTTTGGTGAATTTGATAGAGTACCAAAAAATAACTTTTAATTGCTTTAAAATACCATCATTGAAGTCCTAATGGCCAAATTAAGACTTTCTCTAAAAAATTCAGCAAAATGTGAAAATTGAAAGTTAATTGATGTTTTTCTAATTTTTCCGATTCAACCAACTTTTTTATTGAAAATTGAAATTAGAATCTTCTTAGTATAATAAACACTACTTCTAAATGTTTGTTGATCATTTCTTTATTTATAATTTTATTGTGCATGGAAATCTTTAAAGTAATTAGTTTATTAAGAATATTTTTTTTAAACTGTAATAATTACAATCGTAATATTATCAAATATTTTTATTTTTTACGTTTTATTTTGAAGAATTTGAAGGTATATGTAACTTGCTTTCTTCATTAGTTTTTATACCAGATCTTTATCTCTATCAAACATCATATTAAAACAGTATAGTCAGGGTTGTCTACTTACTAATCTAAGACAAACAACTTGATAACATGTATTAGTTACAGTCGTCACAAATTAGGGAAATATTAGTGCGAATTTGTATGTCTGTGTGTATACACAAGTATTTTCAACATTTGTTTTCAAGCCATTTACTTGCATCCACAAAACCCTACCGCTCTTCTATTTGAACATGAACAGAATAATTACAAGTTTAAAGCTCCTTTCGTTTCTGGTTGTTGGGTAAGTTTTGTTTGAATATCTAGGTCATTGCTTGTGTTAAGTTTGAATTAACTTCTATTTTTTTTTATTAAAATTACAATCATCAAATAGTATCGGTGGTAAAATAGAAATTCATGTTTTAATTTTCTTTTTTGTTTTAAAAATTAGCACTTATCAATTAAAAACTGTAGTCAATAGTCTAAGTTTTCATTTTTAAACATTAAAATTTAGATGAACATTATGATATGAAAAAAAATTGATTCGACACAAATGATAATTACACTTAATAGATGATAAATCAAAATGACCTTAGGTAATTTTGACAGCTTTCAAAAATTCTTATTTTCGGTTGCGTTTGTAAACTTTAAAAACTTGACTGATTTAAATTATTTTTCACTTACGCATAACAAAGTAGACAAAATTTTGCATATAAACTTAAGCTTTTTTTAATGAAACCCAGTCTAGTGTTTAATTTAGATTTGTAGATAAGCAGATTTCAAGCTATAAATATGATGCTAACTCACTAGCAAGTGATGTATCATTTTTCTATTTTTCTCGTTGTAAAATAAAAAGAACTTAAGTCAAGTTGTTATATGTTTGAGTATGTAATTATACAGGTCATTTCATTTCATTTACATTTGTAAATATGGTTTTATCAGTTGTACATTGAATATAACATATCAATAAATTTATTTGTTCTAGATTACATAACTAAATATCAGTCAGTGATAAGCACTCAAATTCGTTCTTTAAATTAGTTTAAATGTTTATAACACAATTTCTACAGCTTCAAATTTCAATATTTTCCAGAATCTGCATGGCTCAAGACCAACTAAGAATAAAAGATGAAGAATTGATTCAACCTAGCGTTGTCTGTGCTAATAAACAAGGCTTGACGGCCAAACAACTTTCATTATGTTATCAAGATGTCCATGCAGTCGCATCTGCACTGCAGGTATGTTGTAAGACGTTTATAGAACATTTACGAGTGCTTATAATTACAAATCGCTGTACAATTGGTATTAAGTAAGTTGGTAGGTTGAAACAAAAAGGAAAAATATGAATAATGAATAGTGGAAAGACCGTTCGGGTGCATTATGTCAATGCAATACGAGCGCAAACAGATTAAATATTTATGCTTGAGATCGATTGTGAGTTTTGTGTTTATGGGTAGTAGCAATAATTGCAACTAGATTTCTATGTTTAATAGCAATACTTATATGTGAACAAACTACAAGAAAATATTTGTACAAGTTTTCTAAATTGCTACCAGGGCTAGAAAGTTTGTTATCAAATAAAAGTCAAAGAACTCAGCAAAACAATTTGATTTTTATTTTTATGGATTGTTAGCTGAATAAACAAGCATATACGCTCATAAAAAACAAATAAAACTTATTGAAAACAATTTAGCATTAAGTTGGTTTTGCGAATTTGAAGTTGTAGTAATCATAATGTTCTAATTTAAAAATTCATATTACTGCAAAACTGAGTTCATTAAAAGAAACTTAGATTTTGAAATTCATTTATAACGTAGCTTTATTAACTTTAGCAAAAGTATCTTCTTCTTTTGAAAGGTGTTTACAGCTGACTGAAAATAAATTCAATCAAAAATTTGCTTTTTAATTCTTAAGATTAATAATAGTTTACTTTTTAAAATTATTCACTTTTTAATGTTTTGTTGGTCACATGTTTACAACGTAACAAAAATATTCAGCTTTTATATTTAGCTTTTTCTACTTTTTACTTTCTATATTCTAAGTTGTTTCTACGTATTTCAAGTCTTATAATATATTGAAGCTGTAAACGTAAATCTAAAAATTTAATCCAACAAATTACTAAACGTACATTCATAAAATCTTAAAATAACTTCACTTGAAGCTTGGTAAGGTTTTTGATTAATAAAAATAAACCAATCTATGTTTGATATTTTCACAGAAATTTATTTGAAATTTTGTTTGGTAGGTTGTTTGTTTGTTGGTAGTTGTTATGCTATGAAAGATAAAACTAATAAAATTCTTACTTATGAAAAGATATTAAAGCCATCTTTTTGTCAAAACATATCAAGGTCTTTAATAAACAACAACAACAATCTCATTGCGTTAAATCTGTTCACTTTCAATTCTATTTTCTCTAAAATGCAAATTTATAAGAGATAGAAATAACAAGCTGAAAGTTACAAGTTTGTCTAAGCCAACTTGAAAATTTATTTAAAAAAACTTTCTGTTCAAGTTGCCATTATAAGAAATGTTAAAGACGGCATCATTTCCAAAGCTCACTTTTATAAAGAACAGCTTTGTAAGATTAGCTGCAGTTTTTTTAAGTTTGAAATAACTTGAATGACAATATCAGTCAGCAAAATGCAAAAAAAACTGCTGATTTAAATAGAGCCAAGTTTAAGAGCTCGTTGTGCTACGCAGTGAGTTTGTGGCAGATTTGTGGCTGAAATCTCAGCTAGGGCACAAATTAAAAAAAACTTGTTTGATCGATTTTGTGCTTGTGCTTGTAAGCCCTTCTTAGCCAATATAGACAAGACATATTTAAGTATTTCTTATGAATCTATCTGATCTTGCACTTAGTAAGTGAAAGATACACTATCAGCACTTTATACGTTTATTATTTCTTTTTATTATTTATTCTAGCCTACTTTACTCGAAGTTAGTTAATATTATAATGATTTTACTTCTTCTTTTTAATTATTCTTTAGATGAATAATGTTAAACCAACTTTCTATAAAGTTATTTATCAATAATTGTAAGTTCAATAAAATTAAAACTTGATGATATACATTTTCATATAGTTTATCAAATAATTCTAATACAGTATTAGCTGCACATTTCTCAATTTGATCTAAATCTTGCTGAGAGTTTGAGGTCTTAAAGAAAAATAAAAAAAAATAGCTACTTAAAATAATAAGAAAAAGTCTTCATTCTGTAGCTACCTCAAAGAGCATATAACAAGTTTTGTTTCTTTAACCTGAGAGAATTTAAAAATGATATTTTGTCATTTATCTCAACTTGATTTAGAGTTTAAAAACTTTATAATGAGAGTGAAACACAAGGATTGGAAATAAAATTTAGAATAACTAAATAACTAATAAAAAAGTTGTTTGCTTTCAACTTGAAGCAATGCAAATGATGCGAAACTTTGTTTTTGTATTTTTTTGCAAAAATTAGTTCACTGTAATTTATGAGTTAAAACAGAAAATTTCATTGATGCTCAGGGATTAGTATTTTACTTATTTTCTTGAACTCAAAAGTTGGTTATTTGTCATGTTTAGATGTGGGTTAGCCGAAGCACAAATCAATTATTAATGACTATTGAATCATCTGACGGGTTTTGATGCTCTATTTTCAAGTATATGACTTTATTTCTACTATTTTCGTTTAGTTTTGGTCTCCACTTTTCATGATTCAAAAAACATTTGACAATTCAAGCAATATCAAACTTTTTTCACGATAAAATTCACTTGTAATCATCAAAGTAAAAATAAAAAAAATTATAAACGAATAATGAAAGTTCAGATATATAAATTTGAAGAACAATATTCTCATTTTCAATCTGTATTGTTCTTGTTTTCCGAAATAAGAAATGGTTGAAAAAAAATTGTCGTTGAAAAATAGAACAATAAGAATAAAAACTCTTAGATAGAATTATAAATATTTTTGGTATTATAAAATAAATTGTCGCGCCAACTTCTAGTAGCAGTTTTATTGATCTTCTTCTCATCTAACTTCTCAATCTTTATAATATGTTTGTCGATATCATTCATAAATGCTTATATTTCATCAAAAACTTTACATATACGTTGGTATAGAGAAAATTGGTTAATTGTTTGTGAGGTGGTTTTGCTCTTTGAATATTTGTTTAGTTGTAATTTGACTTCCTTGGTTCTCAAACTTTCTTTTTTATTTGTTTCAAAAGTAATAATTTCAAAATATATCAGTAGTTGATAAACTATCATTTGTTGTGGCTGATTTATTTTATGAATTAATAACGGCATAGATGCAAATAGTTTTTATTTAAAAGTCTAAAATTAAAATAATAAAGTATGAAACTAAAGTTAGTTAAAAAAGTTCAAGTGGCTTGTAATGTAGTCTTGATATATATGCTATAAAATTTTAGAAATGGTTTATTGATATTTATAGCAAATAATAAATTTGACATTTTTATAATTTATACTTACTTTGAAAACAAGCATTGAATTTATTTAAGTATTTCCGTATTGAAGAAATATAAAATTTTCAATTTATATAAGCAAATTGTGAATGATGTTATTTGATAACTATGTATCTAAAACACTTAACGCTTTAACTAAAAAATATAGAAACTCATACCTTAGTGAAGTTAATTTTTAAAAGGTCTAAAGTAAAAATAACGTGATAAAATTTTAATAACGTTAAAATAAGTAGTTCAGAAATTTGTTTTAAAAGACAGAGTTATAAAAGACAAAAGAACTTTAACCAAATAAGCGAGTTTCATAAACTAATGACTACAATACTTGGTAAGCTGTTACTTAAGGCTTCTATGCACTGAAGTTACAAGTTTGTTTGAAGTTGTTCGTATTACAAGGCGTGTATGTTATAATCTTACTAAGTTAAGTAAAGTTGTAAAACGCTTAAGGAGTTTTCATTAATTTTTTTTCTTGGAATTAAACTTTCTACTGTTTTTGCTTGTCATTGATATGTTTGCCAAGAACAACTTTGCCAGCCACAATTTAATATTTCATCACAGTCTAGTTTTTATTATATTTCTTATCTACATTGATATTGATAAAATGTTTTTTGGTTTATACAACTCGATTTCAAAAAGTAGGATGTATAAACTATTTTTATTATAAAGTTTTGCTCAAAATCTTACCGTCTGTTATTGTATAAAAGAAAAGTTTTGACAATAATGTCCTTCTTTCTATTTTCTTAGTAATTTCTTTTTCCCATAATAAATGAAATCAGTGTTCTGCAGATATACAATATACATGGTGATTTCCAGAAAGTACAATGTTTAAAGCATTAAGATTGTATATAGGAAAGATAGAAATAACGAATTAAACATAAATTTTAGATCATAAAGTACAATTTCATACATATTGTAAGTTTAAAACAAACAATTTGTTTATCAATTGAATAAGAGGGTAACCTCTAAATTTCTTTTAGATTAAATCTCTGCTCGCTAAGCCATAATATATTTAGCAGCTTGAAAGATACAATACAAAGTCTTTTATTTCAGCAAAATTTTTATAAATTTGAAATCACTATCATGATGGTATTAAGTTACATGAATCAATTCATCACTTTATACTAGAAACATTAAATTAACGGTTTTTCTGGAAAACAAAAATTATAATTTTACTTTTATTACATTTTTTATATTTTCACTAACTTATGAGCGACCTTCTGCGGTGGACTTTATATCAATTCCTTCTTCTATTTCTTTATAAGTCATTGATGACACAATATGTTGCAAAAATAGTTTCTATACATCTGAATGTAAAGTATTTGGTGATTCATGCCTACTTATTTTAGAAGTTTGATTAATTTTGCTATGAATGAAACGTGAAGGAGAAACACTTTATTATATAAATCTAAAAAATAGCTACTTCGAGAAACATGTATAATTATAAGACATTAATTAAAAGTGTTGTTGAATTTTTAGGGTATGAAACGTGCGATTCATGAATGCCAGCTTCAGTTTAAAAATGAAAGATGGAATTGTAGCTCCATGGGTGATAGAGATGACATCATCACTTATAATTCGCCGTTTCTTCTCAGAGGTAAGAGCTAATAAATTATTGAAAAAGTTTCTTATAACAGCCAAGTTGAAATGACTACCTGCTGAACTAAGATGTGATCGATCCAATCTGTGCAAATATTTGTGCTAACAAATATTTTCTAAGAGTTTCATTACAATGTCATGATTGATATATCTCATAAATAGAACTTATACAAAGTTTTACTTATTTCACAAAATCCAAATTTTTATAATTACACTATTTGATTGATATTTCTCGCTTCCTTTTTTTGACTATCATGGAAAAAGTATCAGTTTCTTTGTTGACATCTAGTCATATCGGATTTCAGTTTGTGGTAATACTCAGTACTTGCTGTTGTACTATCAATATTCATAACTACACTTGAAACTGTTCAAAAAATTTAATTAAATTTTAACTAATTAATCTTTAAATTTAAAATTTTATACACCTTATAAGTTTATTTATTTATCTATTTAAAGCTGTGAAAATTAATTAATAAATAGACATGCAAAATTTAAAGTCATTTAAAATGGTAAAACTTTATACCTTGTATGAAATGCAAAAGCAGTTGTTAGTTACAATGTTTGATGATATATTATATTCAAACATGATTTTAGTCACCTAACTGTATTACTAAAACCTAAAAACCAATTATGTTTTAATCTAAGTTTGTTTAAAGATTTAGAAATTTAAGTTAAATTCAAATTCGTGAAAAAATGATTATATTCTTGAATTGTAGAAAAGCATTTCAATTTCATCACAATTATTGCGTGTTTACTTTTTAATAGACAAAAATAAAGAATTCTTTTTTCACTAAAAAAGCTAAGTATTTTCAAACAAACAAAACATTTATATAAATAAAAAACCATCGAAGGTTTTAATGGACTGTTTTTAATACAACGTTTTCACTCAAAAAACAGTTTAGCTTCGATGATCATCAACATTGTGATTGATTATTTTGAGGAAACATTTTAAACAATTGATATTTTGCTTTAGTTTTACAATCGTTTTTCTATATATAATTTAAAAGTTGATTTACTGCTGTAGATAAGATCAAATCTATTCTAAAGTAAGCTTTCAAAATATCCAGCAGTCTTACTTAAAATAGCTTATTTATGTATGCGAGTCGGCTACAATTTACTATTTATAGTTTGAAAAATAAACACGGGAGACTTTTTAGTATAAAAATCCTTAAGCCAGCTACCCTTGGAGATTTCAAAAAATTAGTTTTGGTTTAGTGTTACATTTACTTTTAGTATCAAATCTTTTTTGTTGCGATAGTTTTAACATTTTTTGGGGATTGGACAAAAAGATTTCGCCGGTTCCAATTTTTTTAGTCTTATTGTTACATATGTTGCATTTTATAAAGCTTTAATGTCTTGATTTGGCTTAAGAATTTTGGTTGTTAATACCAAAGATTCTAATACAGTATCTACGTAAAGATTATAAATTAATAAACTAATCTATAAAAACTCCTTGGCTGGCAAAATCAGACGAAAAAATATGTCATATAAGGAAATTTTGAGCTTGATGGTCGAAGGCTCTTAAGAATACCACAGCAGTTCGTAGCCAGGTACCTAATAACAATCTACTAGTTGTGTGTTTGCTCTTTAAAATTGGACTTTGTGGATCTTTATAACCATCATTTTATATTTAAAGATTGCTCTTTTGATCTTGTTTTTTCTGTCTATTTCTTTTAATTATAAATATTTTAAATTTATTCAGACTTCATCAGTTGCATTGAGTTCTTTTTAGGAATATTGAAGTTATATCAGTGAAATTGTTGTTTAAATCATCATCACATTGTTCTTTTTTTACCTTTAAGAAAAAATTTTCAGTTATTGCTAAAAAAACATTTGAATGTCAATTTAAATTGAATGGAGTTGTAATTATGATTTTGAAAGATAAAGTGATAACACAAAACATGATTAAAACTAACTATTAATTAAGGTGTGGTTTGTTTGGAAAGTATAATATGAACAATTTCTATAGCTGATTTATCTGGAACAAAGAGCCTCTTCACAACAATCATTACAAATCAAAAAATTTCCTTCTTTATTTTCTTCTACATTTTTATTTCAAAGTTTCATTGAAACCAATTTGGAAAAGATTTAAATTAGAATTTTTATTTTATAAAAAAAAATTGAAAATGATTTCTTTAATTATCGATTTTCACAAAAGTTGCTTCTAATTTTTGTCGTCTTTTTGAACTGATAGTTTCAACTAACATTTAATGAGGTCAAAAAGCCGAAGACTATTTTGCTAATGGCGAGATCATTTTAAAGTTTGAAGACAAGCCCTTTCCAACATAAAATTGAAAGTTTTTATCCCTAAATCAACAAATTTTAATTTACGCAATTCGTTTAAAATTTCTCTTAATTTTCTTCTGCTCGTTTATTGAGGAGTGTTAGAACATCAGAAGTTTTCCACTCAGATTTACAAGAAGCTTGTTTGCACTTTCGGCTTATCTTTCTACTTCTTATTAGTACAGTCGTAAAGAGAGATCTCCTTCTGATCCTTCTTCGTCTGTTAGTGTCTGAATCTGAAAATCGTCGTATTTTGTCTGAATGAAAGTCAACTTTGCTGACTTCAAATTAGTTGGTGAATTAGATTGAGGCGATTGCTTATATATAAACCGGTAGTAAACATATCCTAAAACACAGACAGTTTTTATCAAAATCTTTGTTTGTGATTCAATTGTTAGTAAGTAAAACTAAACTACATAATACTTTTAAAGCTACTTAAATGTTCAGTCATCGTAGCCCTGGTTTAATTTTACAGATTATTGATTTTTAAGGCTTTACAGTTAAAACAGTTTCTCATAACAATTTCACATTTAAAAAAATCATAATGTAACATTTTGTTTGCTGCCTGCGATAAAATTGAAATTTCCAAAACTTTAGAATTTTATTTTATAATTGTGATACGGCTTGATACCATTTTAAAATATTGCTATAAAAGTTAACTTTGACATTTGACATGAAATTACTTGACTATTGTAAACGAGATGATTTAGCTTAAATAGTGTCAGAAATTGTTTTAGCCGCTTGAGTAGCTTTAGCTTTTTTGAGTTTATATTTATATCTTGATATCATTTTTGAAGTGTAACTTTATCTGCCCTGTTATATTAGTTAGTATCTTTTATATTCTATTTATTAATTTAGTAAAACTGATTCTCTTTATAAACGCTTGAAATTTGACAAACTTTAAATATCATTTCAATCATTTTCTCGAACGTGTTTTAATAAAAAGAGCCTTTCTTTAACAGGCATCTATTTCTATCTATAGACATTAACGATTTATTTCATTCGTAAGTAAACAAAAAAAATCGTCTCAAGCATCAATAAAAGTAAATATTTAAGCTCAAGGCTACTAATAACCGTAGATCTTCTTACAAAAGATAATTAGGTAAAAAAATACAGTTAAAGTTCCATTTAATTGCTTTAGTGATTTTAATTGCTAAAATTCATTTCAAAATAAAGCTTGATACATTTTCTAAATAGCTTTTTCTTTTCGACTACTTTAAATGAATTCTTTATAACATCTACACTTAAAAGTATTAATTCAAAGTTTTTCAAATGATAGTAGAGCTAGACTTACATGGTTAAGAAGATGTGCTTGTATGACATTTATAACTAACTTTGATATCTTTGGCTATTATTAGGATGAAATTATAATTTTCACAATTTATCTGAGTAATAAGATCAAATTTTGGAAACTTCACTTTATAAAACTAACTTGAGTTGGCTTTATAAAAAGATCTTATTAAATGAATTGTTATGAGAAGTTTATTTTGTTAATGAAAAGTGTTAAATTTAATTAAGTTATTAAATATTTAGAATACAACTGTCTACAAGCATTGTTTTTTGAGTTTACTTATTTTTAAAACTTTACTTTTAGGTTATTAACTTAATTTTTAACTTTCCATTAATACATTATTTACTATATTTTACAGAAAAACAGTTTATATATAAATGTTTTTAACACAATCATCAGTTTTTAATAACTATACAAGTTCATTTTTAAAGATTGAAGTTTGAGTAATTTCAGCCAAAGTATTTTTTAGCTACTTGCATATTTAATTCTACACTTTGTAATCTTCAAATGGTTTCATCAAACTTTTTATACCATTTATAATACTAATAACTGCGCATTGACATGTTTAAGGTCTGAAAATTAAACTTGGCTAAAATGCAAAAATAACTTTTTTAAATGCTTTTTTATTTATTAATAGTTAAACCTAATTAACTTTATTATTTGTCGATTACTTTTAATTAGTTTCTTTACTTATCTATTTCATTTTCAAGACAGTTTATTTAACTTTACTAAAATTCGAATTAAGTGATATTTGTAAAACTGCTATAAATTAGATTTTGTTTTTATGTTTAAGCAGTTTTATATACAAAATATTTTCTAACATGCTCAACAACTAAACTTTAAATCGTTGTTATTTAAAATAATCAAACTAAATTTGAAAACGATATTTATCTAGTTTTGTATTTTTTCCGGTAACAACAAAATATATTTTGTTGAGATTATCACTTATTATATTTTTAGGTTACCGAGAAACAGCTTTCTCGTTTGCTCTTACATCAGCAGGAGTAACTCACTCCGTCGCCTTGGCATGTGGCCTGAACAAAATTAGTGAGTGTGAATGTCCAAAGTACAGCAGTTCCATGACTGCTAGTCAGAGAAAACAGTTTCATAAGGTTTGCTCTTAAAAATATTTCAAATTGAATTACAAAGCTTAAAACAATTTAACTTTTCTGGGTTTTATTAAATTGTAATTTTATTGTTACTTAAGAAAGTTAATTCAATTTGATTCAAAACATTTTAACGATTTGTCGTGACAACTTACTATCAAATAGTCTGAACTTGAAAAAAAAATCAAGATTATATTTTGATGCATTATTGATCACGTGGTCTTTTGGTGATCTATTCGTAGCAGAGTAGAAGCCTCAGGCATCAATATGTCACCACTAGATGGCAATGATGACGTCACTGCTGATAAAGTGCCCCTAATACTAGACATTTGTAACTTGTCTTTCGCTCAATTTACCCATTCATAATTTTGATCATCTGTAATTTGATCTACAGCAACCAAATGATTTCTTTACAGATTGAAGTTTTATCGTTTGTTATTTTCAAAGTTAAGTAGACTTTTGATTTACATTTTCCTGCTTTTTGACCAAACGTTCTATCCATTAATCTCTAAACAAATAAATGTCTAACATTAGAAACATCTTTAAACTAGCTCATCAAGTAATCAAAAGTTTAGATTTACTTGAAAACAAATTATGTAATTTGTTGAGGCAATTTCTAACAGTAAATACTATTCACAAAAATTTATTTAAATTTGAAATCAAACTTTCGTTGCGGCTTTCAGAAAAAACATAAAAAACAAGAGAGGCAGACCAAACAGGAAATAAATGAGGTGTTCCAGAATTCTGGCTGTGACCACAACGTGAACTTTGGTATGGAATTTTCAGCAAAGTTTCTCGACTTCACCGACGACTCCGTCGATTTACTGGCCAAAATTCGCAAGCATAACAACCGCGTTGGACGTTTGGTACGAAAAGTTTGTTATTTTGTAGAATAATTCTCTCAAATTATAATAAGCCGACGAAAAAGCCATCAAAAGATAAGGTTTATTGATAACAAGCTTTGCAGTATAAAAACAAATAATTTTAAATCGTATAAACTTCGTTTAAACGATTAAGTTGCTGTGACTTCTACTTTGTAGCTGTCTGTGTGGATGTTATAAACATCAGCATCGATTTTAAGCCACCCAAGAATAGAATAAATTTGCTCTAAATGTTTATAGAAATAAATTTATTTATTCAATAAACGAAAAAATTGATCAATTAAGTGATAGAAAATGTTTGAATATTTAGAATATTGAATTTCATGTTTCCGTGAAAGATTTAAACAAATCACTGAATGACAAGTTGGGTCAGATTAGAATACTTCATCAATAGTTTAATAAATTCATTTAACTATTTGAATCATATAGAAAAGTAATTTACAAATCACCACAGGCAGTTGCTCATAATATGAGGAATAGCTGCAAATGTCATGGACCCTCTGGAAGTTGTGGTCAGCAGTCCTGCTGGGAACAAACGCCAGATTTTCGAAAAGTTGCTGAGACTTTGAAGATGAAATACCGAAGTGCCTTCCTGCTTAATATTTCGTAAGTTTGAAACAATTTACAACTAAAGCTGTTTGTGATTAAAGTTTTAAAATAATATCAACAATGATTTCAACAAAAATATAAAAGGAAAAAAGATATTCTGAGATCAAGAAACGGATACTTTTGAAACAGTTGATTTTTAACAACGACTTTCTCACAACAACAATTCAAAATGTTGATGTATACGTAATTAACAGGAATTTAAGTAAATGTAAATTTTAGTTAAAATCTTTTAAACTTTTGCAATATATATAAGCTCTTACATTTCATTGCTTACATTTGAAAGTCTTATGATTAGAAGGCTGTGCTTTTCAAGTTTATTGCGAAAATGAAAAAGGGGGTTTCAATTAATCCTATTTCTTTTTGTTTTGGGTTTCATGCCATGTATTTTCATTTACCCTACAAAGTGATTGAACACAAAATAGTTTTGCCAATATAGGATGGATAAAATTTTACAAAAGTCAAAAATACAAACTTGCATTTTATTTTTCAAATCATTTTGTTTCAATTATAGAAAAATTAATATTCAGATATAAATAGTCTCAAATGTGAGACACTTTACAATAAAAATCTTAAATTGAAATGACATATTAACCACAAAAAATGAATAGAAACTTGTTTTAAAATGAAAGTTATTATTTGATGAAGTTGAGAGCGGTACAGAACTGTTATTAAAAGTCGACCTTCTTGGTTTTCATCAATGTACAAACAGCTTGAACAGTTTGTTCGTCTTCACTTTGACCTAAAAGACAAAAACATCCTTAAATCTCATTGGTTCTATAAATTCAACCTTTAACTCATAGGGAAGTAAACTTAATCGGAATATTCAAAATTCTTACAGTTTATCAGTGTATATCTGTGTTCACTAAAGAAATTAGATGTCGATGACGTAGCTACTTCCGCTTTCAAACATTGTGGACAAGAGAAGGGGGGGGGGTTTAGCCACAAAATATTGTCTTGACTTAAGCGATTACTGTGAAGGCTTTTAAAAGTTGCAAAAAGACTTCGGAATGTAATACAAAGTATGACCCGAGGCATACGACCTGACAAATCTCTGAATACGAGAGCTTTGCCTAAATTTAACCAACAGTCATCACGTTTTTCAAATGCACTTTGTGCTGTCAATGTGAAAGTCTTTACGAAATTAGCTTTTTCTGGAAACTGATTTGAACGATAGTTGACTAGAATATTTTCAACTTTGATAAGTTTAGATTATTATTATTATCATTATTTAGATTATTATGGTTGTAGATAATAAAATAAAGTGAGTTTCTGTAAATGATGTCTTTTACATTAATATTGAAAAACTATCTTTAAGTTCTCAAAATGAATTTGATTGAATATCTAAGAAATATGTTTCTACAAAAAGCTTTTAAGGGCTGAAGATGGAATAATAACTTTTATTGGGTCGATTTATTGGATTGTCCAGATAAATAAAATTATTCGTGAATACTTGAAACCAATTTATGAAAAAGTTAAATCAAAATGAAATTAAAATTTTCAAATGAAATAAACAATTGAACAAAAGGCTCAATTAGAAAATACAATTATTTATGTTTAAAAATCAATTATTATTCCACAGAAATTCAAACAGCCGTCGATCAGATCCTGTTAATTCATTATATATTAATCAAAATCAGAGAAGAGACATTTTGGACATTAAGCAATGGAACAAAAATGTGATGGTTTTTTATGAAGATTCGCCTTCTTTTTGCTTACCAAACCCTTCCATAACTGTCCATGGAACCCATGGACGCCTTTGTAACGATTCATTACCATCATCTCAACCAAACAGTTGCTCAAGTATGTGCTGTCGAAGAGAATACAAAAGCTTTATTCAATCAAGGCAAGAAGATTGTCATTGTACTTTCCATTGGTGTTGTTATGTGGACTGTAAGAAGTGTAATAGCACTGATCGAATATCAGTATGCAATTGACAAGGAAGGCCAGAGTGCGACGTTTTAGTTGCTTGGAGTTAGGAGCATTATGTGTTTACAATAAGAAAATGCTTTTGTGAAGCTTTTTCCGACAAGACTGCAAGCTGTATGGAATGAAAATACAATCAGAGGTTTTGCAATGTAGCCTTTAAAAGGTAAAGTTTAAACTCATTAGCAGGCTTAGCATTTCACTTCATATTTTCAACGTGCCGTTTATTACTAATTCGTCTTATTTTTACATTAAATTTCGGGTTGTAACACATCAATGTATTTTGTTTATAGTTTCCTTTTCAGCAAAATCTTCAAATTCTTGTTTGTTTTAAATTTAGATTTATTTTTTCGGTATTAAAATATCGTGATACACTTGTTGAAGAACAATTTAACAAGTGCATTCTACAAATGTTTTAGGATTCTTCCTTAAACTATTCCAATTATTGTCCAAATTTTGTATTTTTACAAATTTTTTATTAATGAAACAAATTTGAAACATATAAAAAGTATATTAAGGCAGCATGCAGCAATAAAACTTCACATCAGTATAGTATAAAGCAACTCATATGAAACCAACGATTAAAAATCCAAATTGTATTCTATTTATTCATTTTATTGATTGGTTTCCAATCGTATTTGAGCAATACACAAAATATCGATAAAGAAAAACCGATTTAAATTTTGGTAAGGACATGTCAAGTGTTTATTTTTCATTGTAATACCTAAATTGCAGACAAATAAACTGTCATTAGATAAGAAGCAAGTGATTACGAAATTAAAGTTGTTACTTTTCAGTTTTTATAATACAAATGTCATAAGACTTAGCAGTGAATTGTATATCTTTGTAAAATATTTTGAGTAAATTTAACTTTGTAGTTTTCAATTATCTTGTCTAACAGGAAGTAACAAAACAGTTTTTCTACTTTTAGTGTTCATATTTCTACGTAAACCTTTAACTTCAGATTGTGACAGGCAATAGCCTTTGCACCGGATCACATAGATATTGTGAGAAAGATGTTCCAGACATAGCTGAAAGCAAGTGTATGTAAATATTTACCTTCTTCTCAGCGATTCAAATGAAATTGAAATTACTACCACTGAAAATAACTTCAATTTATCGTTATAGTTGCTATCTTATAAGTTTTTTTATTTTAATTTCTTGTCAGATAGGCATATTGATCTCTTTAACATCAAGAATATTCTTGACAAATTTATGTCAACAACAACAATATTAAGTAATACTTTAAGATCAAAAAACATTTTTTAATACAAACAGTTAGTACTTGATTTGTGAGAAGCTTTAAAAATTTACAATTTCATCTACACTAATCATATATACCACCAAAAGAGCGTTTTCATAACTTTTTCCGATCAAAGAAAGGTAGATAAATTGCTTTCCAATAATTAATTTGAAAGATTTGCATTCTTATCGTTTATTCAACATTGATTGCTAGCTTACTAAAATCTAAGGTTTATTACATTATGTTAGTTTTGAAATCTGTTATCATTTACTTGATAAAATCTGTTATTTCTAATAACCATGTTAATGAAAACAACGGTACTCAGTTGTAATAAAGACAATATCTAATGATAAAGCTGTAGTAAAATCCCCACAAATGAAACCAAATAGTAAGAGTAATCAATGTGATAAACAAACAAGATTACATGGACTTTGGTTTATTGTATAAGCAGGATACAAAATATAAACGAAGATTAAGTAGAGGTACTGCATAATAAAAATTTTACTACAAGTTATTTGTTGTGATTATAGTAATACAGCTGTATAAGCTTTATGAAAGATTTAATAGTTTATGATCAAATATAAAATATACTTTTGAATATTTCATACACGCTTAAACTAATTAGGTATTTCTTAATCAAGTTATCTTCAATAAGACTGTAGAAAAATGATTATTTTTACATCGGCTAAGGTAACCACACATAATGCTGACAAACTAACTAAAGCATTGGACATTGACAAGCTTAATTTCTGTTTGAGAAACTGTCAAACAAATAAGCATTATGGGTAAACTATTTATTTTAAATTGTGTTTTAAAAACAATTGAGTTTTTGTTTGGTACTTTACTGAATAAATGATGTAACAGTTCATTAACTTTGATTCTATACAGTTTTTTTATCTATTACAATTACTATCGTTTAAAAGCAACAAAATATGTAGGAGATCAAAAAGTAATAAACTTTGTTTTAATAAAATATTTTTATTAAACAATTCAGTGAATAGATAGGATCTTTCAATATGTAAGAATGTAAGTTTTATTGGTTACTCTTAATTGAATAGTAGTCGATTAAAACTATAAAAGGGATAGAAATAAGAAGCCATATATTTGAATTGTTATAGTCAGTTTTTACATAACAAAATCAAACTATTTTAAAACAAGTTAAACCACTTAGCTAATTAAAAGAATTAACATAAAGTATATTATATAAGGTATAACTTTTTGATAAAATATATTTGAACACAACTTACTAGTTAATGTAAATGATAGGATTTCTTATAATATAGAAAACCAAGGCAAGTTATTTGTTGTTATGTTTGGTAGTCCAAACTGTTCAACTAAAATTATATTTTTTTAATTTAAAAACTCCATTCAAAATTGATCAAAGTATAATTAAAAGTCCTGATAAAAGTAATTTATAACTTGTAAGCTTCTGATATTTTACTGTTTTCTGTAACTTTATTGACTCGTTAGTTTTAATTTGGTTCATTAGTAATCTCATTTGAAAATTACATCGATAAAGTTAAAATAAAAATCAACCATCAATAATCTACATATAAAAATTACCTGAAACAATGTAAAAAAAATTATTGTAAGAAAATGAATAATTGAAAAGCTAAACTCTTCTTCCATTATGGAATTTATTAACTTTTTGAGAATACATTGATTCAGTAATTATTTAAAATCTCAACTAAAAGCATTATTATCACTTTTCAACAAAATGCGCAACATTTGTATAGATGATTTTGTATGGTAAATACTTCTTACAGATATTAAAAGATTTTGAACTTTTCTGGTTAAAAATGAAATTTGGAGCCAAATAAAAATAATCCAGAAAGGTACATTTTTGTAAACACTCTAAAAATGAATATCTCATTATTTTGTCCATGTACTATTTTTGTTGTTGATGTTATATTTAAACTGCATTTCGTAAGAAATTTAAGTTTTCTTTTTAACAGTGTACAATTTGGTGGATATCTATGTGATATTATGCAACACAAATAAGCTATAATAGTTGAATTATAATTTTTTTTTGAATAATCTGCATTAGTCTGTAGAATTTCATTTAAATTACAAATCTGTTTATGTTACAAATTATGTTTTGTAAGAAATTGATATTTCAAAATTTGCTAATAAACATGATGATAAGTAGAAGTTATTCTTTAATAATTGTTTGTTTTTTAATGTTTTTGACATTGAGTGTTTTACATTGACATAATACTTTTATGGCTAATAATACTTTTGATGTATTTTTGTTATTGGATACTTTCTACGTTTTTATAGTGATTAATTTTTAATCACTTCCTTATTTTCTCTATCAGTTGTGATATAATGATATAGAATATAGAGTTTAATATATGCTAATTATAGATTAATAGTTAATTTTCAATTATATATAATTTAAAGTACTTTTTTTATAATAATTATTTTTTAAGTGAGAATAATTTCTGAAAATTATTCTGTAAAATTGAGTTAAATAAACAAATTTGACAAAATTAAAACCTATTTCAATTGTATCTTAGGTTCACTTATATTTAACTCAATAGGAATTAGCTACAATTCTGAAGGTTTCTTATAATTAAAAATCAAATTTAGAAAAAAAAAATTGTCTTTTGAGTTTAGATTATTTATTTTATACCTTGCTTTTTTGATTTTGTAAAATTATTTTCAAGTTTGTTAATATTCTTAGTAATATTATATTAATCATATAAATTTTAGAAGTTAATTAAAAGTAACTTTTTTCAATTTTGTTATTGAAACTTTTTGTAAGGTGGTAACTATTTTGATAATTTAAGCCTTGACTTTGATCATCTGAAAGATATACAGTTTTTTGCTTTATTCAATTTATATCTTTAAGTAATTATACCTTTTTTTATAATTGTCCTATTTGACAAAATTTTTCTTTGAATTTGAAAAATTGAAAAGTATTTTCTTCTATAAACTGTGATCTAATTACATTTCTAATATTGTAGTAAATAGATGATAATAACTATTTTAGAGTTTTTTTTAAATAAACTACTTTATGTAAATGTTTTTTTTATTTATCTTATTCTTATATTTTATCATTTAGTTATGGAAGACATACAAAGTAAAAATTCGATAGATACTGACAGTTTTAAAGGCTCAACAATTGTGTTAAGAGTTTTATTACCACAAAATGAAATTGTTGAAACAAAAGTTTCAAATAAGTAAGTTTTATTCTTGATAATTTCTTATTCAAACACCTTCAATTTATTTTGAAAGTATTGTTTTGTTTTAGGATTGAATTATCTAAACAGTCAACTTTATTTTACTTTTTCAACATAAATAGTTATTTGATAAAAGAAAATGTTCTAATAGTTTGATTTTATGAATGAATACAGAACTCCAATTGGTGATTTACGGACTATTCTCTGCACCAAGTTCAAATTATCTCCTCAAACTCATTCAATCGACTTTCTGATGAATGATTCAAAGATCAACAAGAACTCTAGCAAACGTAAGGCTTCTTTACAAGTTAGCAATGCTGGCATTAAGATGGTGATCTTAAAATCTCAAAAGTTAATTGAAAAGGCAATAGCCCCAAAACCACCTACAAAGTTAGAGGTTAGATATTTCTACTATAAATTAAGAATAATTTTAATTCATAAATTTAATATATAAATGAATAAGTTGTTCTTCAGTTCTTCTAGCGTATATTAACTTAAATTAATCAACTAATTTAATCTTATTAGTCTGTTTTAATTTTTATGCATAAATATTGATAGTTGTTGATGTCATGACTAATTTTAGTTTTTTTGATTGAACAAAGTAATATTCAAAGAACCACAAATATCTGAGAATAAATTTTTGGAAAAGATGATAGATCTAAATTTAGATTTAGGTGAATATTATTTTAAATTTTAGACAACTGTACGTTTGTTGGTTCGGTTGACAAGACAACGTCAAAGCATTCTGAGAGTAAATCCAAATATTCCTTTGCAAAATATTTTTGATTTGGTTTGTACAAAGCTTCATCTTAATAATGGCGTCAAATCTTCATTACATTTTTGTCATCCTGATTTTGGGAACAAGCCTTTGGACACAAATTTAACATTAAATGATTACAATCTAAGAGAAGTTTATCTTTTAGAAAAGAATGGTTTGTTTTTGAGCTTTTAGAAATTCTCAGATATTTTTATTTATTTTTTGTAGAGATAAAAACAAATACAAAGCGTAAAGCTCCGGTACCTCCTGGGAAGACTAACAAAGAAACAAAAAGTCAGTTTGAAGAAGATTTTTATACTTTTCAATAGATTTCTTTGTTTGTCGAAATTGTCAGCCACCAAATTTGATTAAAATTTTTTTGTCTTTCTTTAATTTTTTTTTGAAAATATTTTTAGAAAAAAATCGGGCCCCGCCGCCTCCTGTAGCAACTAAGATAGCTGATGGAAATCTTCACGATCTTTCTAATGAGGTTTTTATTCATTTTTTAACTCTTCTTTCTAAGCTTATTACAAATTTGGTTAGAAGCAAGTTTTTATAGAATTAATATTTTGCAGCTTTATTAAAGAACTTTTTTTTATTTTTGAATAGTTTAAATTTCAGTTTTTTATTTGAACAGAAACCAAACTCTGAAGTTGTGGATTGTGATAAAATAGCATCTAACGTAACAGGTTAGTTTTTGACATCAATTTTACACATTTTAACCTTAAGGTCACTGACTTATACAGGCCATTTCTGTCACGATCCATTTTGAACCACTTATTTTAATCACGTCTACAATATTTTTTCTTGGAATTTTTTCGTTGATGAATTATTTGTTAATTGTTTTAATCTAAAATATAGACACCAATAAAGAAGTGAACTATTATCAAATATTTATAGATGAAATATTTATGCTGTAAACATCTCCGCACCATTCTTCCAATTCCGCCCTTTTCCACCTTCAACCAACTTCTTATCTTTCCATACATGTTTATCAAACAGTTCTTCGTTTTATTTCTCATCTGTCTATTTTATTAATTGATTTTGTTTTAAATTTCAATTTTGTATATTATGTCTTCCTGTTGGTTTTCCGATTTCTCTACTGATTATTTAATTTGTTATTGGCTAGGGTTGATTGATTTCTATTTTACTGCTACATAAGTTCACCTATTTTAGTTTTCATTCAAACCGGATGTCAAAAAGCTAAACTTAATTTTGAAGACCAAATTCCTGATTAATAAATTATAAATTAAATATCTTGATTAAATTAAGAAGTAAATTTAATAATGAAAATTGCTTCCGGTATTTCTTGCTGGCCTCAAATAAATTTGTGGTTTTTGAAGATTTGTTTTTAATTTTGTAGAAAATCTGGACGAAAAAGAAGTTTTGAATGAACTTGAAGAAGGTTTCTTGATTGTATTCATCTTCATATTATCATTTATCAGATCGTTTGTCACATATAGCTACCAGAGAATCATCTAAATCCCTAATGACGTCATCGGATGATTCCTCTGAAAAAGATTTTAAGGATAATCAGGAGACCCCATCTGTTAGCTGTACGGATATAGAAGTAATTACGTCATCAAAAGCTGACAATGAAGAGATTCAAAGATCAGATGAAGAAAAGTCTCAACTAGAAGATGAATTAAATGACAAAATTAAAAAAGTGAATTTTTCTTATCGAATTTGATTTGCTGAAAAAAGTTTATTCAACAAAAGTTCAAACCTCAAAAATATTTCAACAAAACGAGTAAATAAATTCAAGTGTAAATAATGAAATTGAGAGAAATAAACTTATGTTTGTACTGAGCAACATTCTTCAGTAAAATCAATTTCTTTTTTAAGTGCCTACAATTGATATATGATTGATGTTTAGATTGGTAGCAATTTCATTTTTTTCATAATTTTTCAAATAATTTTCAAGAATGAAATTGATGAAGATGAAGACCCGACTCCTAGTGATTGTGATCATGTGACCGAAGCTTCATCTACCACATCTTCCTTAACTAAGGTCTGATCAACTTTTTCAGCTCTAATTTGAATAATGTTTTTCACTATTTAGTTTGTTGACACAATCAAGTAAACATTCAAATTGATTTGTTTAACTTTCCAACAAATATTTTCCATTTATTTCTATTTTTGAAATATTTTTCATTTCTTTTCCTTCTTGTCCTCTAAATCAATTTTGTTAAACATTTTCAAGGAAGTCTTAGATGATGTCTTAAAAGATCTTGATGATTTGCAAGATGTGGTTGCAGATGATGTAAGCTCAGTAGCATCTAATGACGATTTCCCGCCACCTCCGGATTCACTCTTTGAAGATCTTCAGACTTCAACAAGTTTGGATGTGAAAGTCAGAATTGTATTTGTGAAATTTGAACATTTTGATGAAAGTTGTTTGGTGCAGGCAGAAGACATTGAAGAAGATTTATGTGAAAAGCTGAAAATAGAACCTACTGAAGTTTCTAATGCTGAAAAGAAACTTGAAAGTGAAAAGGTTCGCTTGTCGACAATTTTATCATTTTATTATCAACTTGTTGTTACAGCCACAGAAAAAGGAAGATAGATGGAAGAAGAGCTTAGACACAAAACTTCTCGTTAACTTGCAGGCTGCTGCTTCTGTAAAATCAAAAACTTCTCTATCCAAGCCTCCGTCAGCTGTTAGTGCAATTTGATTAGTGAATCACTATTTTGTTAAATGATATTTGGTTCTTTAGTCGTTTATTAATGATGGCATGTCTCCTGAAGAAGAGACTGAAGCAATGATTAAAGATCTTCATGAAAAGATTGAAAAAATGAGGAGGAAAAACTCGAAGAAAACAGCTGAAGAAGAATCAAAAAAGAAATTGAAGCAGCAAGAGTCATTTAAACTTCTAAAAGGAGATGGAAGTTTAAATGACTTACGAGATAATAGTCCAAAAATTTTTAAATTTATTCCACAGTCTAAACAACAGGTTTTACAACTTTTCAAATCTATTGTCTCTATCGAAAAGCTTTTATTTTAGGTAGAGCATGAAAATTTCAGTGCTGCACCTATAGGAGGGGTAGAGTTGCTTAATAACGGTGAAATAAAACGGCAACATTTAACAAATTCAAACAAAGAAGAATCTTTCAAAGCAAAAGGTTTGTTAAAAAAGATATTTAGTTGAGAAATGTATTTACTACTATCATTAAATCTCTCAAGTATTTGTTAATCATTTATCTAACTCTTCTACTAAACTTTTAATAAATCTATTAAATTTTTATAAGCCTCACAAGTCATAATTTTATCACCTAGCAATTGCTAAAACACAACGTTCAAGCCTTCCAAGCTATTACAAGAAGTTTCTTGGCGCCAGCGCTTTCAAACAAGTCATTTCTGATGATAAGAAATTGGAAAATTAGCCTACAACATCTCATAACATATGATTTATCTTCAATCTGCTTTAACTTCATCAGTTTGGAACTTCTATCAAATCATTGTCACTGTATGATCTAAGTCTTTTTCTTGCGATTCTTCAAAACATTGCTTAATGGCTTCTTTGTTCATTTGTTGCTTGCCTTCTAACAAATCTAGTTAAAAACTTTAAATCAAATACTAAAACCCTTGCCTTTATTTTTGCAATTTAAAAGGTATAAGATATCGTTACTTTCAAAATGTAGCTACCACCAAAATTACCAAATCTTTTGAACAAATGTAAATCGAGATATTTGTGGGTTATTTTCAATTTCTAAGCAGATAATGTTGTACAATTTGATTTTATGTTGTACAAACACCCATCTTCTATTAACTAGTGATCTTAAAAATTTATTAATTATGTTTCCAATAATTTTCTTCAATAACTCTGCTGTTATACTGTTTATAAATCATCAGCACCTGATCTTCAAATGCACATTCCAATAATTTCAGTTTTTAAAGTTTATCTTTAATTTAAGAATCAGTGGCACTTCTAAGTAATCAGTTTAAATTCATTGCTTTCTGCTTCTTTTATTCAATTCTTTTTTACAGCAATGTTTACTTCTGATTTTTATTTCTTCACTAGTTAGTTGATTATCATTAAAATTCTTATAATTTTTCATATATTTCTTCGAACATTTTATTGTCTTTTCTGCTGAACAATTGTAAAAACCAAATTAGTTTTTGTCTTTCTGTTAATTCTAGTGTACTATGAATTTATAATTATTTTTTTGGATCAAATTGTGAATGAGGCAAATTTAACTAATGTTAAAACAGTAAAATTCAACAAAATAAGATTTAGATTTATAAATTTATTTTCTTGCAATAAATTTAATAAAATATGAATAGATATTTATCGATATAAATGAATAAATTTTGTTGAGTAAAAATAGTTAATTATGTATGAAGACTTTCAAAGATTTTCATGAATTTCTCATGACTTAAATCCTGCAATTTCCAAACATTTAGCCGCTGGAGTATTTTATGAGACTAAGCAAAAATTAAGGTAAATGTTAATCATTTACACAATGTCAATAAAGAATTAGGTAGTTGTAGCAATGTTTTATATTTTTCAAATCGCGCTGCTACCTATAGAATGAAGTTAAACAGTGGACAAAACTAATAGTGATGTTTGTAATATTTTATTTTTTGCTTAAAAAGTTGTCATTAGTAAATTTATATATAATATCCGACTTTAATAAACAAGAAGAACTATTTAATCAATAAAAGTTCATCATTCAAATCTTATCTTTTGGAAGAGTCTTTCCATAAAAGCAAATGTAGTTACTACATACAGTATAAAGCCAATGCATCAATATAACCATTGATTGACTATTTCAATATAAAATGGATTTTTTATTTTGGCCTGATTGTGAAAAACTTTACCGACTAACAAGTTCAGCTTGCTAATTAGCTTTTATCTGCCAATCTAGATTTTGAATTAGTTTTTGAGCTTTGTCGGAAGAAGAACCCAAAGTACTTGTTATACAAAAGAATTTCTTCAGTTTAAAATTGTTAGTGAATGAACTAACTGTAGAAGTTTACTCGGCTATAAAACCTATTAAATATTTAAAACTTCTCGTAAAAAGCAGGCTATTGAAAATTATAAAAAAATTTAATATATAAGCTTGAATATTTATTCTCTTAATATGGTACCTCTAAAAAATATGATCAGTAAAATATTAAAATGTAAATATAAGAGAGCTTTCTTATTATTTTAACTATAAGTTAAAACAAACTTACAAAACTTTTGACAAATCTGATTAAATAATACTTTTTTATTAATAACGTTTTTAGCATTTAAGTTAGTGATATGTTCCACAAAACAAAATATTATCATGATTTTTTGAGGAAGCTAGATTAACTGGTCCAATAAAAATGTCGGTCAGAATCAGTTTAAATGTAAGAACTATGTTTTAGAATTGGCGATCTTACCTGAATTCGGTATACGATTAGTAAAACAGACATTTAATTAGAAATAAAATCAGTTAGTTTTAACTAATAAGATTATAAATCTCTTTTCAAGTTATTTTTAACTGGATAATCAATTTTCAAAAAATATAAAATAATTAGCACACTAAAATCCCTTTAATTCATTTTTTGCATGTTAAATATTCTAATCTAATAAAGCCTACATTAAAACCTAAATGAATACTTTAATCCAGTTAATTTTTTTTTAATTTTTCACAAAATTAACCAAAAATGTGTGAACTGTAAAATAAACTCGTTTCGAATATTCGGTTTTTCATGCTCAGTATAATTTAGCAGTTAGAATATTAAATAATCTAATTTTTGCATTAACATTTTGTATGCTTTTTAGCAAGCGCAAAGATGTAGTATCTCATTACAAATTTTTAAATTAATTTAATGTGGGATCTATTTTGCTTCAGCATTTTCAAAAAGTTTTACTTTTTCTATAAGTTTTAATCTATATCGAAATAGTTATAGCTTTACAAAACTATATTTTTAGTTTTTGAGAATATTTAAAAATACCTTACTTAATTTGCAAAAAAATGTATTGTAGGTTATATATTTTTATTGATAGCTATAAATTTCCAAAACTTTTTTAAAATATATACACTGGTAGCTCTTTTACAAATATATTTACTACACTAAAATATAGAACGTTTAATGGTATTACTTTTTAACAATTTCAATAAAAGCAATCAACGCATTCTATAGTCATAATTTTTGTCAGAACAAATTAATTTTTTATAATTATTTTAATATTAAAGCTTTGAAAAATTTATATTTATAATGAACAAGTCTACTACTGGATTGATCATTTTTATTAGTTTTCTTGTAAGTTGTCGTTAAATTTATCATTTTATTACTTTATTTAAAATATATAATATAAGTAGTCACTCTATTTACATTTCAATTACTATAATCATCATGGTTATTTTATTTGAGTACAATATTTGACTATTTTACTTTTTACAAACTGTAAGTTTGTATTGTTTTTTTATTTTCTCTCCTTTAAATTCAAGAATAACATTTTTATAGTATTATACAAATAGTCACAAGTTTTTACTGCAAAGCATTTTTAGTTTAAATCATATACTGACAGTTCTATAAGCTAATACATATTCATTTTAATTCAAGACTTTAAAAAGATAATTTTTTTATTTCTTTAGAGAAATTTATTTGCAAATAAGTATTGATAAAATTTCTTAATTTTGTATATTTTTTACACAAGTATAAACACTAGTTTTATTATGTAATATCAATAATAATAATTATCGACTAATAAGTAAATAATGTCATTTTATAACTTTTTCATTCTGTAAGAATGTTTATTATAATTATTAATATCGAAATCTGTTTTTCTTTTACTTGTAAATGTAATTCTAGTTTGTTGAAAAATACAACGCTTGAAAATAATACAATCTTTTTACTGTATCTTATTTTAGTTGTAAAAATAAGCTTTATTACAATTTCAGGATCTTATTGGAGTGGGCTGTATAATTGCATTACTTCCACAATATTTGATTTATGAAGGATATAGAGCAAGTATTGTCGGCTTATTTTCTTCAATATTTGGCTTTTCACAACTAATCTTTGCTTCCGCTATAGTAAGTTTTCTTTTCAAGCATTATTATTAAAGCCAATTATACTATATTAAAAATATTAATTCGAGTTTTGCACCATTTTGGAAAATTTGCAAAAGTTGTGAATACTAATTGTTAAATTATAAACTCTATATTCTTTGTTTACAATCAAAATCTTGACACTACTTTTACTATTTATTTTACTTTATAAAGCTTTTAATTGCTTTAAAGTACAATTTAAAATTATATATTTCTTTGAAGTCTTTATACGCTTTTCACACATAAACTTTATTTTCATTGAAGTTTTTGTTTTTAGCAGCTTAATTGTTTTACAGAATCAATTTGCAAATGCTTATGGTTGTTCTAAAATATTTGGATTTTGTGTGTCATTATCCGCATTTGGTTACTTATTATGCTGTCTTTCATACAAATATATTTTACTTAATGCAGTTATGAGAGCTTTTTTAGGTTCAGTCAAATTTACTCAAGATATTTGTAGGTGAGTTACTAATTGTCACTTGTTTGTCTTTTATGCATGGTAGTGGTTAAGAGAATGTTTATATTTTAGGCTCTAATTGTTCTTCTATATGCTAAGAACAGTTAATGTTGGTAAAGATTTGAATAAGGTACTATTGACATGAATTATCAGCACAACAAGTTATTCTGTAACTTTCCTAAACATGAAATTTATAAACTAATAATCCTGATACTTCTGTGGACTTGGACTTTCAACTATGACTCTAAAATGCCAACTTAAATGTATAAACTGACCCCTTGTCAACATAAGTGGATACTTGTTTAGAAATTGTTTATAGAATTAATATATGAACAGCTTTTTTCAGACGAATTTGAAACTTTTGTTCAGATTCTTTGTTGGTTGTAACAGGCCTTTTTTTATTAAACCAAGTTTCTGTGCTTGACGGCTTTAACCTATTACTGGTTTATGTCCCATAATAAAGTCATCTTTTGCGCCTCTAAAAACACATTAAGTCGTCTAAAAACTTTGTAAACCTTTAATTTATTAAACCCAGGCTTTGAGTGATCGATTAAAAATAAGCGATACATTCTTACGGTTCATTTATTCAGCTTGTAAAGACTTTTGTTTGTTTTTCTTTTACTTTAATCAAGTATTCTCTCTCAAGGAAGACTGCCTTGAGCTTGTGACCCAGTAGTTTTTAGTCTGATTTATAATTACCTGAAAATAATTTAATATTTGGTACTCTACCATCTATACGTATTCTATAGATGGAGGTAAAACTATCTTGATACTAATGTGGTATATATAAGCTCATAATTTTATGTAAATATATTATTATCAGAATATTTCAGTAATCTTGACTTGTTCTATTAAATATTAAGCTGCTTAATACTAGAAGAAGACAAGTTATATGTACTTTCAATAATTATTTAAGAAAATGAATTTTTTTTTTGAAATAATTAATTAATATTTGATTATTTTGTTAGGTGCTGTTTACTAGAATTTAATAAAAGTAAGAATAAAACTGCTTTAATCAGTTTTATCAATTCGCTGTCTAGTTTGGGATTGATGATTGGATCATTTCTAGCTGCTCACTTTGTTGCGAAATTCGGAATCGAAGAAGCAATGTACTACAGTTATCTCGCATCTACTTGTTGCTGTGTCTTCAACAGTTTACTAATTTTCATCTGTCTTAAACCTATGCTACGTGGAACTGAGAACTCTTTGTCGAGTTCAAACACAATCTTAACGATGGATAAACAAAAGCTTTTAATGAGATACCAATCTGCAAAAATTGAAAAAACTGGACAGGCTGTGGTTAGCACGGCTCATTGGCAAGTAAGTTCGTTGTCAGTTTTCATAACAGAACTTGCTTTGAGTAACTCAATGATATTTTAATTTAGACTAAAAGTGGACTCACTACATCTTGCTTTCTATTGGCTTTTTCTGTCATAGTTTTTCGACTCAATTTTTATTATTTGTTAATGAAAATGTATCCTTTCTTAAATGCTGCTCAAATTTGTTTCGTCATCACCTACAATGCTGCCATCAGCTGCGCTATTGGTTTGGTTTTAGGTCCAGTTTCTTATCTATACAAAGAAAACGTAGAAAAATTTCAGGTGGTGGTTGAAAATAATTGCTCAAAGTTAACTTTAAATTTCTCAAGTTTAGTAGATGTAGACTTCATGCTTAGTTTCACATCTCTCATAACTAATGTGTTGAAGAGGCGGCAAATGAAGCAATGAACGTTTATTTGCAGATGCATGCTGCTTTTCTTCTACCAATTGCATTTGCTGTTATATCACTAGCTCCTAATTTATCATGGTTTATGACAGGAATGACTTTGTTGTCAACAGCTACCAATATATTTCGAGCTTGTACAGTTGTTCTTACTGCTAGGCACAACACAACCACTGAAGTAAATTCCATCAACTTTCTACAAACTTCAAATTAATTGTCTTTTTTTTTCAGGGTAATACTGCTCCTCAATTAGCAAATTCCTCAGTTGCCCTTGCGAGAGGTCTAGCTCCTCTTGTTTGTGGGATATTTCTAGATTTCAATCCTAATTTTCCAATCATTATCTCTATCTTCTTTTCAGCTATAGGCTCACTATTTTTATACAACTCAGTTTACAGTATTCACGTAAAAAAACCTTATGTTTATTAAATTTTTTGTTATTTATTTCTAAATTTATTTTCACTTCTTAAAATACCTTCCAATAACTAAATTCTAAATCCGCTTCAAACAGTTGTAAGCTTGTAAAGGACAATTGAAAATCAGTTTCTGATGAAAATAGAGGTTGATGGTGATGATTCAAAGCGAATGTAATTGATAGCTTCTGTATGCTTTCGTTAGCTTGAACAACCCTTCTCAGTTTTACTGGTAATTGTGGCTGACAAATTTTGCTATCAGTATTTTTCTTGATCTTTCAAACTATCTTCTTTTAAAATAAGATTTTGCAAAATATAGTAGCCAACCAAGGTTGCCAAAACAACTACAGCATGTTCCAATTTAAATTAAACCGTATCTAATGCTTTTCATGCTGATTGACACAGTGGAATGCTTTTGAGTGCAGTAAAGTAGACAATTTTGACCATTGTTTCAAAATTTTGTTTGTAATTATTATAATTGTTTATTTAAGATGCTTTTAGATAATTATTAGAAATTAAACTCAGGCTTTTAGAAAAACAATTTTTACATATGTAGTTTTAAAGTTAGTAAAAACAAACAATTTGAAAAAATGAATATAAAATTCACAATAACAGACAGGTTAATATTTAATTAGTTGAAAAATAGAAGAATTTATTCAAATTTAAATGATTTTCACTTTTTAATGTCTTCATGTAAATTTCTCAAAGAAGTTTTTTTACATCTAACAATTATTAAAGAACAAAATCTTGGTGGTTTTACTTCTGAATTTTTTCTAAAGTTAATAAAACAGAAAAACCATCTAATTAAGTTAGATTCGATAGATGTTTTCTAGACTGAGGTTAAAATCTCAAAGATACTCTAATTTGTACCTAATTGATAAATAATATCGACGCCATTACTCTAATAATTTTCTTCTTTTAATTGAAGATGAAGAATCATTAAATTCTGTGTAAGAATTTAATATCTTAAATTAAAATATATCTTTTGTAACTATTTGCGAGGCTACTTTTAATTTAGATCCAATCAAAAAAAATTCAGCAAATACTTGAACTCAGAAAATTCGTCATGTAAGCCATGGCCAAGACTAGTAAAGTAGTTAAGATCGATAATTTTACGTAAAGCTAACTTTTGCTTGTTAAGACTTTAATCTTTAGTTGGGGTTATTCCAAGCTTACTGAACATACTGTGTATAAATGCAATCTTTGCTAGAAGCAGATAACATTGCAAAGTAAATTTAATGCAATTGTATCTTTGAAGATAGGTAACATGTTGTTTTTGTTTGTAGTGAATATTAGATAAGAGTAATTAAGTAAAGTATCTACAGATAAAAAATTTAAATTTCCTTAAAAGATTAATTTGAATTAACGTGTTTGTATTTGTTGCTTAAATCAAAATCTGTTGTCAAAATACATTTATATTTTGAATATGTTAACGAATACTTTGTAAATATAAGCGTTTTAATGGTATTCAAACACATAATATATTACTTTGTAAATCTTTGAAGTTTATTAATGAGATGAAATAATCAATTAAAACTTGGTATTTTCTACCAAACTAATTTACAAACATAAAATTAATTAAAAAGACGTTAAGTGTGTCATAAATTTGTAATGAAGCCTGTTAATACTGAAAATGAAGCCATCAAAGTTTAACTAGCTGTTTTATCTTTGATCATTTGCTTCAGATGAAATTTTCAAGTGATACATAAAACCCATTAATTCATGAAATATGCAAATGAGTGTCAACGTAAATTAAATCTAGGAAAAAATATTAAAGTACTTTAATAAGCCCAAGCATTATGTTCATTACAGATATATTTTAATTAACTACTATTGATTTATTTTATACTGTTATAAACTTATCTTTAACATTTCAGTGATTAAATCAATATAAGGTGGCTTGTATCTGAGGTAAATGAGAGAGCTTTTTCTGTTACGCTTTCGAAACATTTACATTTTATTAAATCTGTATTATTTGTGTTTCAGTAGCAGATATAGGTAAAAAGGTTTTCAGAAGCTTATGAAATCGTTCTTAAACTCTTCTTTGTCCAGTATGCTGCTCTAGTGAATTTGAAAGAACTGAACAAACACGCATTATGAAAGAGAGAGCTGTATTCTGACGAAGCTTGACAAAGCCTAAGGTGAGAAAGAGAAGAAGGAAAAGAAAAGTAACAACAAGGAAAAGGCATCCACATTAGAGACTGTTGATTTCCATAATTTAATAGAGTCAGCTTCACGCTGGGTTTTTGTCGGTAGCATGAAGCTTCACGAATAGTAAGTGGAAGAAGAAATGTAAAAGTACACTTGTTCAGTTTCAATACTTGCTCAAATATCTGAATTTAGAGCTAAAACTAAATTTTTTGGTTTGTTTTATAATCTAATTTGTTTGATTTTTATATACAAACAAATAGTTGAAAACAAAGTGAAAATAAAGCACTCATTTATGTTTCAAAGCTTGTTCTAACTAGTTTTTATTGTGTCTTATATCTGCCTTTTTTCCGCAAGTCCTTGGTCATGCATGATTGCTACGTCGCTAACCATCTCTCGTTCTCTAGCAAACGAGACAAAAAATATGTTGAACTGCCAGACGTTAGCTGGAAGAGCCGGGTTTAGTTGAACGGTTTCACTAATAAGGAAGACTACCCAGCTTCCTGTTTTGCTTTTCTTGTTTGCTCACTAAGCAATTTAGTTTGAGGTTAAATCAAACTGTTGCTCTTTTGTATTTCCTCAACCTTTCCATTCTGTTAATGGGACCAACTTACTTGCCTAATTATGAGGGTTATATTAATTCTTGCAACATTTATTTTTTTACAAATCTTACGTACCAGTGGACAGAAAGAAACAACCAAGAACAAGAAGAAACGACAACATAGTAAGTTTTTTGATTTTGTAAACAAATAATATAAGACATTAAAATGAATTTTAGGTTCAGTTTAGTTTATATTTTTTATTGGTTTATATAAAGCATGTTAAATTATTAGTCAAACACTTTAATGCAGTTTGTTTAGTTTTCTCTAAGATATCAGTTTTTGTTTAAGGACAAAACAAAAATCTAAATAAACTTACAAAAATGATAATCAAATATTGTGAAATATCATCAAATTAACACATTAAAATGTTCGTTGTATCATTCTGTTTAAATTAACTAATAATTTTGTTGCTACTATTATAATGAGCTTTAACTTTCATTTGTAACTTTAACTTTTATTAAAAGTTTTAAGCCTTAAAAAGATTTTCTGCGATTTATCTTTAGATCTGATAAATATTTTTTTGATTTTTGAAAAGTTTATTTTCAAACTTCTTTATCGTTCTGAAGATACTTACAAATGGTTTATTGAATGTATCATCAGTTTTTTTTTATTTTTTGTTTGTCATCTTATCTACATCTTCAAATCTTAAAACTTGAAAAATGATTTCAATGTTGAGCACCAAACTTTATGATGATAGTGATTAGATTAGATTCTTTTTGGAAATTTGCATCATACAGCCAACTTTTATCAATCTGTCAAATAATTTTTATGAAGACTCGCTTTAAAACTAATTTTTTACTATGTAAGTTGCTGTCAAATTTTACCTGCTGTAATGTTAAAAACGTGAAAAGAAGTAAATAAAGTTTCGTTCCTTATCAGCCACTAGTAAAAGATAGTGATTGATTAATCTCTTACCTCTATTCTATTGTCTTAGGGACCTTCTGTCACTGAAAAAGCTCTTTGTGTAAACTAACGTTAAACTTCAAAATGAAATTTTGAGAAATTTTAGCTTTTAAGTGACTTTGATAACATAAGATAGGTTGTTTCTTGGGAAAATAGTTGACCAAATATTATTTCTTTTTTAACTAGAAAATTTATTGTTTAAAGTAAAAATACGAAAAATGGAATGACTTAATCAAATTCTAAAAGTCTTATAACTTGATTTACAACAAATAAGTAAATTATCAAAAAAATGATTTTCGTGGCTGCTTAAGAGGCTGTGTTTGAATAGCTTAAATAGAAATAAAAACATTCGGCTTAAATGTAACAAATCGAAACAACAAAAGAAATGAACCAGACTTTCTATCTGTAATAAAAACAAAGCATCAAAAAAGGTTTCCATTCATATTATTTAAACGTATAAAAGGTTTCCAGCAGAATTCCATGCAGAATAAGATTTATGAATAGAATAAACAGGATAGAAGATGAGTAAATTTCTTAAAAGCATTTATGGCATCTTCCCACCGTTTTTCGCTTCATAATTCAAAATATATATGTAGATTTAAGTAATAAATACAAATATGTAAGCAACATGTTTTTTCAGTTCGTTGCATTCGGAAAAACGGATGTTCCCAAATATGTAATCGTTATTTTACTAATTGTTCTTGTCATTACGGCTTTCAATTACTGAACTCTGCAAATCGATGTTCTGGTGAGTAGTATCAACTTTTTAATCATTTTTCTTTCATCGATAATAAAACAGAGAAATTCAAAGCTAATAACCGCTATAATTAAGGATCTCAAACCTATGTATATATCATAATTTATCATTTGCGTTTACTATGTAAAAGATGTTTCCCACAAGCCTGTGGATGTCTAAACCTCGTGGAAAGTTGAAACGACTTTTTCTGAGGCTTTCTTATCACTGCTGATAATGTATATTTGTGATTTATGTTTGTTCAGATCAGAACGAATGTCAGGAAGACAATGGAGGTTGTGAGCACACGTGTGAAAACACGTTTGGATCCTACAAATGTTCTTGTGAACAAGGATACAGGCTAGCTGCTGATTCACATTCATGCATTGAGGAAACAAGTAAGAACGGATTGTCTCCAAGAAAAACCTGTAGAAGAACTTTAAATGTTTTATCGTCACTTCTTTATTTCAATTCTGATATTGAGAAGAAATTTTATGGTTTAGCTTGTATAAGTTGATGGAATTCATTTGGCGTAACTTCAACTTGAACCTTGAGTTTTAAACATGAAATCATTAGTTGACTTTAGTAATCTAAATGACAAAATAAGTCATCGCTACAAAAGCTTTTGTAGAAAATATTCTGACGCACGACCTTTATTGTGATAAGAATTAAAAAATCATATGATAGTGATACTGAAAATATCATTTTAAATATTATTTTAAAAGGTTTTAAACTTTTATTATGCAACAAAAAACATCTTTGATGTGATTGTCACTAGTTAGTTTGATTTTAAGTTTTGTATAGACTTCTAAGTAAGATTTCTAAGAGTCTAACTAGAGGTTGCAACCTCCTAAGGGTTTCACTTTCAATACACAGATATATTAATCTCAAACAGTAGACTCAACCAGTAGATAATTTGTTTTTGTTGATATCTGCTACACTATTTATATGCTACGGGTTGCAAACGCTTATAGTTTTAAATTATTTGAAAAGATGTAAAACCACTATTTAAAAAAAAATATCAAAACTCTTTTTTCTATTTTGAAAAAGGTTCAGAAAAGTAACCTCTATCTATAAACTCTGTAACGATTTTTCTCATCAAACTTTTATTATATCTTAATATATATTTGAAGTTAGATGCTAATTGCCCATTCATGAATGTTTGCATCTTAAGTGTTATAAAATTCAATTCACTGTTCAGGTGTTGCAAGTCTTTGCAGTCATCACAATTGTGAGCAAATCTGCACTGTAAAAAACAACTCATCTTTCTGTGCTTGTCACCCTGGTTACCTGTCTAGAGGCAACAGATGTCTTAGTAAGTTTTACAGCAAATCAAAACATTTGAAACAACCTGATTTGGTTGTTGTAGAAAATTGCAGAATCAGGAATGGTGGTTGTGAGCAACGTTGTCTACCAGTGAGTAAAACATCGCAGAGATGTGACTGTAGACGTGGGTATGATCTTTTACCTGATGGAATCCACTGCGCTCGACGCCGCAAAAGACCCCAACATGTTGAGAGTGAGTTTTGACGGAGAGATTTTCTCAAGTAGTAAACTGTGTAATACTAGTTGATGATAAGTAATTAGAATATCTTATTTAATGTTAGTTTTCTGCTGAAATATTTTTACTTTAATTTCTTTGTGATGTTTACTTTCAAGCTTCACATAAAACTTGGATACTTAAAGTTGTAAAAATCAAATAAATGCAATGAATTTAGCATTGTGCTTGCAGAAAGCGGTACTTGTGAAGTAAAAAACGGACATTGCTCTCAACGATGTGAAAATACACCCAGTGGTCCTTGGTGCTATTGTGAAAAAGGCTTCAGAATTATGTCGGACAACCACACTTGCAAAGGTCAGTTGATAAAAACAATTCTGTCTTTATAAAAAGTAATTAGCTTTTGGTTTTATGAGTCCTATTAACATTTCTGCTTCAACTTGTAATTTAAAAAAACTTTAGTGAAATTGTATAAATAAAAGCCGCCTAACACCATTTGTCACGTTTTATATCGTTGTCTTGGCGAAAAGTCATATTTAAAAAATCTTTGCTGCTTGCTTGTTTTAAATTGTTGTTATGTTAGCCGGTTGTAAACGAGTCAACTTTCACACGAGTTTTTTGTATTTATTTTTCTGTCTGGACAAACAAAACAAAAAGACGTTGACGAATGCATGGAAGAAAACAATATGCAATGCAAACACGGGTGTATCAATACTCCTGGTAGTTTTAGATGTTCATGTCAACAAGGATACCGACTACATGCAGATCAGAAATCTTGTATCGGTAAGAGCTTTTATCTTCGTTTGTTTCATAATCGATTTTTTGCGGCGTATTAGTAAGTTAAAAAGATTGCCCCCGTCAATATCTTACACAAAATACGATGACATCATAAAGCCAACGGATTAAAATCTAAGTTTCCCGATTTTTAAAATCTTCATAGATCCTAAACTATCCTGAATCAGCTACATTCTTATGATAAGCTCAATTTTAGTTGATGAGCAAATGCCTAAAAATTCTGACTGTTGTTGCAACACGTTTAGTGCTTTTCTTCATTTCTGCGTCATGCATCAATGAGCTTTGAAAGGCTTCAATGACGGCGTTGAGACAGCAAAATGATTTATAGGATTTGCTCATGCGTACCACTAACAAGATAAGAAATTTTGAGCGAGGTTCTTCTGATGTTCATCACCATGTGCATTTCGCCCAACCCTTCTGCATTGAAGCCTTACATTTGAAATAAACTCTACCAAACACCATCAACAACTTATTTTGCTGATCGAACTGATAACAGGCAGTTATGAGAGCTTCAAGTTGTCTTCAATCTTACATCTGTCATCGCTTATGTCACGGTTGAGTCCACACAGAGCGAGTTTGCAACTCTATCTTTGCGATGATGGATGCTGCTCATCTCTTAGATTTTAATCTTTCTTCTTTTGTAAGATGATATATTTGGTACTTTGCCTCTCTAGTTTGATTTCTTTTTACCTTTTCAGATATTGATGAGTGTACTTTCAATGAGACATGTCAGCACAATTGCATCAACACAATCGGTAGTTACAGATGTAGTTGCCGTGATGGTTATGAGCTGTACTCCACCAAGCGATGCGGAGGTATCTACTTCTATAAATTAAACTAATTGTGACTTAGTATTGTTATTTGATTCGGTGAGGGCAGGGGAGAGGGGTTTAGTAGAGACAGAGCAGAATGTTTCTTTCCGATTCATTTCACAAGAAAATGGTCTTGTGCGCGCGTGGCCTACGAGTAATAAGCGTGGGAAACAAGTAGCTTAGATCATGTTTTGCTTCAACTATCACAAGACTGTGAAGTTGCATCAAAGAAATTTTGCTTTCGTATCAACTGACTTAGGTAAGATTGAAGGAAGTTTCTGAAAAACTTTATTAAAAGTATTTCAGCAGAGATACAGCATCAAACATCAAGATCTAGGGTTAGTTAATAGTTTGTTACTCATTGAGGCTATCAAATAGCAAGTTAAAGTCCACTTTTAATGTATTAGGGCGAATTTGGTTGGACTACTTTAAATTTGAAGTTGGACTGCTAATTTTCACAAAATAACAATGCTTATAGACCACCCAGAGCCATTGTTGGTTGCTATAGTAGAAAGGAAAAATAGCAGCGGTTGAATTCTTTAATCTTCAAAGCCTCACAAAGCATTTCGGCAAAAAATGCTCGCTGGATTTGAAGATGCGCCTCAATAGAATTTCATTTTTCAGTGGGAAAATTATATATGTAAAAGCAGATGTCATAGTAGTAATAATGATCGTTTGTTTATAATATTAATTTCTCTGCAAATACTTTTCACAATTTACATGTTGTCTTATTTACTTGTAAAATAACAGATAGGGACGAATGTTCAATCAACAACGGTGGATGTGCCCACAGATGTACAAACACAAACGGTAGTTACTACTGCAGTTGCGTTAATAACTCGGTACTTCATGCAAATGGGCACGACTGTCTAAGTAAGCGTCAAATTATACCTATTGACATCTATTGTTGAGGGAACTTCTGCAAACACCGCGGAAATAATTCTTGTATCACTAAAATGTTAACTTAGCTTAAACAATTCAAGCTCAGTAATACAAACATCGCTTTAATGAGAAGCAAGTTTGTTTAAAATAACGATAAACAGATAGTAACAAATGTTTCAAAATCAAAGCTTTTTAAAAAGTTCCGCTTAAGTTATGTCAACATCATTTTCTTTGATTTCAGTTCAGTATTTTCATTTTTCAGGTAAATGCCAAGTTGAGAATTCGACTATTCAGTTCAGCAACTCATTGCCAGTAATTGCAAAAGGAACTAACAGAGGAATTGTATTAGACTGTCAAAATGCTTCTGTCTTTCACATTGGAAAATTTAACAAGAGAATTAAACCACCGAGTTTTCATATTTTGTGTGGAGAAAAACCGATACCAACTTGTATAGCAAAGAAATTAAAATGCCGAAAGTTGTTTTCTATCTTTGAGCCGAATCTTATCAACAGTACTTGTGCAGGTGATGATATTCAACAATCTACTTTAATTAATTACAGCATTTATGTATCTTTACATCCTAAATGTTACTATCTCCTTATAAAAGTTAACAAAAGCTTTATCAGAGAAACGTGTTTGAGTTGTCTTATCATGTGCTGCGATATTTTCCTAACTTGGGTCATTAGAGGTAACATCACAGTTTCAAGTGGATTTTTTAAGACTTTTGCAAAAATAGTTTTTTAAACTGTTAAATTCTCATATTAGGAAAATTAATTTAATTTTTCACTTAAGTTTTGTTTGATTTATTATATTAATTTATTCAACTCAATTGAAAAGTGTTTTAAACTAATCTCAAGAAAAGTTACAAATTTACGGCGAAATACTCCCTGACTCAATTTTATTGTTAAAAGCTTTTAATAAAATCTATTTCTATTAATATTATCATTTTAATTTTATTTTCAAAAATTATTTCCATTTTATAATTTACCATTAGCAACAAATTAAAACAAAGCAAACAGGAAAACCAGAATAGAAAACTAACCATATCTGAAGATAGTTATTGTATTTCCTGTTGAAAGTTTTCTTTGCAATTTCGATAAGCTGTCAGATAAGTGACCTTTATGGGAAAGTTGAAAAAGTGCAGACTTTAGATAAGTTTCCAACTTAATTAAGACAAACTCTCACTTCCATCAGAAGTTTATATTTGCAATTTGATTCAAATGAAATAAATTAGTTTTTAAATTTGAAATAATTTTTAAACTTATTTAAATTACTCGAACTAAAGTAATAACATTGAAATTACATAAGCCTATTTTCGAATTTATTAAACCGTAATTTCATTTTTTTCATAATAAAATGTTGAAAATATATTTACAGCTGGAAGAAAAGTATATATTGTACGCAAGCATTTTGTCTCAAGATCTTGTGCACTGGAAAAACTCAAAAGATTAAAACCAAAAAAAATTAAAACAGGTAAATAAAAAGATGTCTCAAAATTTTAGTCTTATAACAAAACTTTTGTTGCTTATAATTTCATATTTTATTTTAAGAATACTTAGAGTTGTCATACAATTGCAAATTTTAATAAAATTTAGAGAAATGGTAAAAATAACTTTTAAATATAGTTTCAATCTTGTTATAAAATTAGTAGATTCTACCCTGAAAACATTACTAGCCTTTTTATATTCTACAAATGTGTTTGCTCACTCAAAGATAAAGAATATGATTAAATGATGATCGCTGTGATAGCCTTAAAAGTGATTTATAATCTATTCAATGAAGAAAATCTTTCATGCTGGATTGCACATAATTCTTGCTGTACTTCAATTAGATGATTTATGTGTATCTAATGCAGTCAAGTAACAGACATCCATTAAATAGAATAGCAGTAGTTAACTGACTAATAGGTTTAATATACTTTAAAGGAAATGAAAATTCAGAGATAAAAAAGAAGCAGAAGAAGAAAGTCAAGTTCTCTTAACTCGAAAAGTGTGATAACTAACTACATTTACAGCGATAATAATCTTAAATTGCAGAGGCGTAGCTGGAAGCTTTTAGTGATAAATCATTTCTATTGAAATGGGTTGTAGCAAATTGCGAAACAGACTGTTATCATAATTTGATTTAATCTTTAGTTTGACGTTAAGTCTTCTGAAACTTGTATTAAAAAGTAATTAGTTTTTCATTTTGTAAATCTTAATTCAAACATAAAAGTTTGATTTCAAAAAAGGATTACCAAAATGTATTTTAAGAATTAAGTAGAAATGTCAAAGTGAAATTGAATGATGATTTTATAGATAAAATAAACTTTAAATTAGCTTAAGAGATTCATATTGCAATAAAACAACGTGTTTGAATCTCAACTTCATTCAAAGTTGTTCAGCGCACTGAGCTTAACATCTCTACTTTGTATATTATGCTATGTCTAGACGTAGTGAACATGTTAACAGTGGTATTGTGCTAGCAGAGTTATCAACTAATTAACCTGCAATAGCGTTACTACCTGATAGTTTATGGAAGAAATTGGTGTTTGTAGGCGTTAGCTCGATTTCTAACCACGTTTTATTAAAAAACTGAAGACTCTTGAATCTGTTAAAGAATCTTTGCCAGTATGGTAAGGCTTATACAATTGAAAATGATAAAAGGTTTTTTTCATTGTGAAAAGTTAATTAAGAAGACAAGGTCCAAATAAAGGTTTTTATTATTCATTAAAATAATCTTGACTCCAACAAACTTTAGTGAGTGTATGAGCGGGCAAAGCTATTATAGACTCGAGTGATATTTCGCAATCACTATTTGAAGCAAAAGATTTTTCTCAACAAGACTCTTCAGATCAAAATAGAGTTGAATAAAAGAGAGAGCAAAGTATTTTAGATATTAATACATTAAGACCGCCTACTTATTAAGTTAGTCAAGAAATGATAATTAATTTACTCAACGGCTTTTCAAGTGATATATTTTTCAATTAGATTATTAATTATAGTAAGTTAACATGACATGTTTTTTTGAAGCTGATTTATTTTTGTATTATCAAAGTTTTGAAGATCTTAACATCAAATGATAACAATATTTGTTTAATGTTTATTTTATACAAGCACTGATGTTATGTTTTGTAAGTATTTAACTACCCTACTTTTTTAGTAGATTTATATATGTACTTCCTAATTATTAGACTTTTAAAATTAGGTTACTTTAATAGATTATTATTTCTATTTCAGTTTTTCACGGTGTTAGTTCTTTGAGTGTAACTTGCATACCTTTTTTCAAACACAAGAAGAGAAAAATTGAAAAGAGAACCAGAGGAAGACTATTTGTAGAGATTCAACATAGATACAAAGGTTTTTGATATTTCTAATTTTGTCATAGAAGTTTATCTTATTGATTAGTTTAAAGTAAGTTTTCAGAAATGAGTTCCCAACTGCAATTCGTTTCATACTTTAAAGATCAAAATCTTTTTCATGATTTTAGTGATAAGTCAAGAATAAAAAAAATAATTTTAAGCTATAAAAGATCTTTAAAATAAAGCAACAATTCCAAAGTTATAATAAACTTGTAATAATTTAATATATTTTTATAAACATTAAATTTAAATGATCGCTTTCAAAAAAAACAATTTATTCAACGAATACTTATTATCAATTATTTATTCATTCAAGTTATATGTAAACCAATACTCAAATAAATATATAATTATCTAGTTTTATTTTTTGTTAATACACTTTTTTACTATTTAAGAAACTAAAATAATTCATTGTTGAGTATTTATTAGAATTAAAAGTAACTGTTTCTTTTAAATTTATTCAACCTAAAAATAATTGTTTATTTCTTTTAAAAATCATGAAAATTATCCCTGCCTAAGTAGGCAAACAAAAATCGCAAGTAAAAACTAAGTTTTGATAGTTTCAAAGCAAATTGTTGGAAAAAATTGATCAAAATACTTGTAGCCATCTCCGAACTTATTGCTGCCGTTAAAAAATTAAGTTGAAAGAGAAGTTTCCACCTTTAACAAGAAGGACTTTTAATCAAAAATTATCCACAAATTAGCTACAAAATCAAAGTTTTTCTGAAATTTGTTTTTTAGCAAAAGAATGCGAACGAAATTGTATTTATTCCAAAAGTATGGTTTTGTCAGTGATGAACAAAATCATTAATTTCATGAAGAAGTCTTCTCAATTTAAGTTCAATGCTGGAATTCTAGTTTTAAAAAAGAAAGTGAAGAAGCAGAGGCCCTGTGGACTTGGATATGAAAGAACTTCTCTTGGTGCTTGTGGTGAGTGCTTGCTGTTTTCAATCTTTCTAGATTTCAACTTTAAGAATTCTCTAAATTGATCAGTATTAAAACTTAGACTTGCTGTAGAGTGTCTTAGGCTGCAGCCAGAAATGATAAAAACTTTTTACGACAACTATTTAGTAATAAATGAACTCAAATAAAGAGTACTACTACCAGCAACAGCTAACCAAAAATACACAAGACTGAAACGAGACTTTACCATTTTTATCATTTAAATTCATATATGCGGCTTGTTAATCTCTTATCATGCCATTTAAACCTATTACACGATCTTGAAAGAAAATTAATTTATGACTTCGTCCAGCAGTATATTGTTTTGGAAACTAAGATAGAGTCACATGAATGCTTTGTTCTTTAAATACGCAGAAATAATTGTTTAAAATCAAACTTTTTTTAGGCTTTTCTGATCAAAAATTTAAATTGTAAGTTAATTAAAAAGTAATTTGTTTAGTTAAACTCATTTATGTTTCTTATATTTTAAATTTATGTCAAAATTAATTTATAAAACTCTTTCGGTTTTAATTAGTCTAAAATTATTAACAAAATGTAGGGTTTACCAAATCATAAAAGTTTAAATTATAAAAGATAATAAAAAACAAACAGTTCTAATATTGAGCTTAAACGTTTGCTCCAAATATTTCTCACATCTTCTTATTATTCCTCTTTCAAGGGAACATTAAAAAACTTCATTCAACTTTCGATTAATAATAAAATATTCGTAGCTTCAGTGTTTTGTATTTTCAGTATTTCCTAAATAAACTTTTCAAAGCATCATATTGAAGATGTATTCAAGTTTAATAAGAAATGCCAAAAATGGTCTAAACTTTTTTTCGCTCCGTTTAAACTTTTCAATTTACTTTTTAGAACCATGTGGAAAAGGATATTTTTTCAACATAACTTCTGAAACTTGTTTTCGGTGCCCTTCAAGAACTTTCCAAGATAAAAAAGGTCAACTGGATTGTATATCATGTCCATTTATAGAAATTTCAGACGACAACAGAACTGGCCTAACTTCGCCTATGGAGTGTAAACGTTAGTAATTGTTTCTTCCAATTAATTAAAGAAAGGTTTTTAAATGTATAAAAAAGTTATAAGATGAAAAAAGAAAACTGTTTGATTAATGTAATATAGCCAGGAAGGATATGCTTTCAAGTTAAATTCCACTTAGTAAGTTAATTCAAGTTTAAAGCTGGCTGTTAAAAAGACCTTAATGAGATTTTAATGAGCTCATTTTTGAATGTAGAAAGCAAATACGAAAATAGCAACAAGACCCTAACTTCTTTTTTAAAAAATCCTTAAAATATAAATAGATTGAAATTGTCTTCTACTTTCTAACTGTAAAAAGCTATTTTGCTTTCTTATTGCGGGTATCAATTTCTTCAAACATTTTTATTAATTCAAAAAGTCTCTCTTTCATTATAAACTTTAAATTTCAGTCAGGTTTCTACTAATTGATATTTTAATTATCAAAGTGTTTTACAACTTGGCCAGATCTTATAAGATCTTTATATAAATTATCATCATTAATGATACATATGAATAGATAATGTAAAAATTTTCTACTCTCCTTTGTAATTAAACCAATTATACAAATGTTTTCTGTAGAAATCTGCCAACCTGGTTATTTTTCTTCGAATGGACTTGTACCTTGTACACCTTGTCCATTAGGTAAATATCAACCTGGTTACGGTCGAGTGAGCTGTCTCACATGTCTATATGGCTCACAACAAAAAAATACTTCACAAACGGCGTCTACATCTTTCAGTGAGTGTGGGTTACGCTTTCTGTGCAGCAGAGGTTTGTTGATTTACATATTTCACAAAATCATCTCTGAAATGTTGTCATCAACTTGTGGTTATCTTTTAAGGTCATTATCATAATAAGAATGGGGATTCTGAATGTGAGTTGTGCCCGCTAAACCATTACCAGCCTCACTCAGCAACTAACTTTTGCTACAAGTGCCCAGGAACATCACAAACTCCAAGAGAGGGACAATGGGACGTCAATCAATGCCAGGGTGAGGTTTTGGAATCAACATGCCTCATTTAATGTTTTCATTTTGTAATTTGGATGAAGTTTTCATCGAATTTTTGTTGATTTATGTCAATTTCACAATAATGAAGATTTATTAGAAGTTTGAATGTCTATTTGTTGACTTTTCATTTTATCGATAGACAAGGAGTGTGGCGGGGAGTTTGTGGGTCCTATGGGCGTGATTGAGTCTCCCAATTACCCAGGAAACTATTCAGCTAATATCCGATGTGAATGGACCATTCGAGCTGAGAACAACAGAAAGATCTTGATTGTCATCCCTGAGATGTACATCCCGTTCAGAGATTCTTTGGAATGTGATGACGTGTTAAGTTTCGAGAAGGACGGTGAGGCTAACAATTCCCTAAGTTGGAAATAACTAATTTGAATAAAATGAAGTTCATTCATAAAAATGATTTCTAAATAAACTTTTAATTATTTAAAAGAGTTTTAATTTCAACTATTCCAACTTTTAGCTTCTAATTACTTGAAATTGTCTTTCATTCTGGCATTATAGATTAGCTATAAAAACATAAACCTTCTCAAAGCAATCAGATAACATTTCTTTATCGATTAATCTTTTTAAAACTCATTTATCAAGTTTTCTGTAAACCGTTTTAACGAGTTTTTTGTTTCATTAGTTTGAATCTATAAGAATATTTAAAGTAATGTTGAAAATTACTCAATTGTGATTTTTAAGTACCTATGATATCATTTAAACATTTATAGCTGTTTTTGAAACATTATTAAAACTATTAAAGTTGGTATTCATAAAAAAATCATTTGAAAATGGAGAAGAAATCGTTTCTTAATTGCTTTTTCTTCTTGTCTTTTCATGTTTAGATCTATAAAATTGAAACTTAGAAAAGTATTGCTCATCGTTTGAACACTTTGTTGAGTTCATTTGATCATTTACAGGAGATAGTGACAATCCTACGATCAATCACTGTCAAACTTACAACTCGCCAATGATTCATGCTGAGAACGCTTCCATGTACCGAATCACATTTGAGTCTGATAGTGTTGGCGAGTGGAAAGGCTTTCAAATTTATTATGTAACTTATGACGGTAAGTTATCTACAAAAATTCAGAAATCTTTTTGAAAAAATCATCAATTAATCAAAACTTCTTTTTCTTATTTGGAATTAGCTGATTATCATCGAGTCGTTAATGACATCGCGAAAGATGCGAAACTCGCGAACCCTGACGATTTTCAATATATTCTCAAGGTTTGTTTCTGCCATACACTTGATGAAGTATCATTTCATGAGATCAGCGAGTAACAAAATATGTTTTTGTTGCAGCAACGTCGGACCAGGCAGGCTTTGTTTGATGTACTTGCAGACCCGCGTAGGTATTTTGAAGCCGGTTACCACAAGGACAACATAACTTCGGATTATTTCCCCAAAAAGTTTAAAGCTTTCCTGAAAGAAAAGATTGCGCATTTTTTGGAACCAATTTGACAGACGGGATTTAATCTTTGTATTATTATCTTCATATCTTGACAAGCATCACTTGATTTCAATCACATGACGTCATCAACTTACAAAATTTTCTTTGTGGCAATTCTATGTTGAATTTAACACTTTCGTGAAGCTTAAACTTTTATGATATCTCTTTTGTTGTGAGTGACAGGTCTTGACAATACTTTGCATGATCAGTAACTAGTTATCCTCTCTAATGACCCTTGCAATGATTTGCAAACGAATCATTGCTTCGATTTATAATTACTACAAACGATAACATCAGTATCACTGCCAAAACTTCGATGTCAGTTGGCCTGTAGTTTATCAACTTCTTTCTTGATCTTTCTCTACCAGCTGCTGAATTTGTAAGACGAACAAAAATTAATTCTTTCTCCAATATACACAACAAGTTTGTTTTAACTTGAGAGGATTTCTTTTTCAAACAAATTAACTTCACAATCAACAGTCTCCCCTCCTATACTTGCTTCGTTTTTTTAGCATCTTGAATTTTGTGTTTTATTTCTTGCGTCAATGACTTGAAGTAAATCGAACTTTTTGTGAAATCGAACCTCCGTTCTTCTTTCTAATCTGTGATTGTATGTGCAAATAACCAATTTTAGGTTTTACTTAAATAACAAAATTATTAACTTCTAAAACCTTTAATAGAAATATTTTCCCAAGTACTTGTTTGATACGACTGAAAATACCTTTTTTTCTATCAGTATGATCAACTCGTATATAACTTTGAAGACTATGTTAACATTTAAAGCATTGTCATTTGAAATATGTTATGAATAAATCTATGTTATAAATGTATCAGTTTCTTCGACTATACTGAAACTCAGTTTCTAATGGCTTCACATCATATAAAACTCATAAATAGAATCAAAACTTTCAAACATGTAAAAACTATTTTAAAGACTCCAGCTTCAAGGCTACTCTCTGCTTTGTTACTTGGACATCATTGTAAGTTGATCAAGTTATCTTTATTTATTTTCAACTTGCGCGATTAAAAAGTAGATAAAAGATTAGAAAACATTTTCTGGGAACTAAAACATTTTAAAATGAAAGTTAACAAGTAGTAATGAGCAAAATTTAAAATCTTAAAAATAAAAGTTTGAAGTTTCTTTCAATATTACTTAAGATTTTTAATACTTTGTTTTGCAAATTCATACATTGTACATGAAGTCTTCAATCTCTAGCTTCTTAGTTTTAAAACTTTCTTTTAAAATACAAACTTATTAGCTAGTGAAAATGACTTTTAAGGATTATTTTTATCTAAACCAAATAATTGATGAATTTTTGTTCACAAATATAAGTTTTATTAAAGATTTTAATAATAAAGCAACAAAAAATATCTTATATGTGCAAAAAGATACTTTCTAATGACTCGAGTATTCTTACAGAAACTTTTTGCGCTTGAGTAAGTTTTATTGAAGGTTTTTAAAGGTCTGTAGCACCATTTGAAGACCCCAGGTACATAATAGCCTAACACATATATCAAAACAATTACTATCTTTAAAAACATATATTTTAGAAAATGTTGAGTTTCTTTAATTATTTTTAGTTGATTGAAGATATTCTGCTAGAATAAAATTAGAATAAAACAACGAATAAACAAAATGTTAAAGTTGCACTAAATCAAAACTACTTTTTTGTTTTCTGAAGTTGACCGACTTCAACGGTTTTAATTAATAAAAAAAATATGTTAAAAATTCAACTTAAAATTTTGATAATTTTAAAAAAGAAGGTGTTTGAAACAATTAAAGAAAGTTTAATTTAGGCTTCTATAAAATCCACTTTGCTGACTTGTACAGAATTTGTGTAGTATTTTTGTGCACGGGTTTTCAAGAAAACACTTGAAAAGCTCAATTTAAGACTTAACTGAGACATGGGAAGACATCAGAAAGTCTTATACAGATGAAGTAACAAATGTGGTGAAAAATAATTCTTCCAATCATAACTAGGAACTCTTTTGTATCGATCCAATTTATGTATTCCTTGCGGAGTAGTTTTCTGATACTGTAATAATAATAACTGTTTACGAGAGCTTTAATATATTATAAAATGCGCACCACAACGGTAAGTAACACAGCTTTGTGGTGTGCTGTGTCACACAGAAACCCCTATAAGCAAGTAAGCGAGTTTATTTGAATGACATTTACATGTGCAACGAGGCAACTTTCTGCTATACAGTTCAAGATATCACAGATATTAAAGGATTGAATAAATTAAACCAAAATTGTATTTAAATTTAAATTTTGATGGTAACAGGATCTATTAAGACATTCTGTTGATTTCTAGTGAATTCAAAAATTTTTGTAAAAGGACCTTTTTGTAACCTCAAGCTTTGTCAGCTAGTCATTTGAAAATGTTGTATATCATCAATAGTTGATTCTTTTAGTTTAAATAAGCTTTTTATTTGTCAAATTTACAAACTGCTTAAATCTTTACTTAAACTTTTTTTTTTTTTTTTCAAAAATGCATTTTAAAGAATTTATAATATTGAATAATTATCCAAAAAGCAATAACTTTGTTTATGACTTTTTAAATCTTTAACCAGACAAGGAAAATGTTTGCATACAAAAAGCAATAACTTTGTTTATGACTTTTTAAATCTTTAACCAGACAAGGAAAATGTTTGCATACAAAAAGCACATACTAATGAAAAGTTAATCAATATAATTTTTTCAATACAGAATAATTAGATGTTAATGTGAAAAGTTGGAGATATTTGGTAATCTGTTATTAAGTTATTTATATATATCATCAAAGAAAAGATATTTTTAGAGAAAAATTCAATAGTGATAAAAGAAAATCACATAAAACAATAAAATTATAAAGTTTTATTAATGCTAGTATTTTTTTATTTATTTCATGATGTATTTGTATATAAATCTGTTTAACTAGAATGTTATATCTAGATAAATCGTTTTACACGTGGTTAGAACTTAAAAAAAAAAACCTTTGCTTTCAACTTATTTGAAACAATTGGTACCCAACAATGTTTTTTTTTTCATAAAAACATAAATCTTAACGTTTGTAGTAATTGTTTTCTAAGTTTGAAATATTTTAAGGTTTATAGAATATCTGAAACAATTTCAACTTTGTGTAATTTATAAAAGTTCATATAGTAAAGAACACTTCTAAGAAGTAAAATATCAAAAAGAATTTGAATTAAAAAACACAATTCAATAAAAGTTATGTGTTTAGAATATTACTTTTTATTCTTATAATTTTATTTCTGTTGTTTTGAGTCATATTTCTGATGCTTTAAAAATAGTTCTTTTGTAGATTTGCTGTAAGAACACGTTTCCTAAAATTAGAATTAATTTTTCAAATAACTGAAATTAAAGTTACTGAAAAACTGAATTAAAAACATTAAACCATTAAATACATTTCTTAATTGATATTACCTCATAAGGAGGATAGTAATTTCTAGAATTGATGACTTCATTGACAACTGGAAATTAAAAGAGAAAGAAAAAAGGTTAAAGATAATATAAAAGTAAATTCAGCTTAGTGCAAGAGTTTATTGTTTTTTGTTGTTACAATTAAGTAGTGAAGCATGACAGACTTTAGTGAGACTGAAATACAAGAGATGAGAGATGGCTTCGAGCTGTTTGATACCTTCTCGGAAGGCAACATCACTTACGCTCAAGTTGGAGATGTCTTGAGAGCTTTCGGACAAGATCCTTCAAATGCTGAAGTGATGCAAGTTCTAGGAAATCCCAAAAAAGAAGAAATGACAGTGAAGAAGGTCACCTTTGAAGAATTCCTCCCTATCATGAGTCAAATGGCAAAGACATTGAAACCTGGATGTCTTGAAGACTTCATTGAAGGTCTAAGGATCTTCGACAAGGAAAACAATGGAACCATCATGGCGGCTGAGTTGCGTCATGTCTTATGCACCTTGGGTGAGAAGATGAAGGAAGACCAGGTAGATTCCTTGATGGCAGGACAAGAAGATGTCGACGGAAATGTGAACTACGCCAAATTCTGTGAAAACATGATGGAAGGTTGATTGCGATCTCAAATTAAGAGGTTGAGATTTGATGAGTTTTTCACGTTTTTCAATTCGTGAAAAATAAAACTTTTTGCATTTGTTGCAAAAATTAACAGTTTTTTGCAGACAGTCGGTTTGTTTAAAATTATTTATTAATTTGATTAAAAGTTACTTATGATAGATGAATAGGACAGAAATTTATTTTTACGATTGAATAGCAATACTCTATATCATTTTATTAAAAGTTAATAACTTAAATCAAAGTGTACAGAAAGCTTAAAAATATTTAAAGGTAAGATAAAAACAAAATTAAAATGTTATGAAATGAGCTGATAGAATTTGTCACACTTTTCTAATTTGACATTTTAGTATGGCCCATACCTTCTGTCATTTTTAATGATAGCTTAAACTTAAAAACATACAGCTTGTAATAGGGAAGATCTTCAAGGTTAATTTGATATTCAAGCGTAATCGACGCAAGAAGATCTACTTGCAAATGGCTGATGACGTCATTTTCTATTTGTAGATGACAGCTGCCAGTTTAGGTTTAAAAAGAAACAGATCAGTACGTCATACAGAAGATAAATTGTCTATGAAGTATTGCTATAAATGGGTACGTCTGTAAAGAGTTCCAAACCATAATTTTAAGTAAAAACAAAGAAGATATGATTATATAAACTTTTGGAAAGCTCTTTGGTGTAATTTTGGTGAAGATACTTGAAGTAACTAAAAGGTTATTTTATCATCAAACTTTTATAAGTTTTACTTATATGCAAGATTTTAGTAATCTTTTATTTTCTAATATTTCGGATTCCGGTTTTGTCAAACTGCAACCAAATGAAAACAAAATCAAAACGTAAAATGTTTATTAGCTTTTCACGCTTTCTGAAGTCGCAATACAAATTTGTTTGAACTATTTATTAACTACTTATAGCTTATCTATAACTTGTTTGAAATACAACCACTGCAATGGAAATTTTCAAGTAAACTTTTAAATATAGACGCCAACTTAATCTTCTTAATCATCAAATCTGACTTAGTGTTATACTGTAGTTTTATTCCAAACAACATTTGCATATTTTCATTATGATATATCAACAAAAAGTAAAACAGAATATATAAATGCAAAAATGTTAAAAAGGTCTTGATATAAAAAAAATAGCAATTTTAGGATTAATTTAATCTAAAATTGTTTGCTTAAATAAAATAACTATTTTTTGCAATAAAAATCTTCAAACAAATTACATTTATATTAAAAGAAAAGTATATAAAAACAGTCAAATAAAAACTTTGACTTTTATTTATTTAAAAACTACTTTTTTACAGCCACTTATTATAATTTTTTTCTTCAGGCTGTCTATCCAAATGTAATTTTTTGAACATCTTTGATATATTATTTGAATGAGGATATTATTTCTTATAAGGACAAAAAATATCCCGATAAATCTATGAAACAAATATTTCTCTTTGAAGTAATGCTCTTAAGACATCGGCTTCAAATTTGTAATGTTGGGATAATATCTCTTTGTTTTAAAAGTCAGAAAAACAATAGAAACTTTTGAGCTTTATTGGAAGTGTAGTATGATTTCATCTTATTTTAATTTGAAACTTAATTTTTTTGTTAAATCTTTTATATAGTAAAATTGAATGACCGAAATACATTCTTTTAACATAAAAGGTGAAATCAATTTTGAAAGTTTTTACGAAACAATTACTTTTTTTAAATTGTACCCTATAATAAGACTAAAAATACAATTTTGCAGTTTTTATCCGAATTTATCCTTACTAAAACCTTAAGATCAAACCGTTTCACTTGAAGAACAACAATTTGAGTAATTTTCAGAGCCTCGTAAATAGGGTATTTAGCAGTTTTTAAAGATTGTAGCAACACGTTATAGGGGTCAAATGATAATGACTTTGAATCCCCAAAAACAAAAGTTCTATGATTATGATCATATTTTTTCGCTATAATCGAATAACTCATTTTTTATGATGAAAAATTTTTGAAGGCAACAAAGAATTAAAATGACTTATTTACTGAAAAGAAATAAGAATAAAATTCAAATCTTCAACTTTCTTTAGAACCGTTTTCAACACCTTGTATTCTATTAAATTTTGTATTACAAAAGTTCAGTCAATATGGTTAAAATTAGCAAAATAATTGCCTTTCTATAGTTTATCTAAGATACATACATAGGAACAAAGTCAATAACAAAATTAAAATCTTAAACCACATCTTTGTTAATAACAATTTAATCGAAAAAATGATAAGCGTTATGCGTTTAATTTGCAAATTTCTTTTATAAGACCCAAAGTTTAAGAAATTGTTATTGGTCAACTAAATGTCATAACTTGTACATCTTTTATTAGCTACTTATTTATTAGTTTTTACATTTTCTAATCAAAAACTCCCAAAACTATTTAAAAGTTGTTGCACTTCAAAGTGCCCTATATTTAGGACTTTTACAAAAATTTCTAGAAATATTTTATAAAGCTTGAAGAAGGTACTCCTGTTTCTTAAATTAAATAATAGTTCTTTACTATTGTTCTGAAAAAAAACTTCCAACCTGCAACAGGCTTTTCTATGAATTATCTTTAACTTCTATTTTGATGAATTTCAAGTTTGTAAATCTGTTTAATGATTAGTATTGACTTACTTAGTTTTCAAAACTTTATATTTTTAATCTAAGTGCTACTTGGAAATCGATCTGCTTCTAAAAGTCTTGGACCTACAACTTAATTTTTGAAATTAGATAAATAAAAATATATTTATATTTGTAGTAAGCAAAAAATGATTAAATTTTCACTCATTAGTAACTTTTATAAAAATAACCACTGTAGGATATCTGTTCAATGTCATAAAAGTTATAGCTCTGGACTTCGTACTTACTTGCTAATCAACGTTTCAAATTAAAAATTGTTAAATTGTTATAATAGTGTTTACTAATAATTTTCAGATTTTGTTGAAATCATGATTTTTATCTAGAATAATTTTTCAATCATTAGGATAGAAATAATTTTAGCTAAAAACTTGAATTTTTTCCAAGTAAAGTTTGATCTAAAAGGTATTTTAATAAAATTACAAAACTTATCAAGGAAATGGTGCAACCCTCTTCTCAAATACGCTTGGATTGTTTGTTCTACAATTATCATTATTTTGATACATTAAATCCACGTTTAATCGAAAACAGCTTTTATATTGGCAGTAACTATTCATAGAAAGATTTAATTTTTATAATAGACTTTAATTAATGAAAAAATTAGTAATAATTTTTAATGTTAAATTGTAATTCTTAGATAAATTTATTTACAACTTTCTAAATTATTACTTTTATAAAATAAATTATTTAAAAGTTAAAGATTATTAAACTTTTTTTATCATTCCTAACTATGCTATCAATTTGTAGGAAAAATTTGAAAATTGTTTTGTTTGGTTTTAAACTACATCTCTTGTTTACAAAATATATCATAAAACTTTTGGTTTTTTAATCACATGTAACTTATAATATGTCAAATAATAAAAAAATTTTAACAAATTTATAAAATTAAAAATCTATCTAATATTTCTTAAACCTTCTAGATTGCTTATAATTTTATATAAATTTTTATTTTGATATTTAAAATGATCCTGTGCTGAAATCCTTAATTTAAAATCAAATTACATTTTTCTATTTGATATCATAATAATTTTAATACAATTTTTTTTTTAATCTTGAAATGTTTCAAAATTTAAATGAATTGAATTTTTTTAATACTATAATTTTTACTATTTTCAATAAATTGTTCTCAATAGATATTGATAAGCTGTTTTAAAAATTTATTTTTTTTTAGTTTATTTGTCATTAAATGAAAATTTTAAGTTAAAATGTCATTTGTTAAGCCTGTGTTGTTCTCAATCAGAAGATTTCAGTCTTCAAATTTAATTAAAAGATCCATAACAACTACAAAAAGAAAGCATGATAGGATGGAAGGATTTCAAACATCCAACATGATGGATGTTGGAACAAGAGCTATATTCAGTGAAGAGCATGATATGTTTCGTGAGTCTTGCCGGAAGTTTTTCAATGAAGAAGTTCTTCCTTATCACAATGAATGGGAAAAGAATGGAGAAGTTAGTAGAGAGTGCTGGAAAAAAGCTGGTGAACTAGGGTTGTTAGGAGTGGCTATTTCAGATGATTTTGGTGGTGTTGGTGGAGATTGGTTATCAGCAATGATAGTACATGAAGAACAAAGTTATGTGAACTGTTCTGGACCTGGTTTCGCTCTTCATTCAGATATTGTAATGCCTTATGTTGTTAATTATGGTACCAAAGAGCAAATTGAGAAGTATATCCCAGCTATGGCTGCTGGTGAGAAGATTGGATGCATTGCAATGACTGAACCAGGTGCAGGAAGTGATCTTCAGGTGAATATCCATAAAATTAAGTTTAAAAAATGAAAATGTAAAATTTTCCAATTCGATTTTTATATTTGAAATTATTTGATTTTTTGTAGGGTGTAAGAACATTTGCTAAAAGAGATGGAGATGACTGGATTCTGAATGGGAGTAAAGTATTTATTACAAATGGTTGGATGTCAGATGTAGCTGTAGTAGTTGCTGTCACTGATAAAACTGCTAAATCAAATGCTCATGGCATCAGCTTGTTTCTAGTTGATGCAGAAACTCCTGGTTTTATCAAAGGCAAGAAATTAAACAAGATGGGACTTAAAGCTCAGGTTGATTTTATCATTTGTTCTTCTATTATTAATCAAGCTGATGCAGGACACATCAGAGCTGTTTTTTGAAGATTGCCGAGTCCCTGCATCTGCTGTTCTTGGAGGTGAAAAAGGAGTTAACAAAGGATTCTATCAACTGATGCAAGAACTTCCACAAGAACGTCTGTTGATTGCTAATATCTGTACAGCTGCTTGTGAGTTCCTCTTCGAAGAAACACGAAATTATGTGAAGCAGAGAAAGGCTTTCGGTAAAACTCTCGCTCAAATCCAAACAATCCAACATACTCTTGCTGAAATTAAAACAGAGGTAAGTACATCATCTATTTATCTTCCTGGTAATCTTCAATTTGTTTTTCTGAAAGGTCGCTGTTTGTCGTGCTTTCATCGATAATTGTAATAAGCTTCACGATGAAAAGAAACTCGACTCTGCCACCGCTTCTATGGCTAAATATTGGTCTACAGACCTCAATAACACCGTGGCCTACAGATGTGTTCAATTACATGGTGGTTGGGGTTATATGATGGAATATCCAGTCGCTAAGGCTTATCTAGATGCTCGTGTACAAACAATTTATGGTGGAAGCAACGAAATTATGAAAGAGCTAATTGCTCGCACTATTGTAAAGAGTTAACTGTAAATCAACCAACCAGCTGTTTCTCAACTAATTTTCTTCTTACTTTCATGAAATCTCTAATTTTCTCAAAGTATTAAAATGTTTTAACATCTTATTATTTTCTTCTAAACTTCTATCTCCGCTAACAACTTCAATTTCTTCATTATTAAATCAAAATATTTCGAAAATTTGTTTAAATAAAGATATTTCTATTTATCGAAGTTTAATGATTGATTAGAGTTACTTGTTAGATCTAGATCTTGCATTGCTTAGATGCACAGATCTAGATCTTGCATTGCTTAGATGCACAGAGCAGCAGATGAAGGAAGTCTGCGAGCGCAGGGATTCTATTTTAGAGGAGCTACTTCTACATTTAGATTAGTTGTTTAGTGACACGGCCCAGTGACCTGACTTAGTGGCCTCGAGGTCAACAGATTGTAAATTTTCTGGCTACCGAACCAATCCGAGGCAGTGGCACTAATTACCCGATGGCAGGTATTTTCGGAGCACGATAGATGGCGTTATATAGCGCGATATGCCCGTATCCTTGACGACGGATAGAGGATTTCGAACCCTGACTTCAAAGTAAAATAGATTAGCAGTCAAGTGGCTAACAACATCACCGAATTCCTGATCTAGCGAGCTGATGAACAAACAGCTGATTTTGAATTTATCTGTAACTGCTTTTCTAGTATCAGACTTATGGTAGCTTCTTGACGAGAACTATTTTGAAGAATTTCTCTCTTATCTCCACCAACTACTTCACAAATCAATTATGAATCAAGGATTACTAATCATTAATCACATGACTCAATAATAAGACATGATTTCAAAGTGAATTTAATTTTACTGCAATCAAAATTGAATTTGCTTCAATTTAGTATCAAGTTGGTGATCGAAGGAGAATTATTTACTAGCAGTGATATAAATCAAAAACAGAATAAAATAAACTACAGAAATTTCGATCATCAAATAATTAGGAAGAAGAACCGTACGCAAAAGGGAATTTCCCTGACGTGAAACAAATCTGAGGCACTGATAGGTTTGAAAGATTGCAGAAACTCATTGATGCGTGACAAGAATCATTTACTGATCTATTTACAAACGTTGTGATTCGTCAATCATTATGCGGTCACCAGATGTCGCTGTCAAATTTTCTTCGTAAAATTTTCGGGGAAAAGACCCCTGGTTGCCATGGAAACATCGCAATCCCAAGCAGATTTCAACACTCCCATTTGCCATCCTTCATCCTAAAGACTTGATTATCAGGAAGAGCAAAAAATGGTTGGATGAGATACCTGTTCATCAGGATCAGGAAACTCGACTACGTAGATGACGTCATTCTTCTCGAACGATAGTTCATCATTGTCCTCGCCAGTGTACCTATGTTGAGCTTGAACCTGGACAGAAAGCTGGATACCATCTGACTAAGAGGACAGGTTGACTGACCGTGTAAATGTAGTGAGGTGGCAGAATTCCATTGTTGCCCAGTTGCTTCGTTTTATCGTCTGTTCAAATTCAAATGATGACTTCAGCAAGTGATGACGTCAGTACTCACTTGTTTCGATCACTTCTTTCGTCACGTGGTCATGAGAAGGTGAAGCCATTGGCGAATCATGATGGGAGAGAAGTTTCTGGAAGAAAGAGATGATGAAGATCAGTTGATGTAAATGATGAAGATCAGTTGATGTAAATGATGAAGATCAGTTGATATAAAATAAAGATTAAAAATATAAAATAATTATTTAGGATGATTCGGTAATAATTTTTGTTTGATGCAAATTTATGAAAATTATAAAAATTGTTTGAAAATAATTTCTCTGATTTTTTGCCAAACAAATTTTTGTTCTGATCGCTGATTGGTTGTTGCAGTCACCTCGTTGAGAGTGACGTCATCATCGTCATCAGTAGATATTCGATTGATAAATTCACTAACATCTGATTCGTCTGTTGACGATTGGGAAGTGACGTCATCGCTTTTAGTATCTTTATGGTCAAGACAACGACCTGAATTTAAACTTTCGACTTCTGATATAGCAGTGACGTCCTCATCAACAGCTTTTGTACTGTTAGTGATGACGTCATCAACAGCTTTTCTACTGTTAGTGATGACGTCATCAACAGCTTTTGTACTGTTAGTGATGACGTCATCAGATTCAATCTTCAAAACTTCAGAATTTAGTGGCAGCAATCTGATGACGTCATTGCTTCCTTCAGACGCTGGTTTGATGACGTCATAAACTATAGCAGATTCATCAGTATGCGAAGCCATGGTGACGTCATCTTTTGCTGTTTTTTCTCCGTTTTTCATGTCGTCATCGCTTTTGCTTGTGACCACAACGGGGACTTTCCCTTTGCTGAAACTTCCTGGAGGTTTAGGTGGAGCTGATCGGTGCACTTTGGGTATCGAGTCTTCAGCCTTTGTGATTTTTGCAACAAATGGTGACTCGTCATAGGGAACATCTGATATCTTATCGTCACTGAAGTCACGTGACTTGCGATTGAGCAAACGAGAAAGTGGAGATTTGTTTGTTTCTGAGGGTTGCTGCTGAGTTTTTTGAAAAAATTTTCTGAATTTTGTTTGGAAACCCTCTTCAACTTCTGCTGCAGCCTTTTAGCGAAATTGTTCAAAATGAAAAAAGTAAATGAAAATAAAAAGGAAGAAACCTCGTTTACAGACTCCTCGTCACTTGTATCTGATGTGTCTTCATCATCCAGAGCGCTATCAGGAGGAGAACTCTTTGGCGGTGTTGGCGTTAGTCGAGGTGCTGCAATTGGAGCTTTTTTCTCTTTTTGTTTCTAAAGTAAAAAGTGATTGAAATTCCAAAACTGAAAACCAACTTAATCTAATTCAACATTTCAAATATTTATAAAAATCTTTTAAATTGATTTTCAAGAGAGCTCTGTAATTAAGTTTAAAAATTTAATTATTTGGCTGAAAAGACAATTAGCTTAGAAAGCTTCTGTTGAAATTATTTTTTAGAAATGATTTTTAGCAGATTTTGTTGGTTAAATTGTAAAAATAATTTGATGGTAAGTCAAAGAGGAAATCTTTTTTCTGGAAGTTTCGAATATTTCAGAAGTAGTTCAAATTAAAGAAACTTTATTCAATTTTGTTTCAATCAAAAAATCACAACAATAAAAAATATATAATTGAAAATATGTAAAAAATAACTTTAAGAAAATCATTCTAAGTTTCAAAAGTAATAAATTAGTTTATTGTTAAATCAAATTAGATAAAAAATTGTTTATTTTTATACAAATATTACATTGTCACGAGTTAAACAATTTAAATTGTTTTAAATACTTTTATTGTAATTTCATTAAAGTTATTCAAATATCAGCAGTTGTCTTTTTATCGAAAAACTTCTAAATGTAAAATAAACTGTATTTCATTAAAACCTACAAATAAGCATCTACAGTTTTCAAAGTAAATTAAAAAAGATATTTGGAAACACTTAGAATAAACCAATTAACAAAATTATTCAAATAATTGTTCAAATAGATTTCCGAATATTTAAATGTAAGCTGATGATAAAGAAAGAATAAAAACAGAGAAACTGATCTTATCACCCAGTATGTCTTCTATTTGATTAATATTTATTAAAGAAATGGGTGTAAGGGTCAATAAAAGCTCCCGAAAATTGAAAAACCTGATTTGTTGCCTAAAAACTTGAATTTTTGAAAAGCTGTTGGTATCCACAAGTTAATGAATGCTTAATGAGCAAAAAAGATTGAATAATTGGATTACAAAAGCATCAACACATCAATTGATCGATCAATTACTTGAGATTGTATTTATTAAATTACCTTTTTCACACTAAACTGCTTCTATTGCTAATAATCACTTGTTGAACGAATAATTATTTCCGTATTTCAAATTCAAGTTATCTTGCTTCAGGCACTCGAAAGTGAAATTATTTCACCAAATATTTAACAAAGAACATCAAAATTATTTTCAATACAAAAAATCTGAAATTTTTCAAATTAAAAAAATAAAAAGTTTTCACCTTCGCCATTTTGTTCGCAGCGAGGTTAGTGACGTCATCAGTGACGTCATCATCTCGAGACTGTGAAGGAATAGGAAAGGTGATGACGTTGACATAATTACTCTCTCTTCAAATATCAACAAACAAATTAAACCGACCATCAGCCAATCACTGATCACTAACTGGTTGCTAGGCGACCCCTGGTCACATGTGACGTCATCAGTTCGATACGAAGCCGCGTCACTTGAAGTAAGTCGATCACTACAAGGTAACGTAGCAGCATCATTGCTCTGATCATTTTCTATCTCTTCTTTTGGATATCTACGAACATATGACGTCATCAACTACATCATCATCTACGTCATCAACTACGTCACTCACTTGGGCGAGTATAAGCGCTGAATATGGAATCCGCCATGAGAGAAATTTTCTTTTAAAGTTTCCGCCATCAACAACAACTTGCCTCGGACCTACGTGAAAATAGCGATGACGTCACAAACGCGATAGTCGACTGCTACGAACTTCCGACATCTCGCCATAGAAACAGTTTTCAGCCGTTGAGATATCAGTGACAATATTAGCAAACAACAAGACACGCGCATCATAAAGATCAGGAAGTTGCTGATGTAGCTCCGCGTTCAGATCTTCATACTTTCTTCCGCTTATATTCATTTGTTCCTTCGCCTTCTCGACACATCGACGTTACATATGATCACGTCATCACACTTATGACGTCACCTTTTTCAACTTGACATCGTCGACTTTCTTCGCACCTTGAATTTGGTGGTAATTTCGTCGCGCAGCATCGAAATCGACCAATTTCCTCCCTCGCTTATTTACTTTCACTCTAATTTCATTACACTACAATTGAGGTGTTATTGGGCGAAATGACAAATCATCTCAATCACCTGATGTGAGTAGAGCGTCAAAGGATGTATGATGACGTCATTGAGCTTGTGATGAAGCTGATCATAGAGTTCATCTGATCTCTGCCGTCGAAAAAGATTTGTTGAAAGAGTCGAGCGCTTTTACGGTGACAAATACTTTATGTAAACCGGAAATGACGTCATGACCACTCCAAGATTCTTCGTATATTCCGCTGATTGATTGGTAGAAACTAGCTGATGCATGTTTCATTGCTGTAAAGGAAACACTTTGATGACGTCATCGTTATGACGTAGCATCACGTACCTTGGATGGATGAGATGTAAAGTTTAAGTTCACGAAGGAATTTTTGTGCTTGGATCTGTTGTTTGTTGACTAAGTGGATGTAATTGTCAATGATCTCATCTTTGGTCTCATCTGTTCTTCCCAGAGTCCGGAGCATCTAAATAATCCTTGTTCACATCATTGATCTATACTGATCAGTTAAATCACCATTTCTTTGCTCCTAAAAGCCATTTTTGACATATTCTTTTTTAATCGTCCACTGCCATCATGTTTGTTGGCATGGTTACCACTATCATCGTCACCAGGCATTTTTGTCGAAATTTGTTTAAATTCTTATTAAAAAAAAAGAAAAATTGTTAAACTTTAATTAAAACCTAAATAAAATGCAAACAATTTATAATTAATTTGAATAATAGTAAGGTTTCATAAAACCAATAATAAATATTTTTAAATAATAAGATATATTATCAAAACTTTTCATAAACATTGGAAAGTGTTTAGTTACTAAAAGAGAAATGTTAATTGTTATGAATCAATAATTAGTCATTTTAAAATAAACTAGTTATTATCATCACACATTTCCAAATACTAATGTCAATATAGGATTAATTACTGTATTTCTGAACCAATTAATAATTACAGCTAATTAACTTATGGCTTACAATATAGCTTACTAATTAAAACATTTATAAAGTTATAAGTCAAATAATTAGTAAAGATAAAAAAAGTTGATTTTGATTACCATTTTTCTTTTCCTTATATTCTAAGTATTACAAAATTTAAACTCTTTAACATTGCTTAACTTGATTAATTAATAAAACCAAAACATAAATAATCAAAATAACATTTCTTAAAGTTTATTCAAAATAACAAAACTTTAAAAGAAAATATTTTCTTCATATGATAAAATAGCAAAAGATTATTTTATTCTTTATATATTCACTAATCATAATTGTAGCTGATATTTACCTTATGTAAACAAAGTATGTGTCATTAAGCAAAACAAAGCAATAAAATTGAACAAAACACAATCACACAGACATTAGAGTATTTTATTATCATTAGCATCTTACATATTCGACATTCATACAAACAGATTTTATTTTATAAGAACAGTGTTTCAAACAATTAATAAAAATTTTGTTGATTTTCAATATCCACTACTTATAAAACTAAATAGGATTTTATTATATATTAGAAAAACTAGCGTCTATTTATATTATAGAAATAAATAAATAGTGGAGTATTGTTTTTGTAAATCTAAGTTCTCTACTAGTTTGGTTTAATACTATTGTAGTCGATCATACATAATTTGTAAACCACAAAGATTATGTACACTTTTATAATTACTATAGAAGACGCCTACCATGTTGCTTCCTTCCAAAAGCTTCCTTACATACCGCGCAACCAATTATTATTTTATTATGAGTTCTCAAATAAGTTTCTTAAATATAGATAAATAGTAGACAAGAACTGTAAAAATAGAATATTATTTCACAAAGAGAAAACTTCCTTTAAAATATTGATTTGATCAAATGTTTGAAGCTACTAAATATCTTAAACTTATATTTTAGAAATGTCATTTGGACTTGATATAACACTTGTATACCATGTTTATATATTCTGCTTTTGGTAAAAACTCTTTAAAAATCTTTATGCTATATTGAAACTTTAGTAATTAGCTGTTATGTTCAGGTGGCTGATTTTTTTAAAAATCACAATCCGTATTCAGTAAACTATCTTTAATTAATGTTTTGTGTAATCCTTAATGATGAACTCATAATTACCTCACTAATTATATTCATACTTTTTTGCATTCATTTTTTAAGAAAAAATACTTTATTTAATTATCTTATCTTTCTTTGTTGTAGAAATTGCTTGCAAGCTTAAGTTTTTTAACTTTTGTCGTATAAGATTTTGTACATTAGAACCTATTTGTGAACTTGATGCAGTTTTAAGTTTTTTTCTAGTTATCGCTGTTTATAACTAAATATTGATAATTTAACCACTGCTGTGTTCTTTGTCTGATAGAAAGAGCCTTATGTCAAAAACTGGGTAATTTTTTTCAAACCTTTTTGGAAGCTTTATAGTCTATAGAATTAGTCATTAAGATTAATCAAACAGTCTAAAACTTAAATTATAAAAAGTTGTTTAAAAGTACCAGTTGACGAATTTAGGTGAATAAAACCTACTTAATGGCCATAAATCTTAACAAGTATGTCGCATGGTTATATTTAAATAACATTGCACGTAGTTTAAGGCAAATGATGTATATTTTAAAAATCTTGTTATTGTAAAATGAACTTGCTTAATATATAAAAACTAAAACTGTATTTAGCTCTTATAAGTTGAATAAATCATGAACAATTAGTCTATAAAAAATATTAACAATTAAAACAATGCTAGTTTTGATTTTTTACACAAGTCTATGAAGATCTTGACATAAAAAGTTTTTAATTCTCAAACTCCTAATTAATCAAAATTTAAACACAGTTAAACCTTTTTTAGCTTACGATAAAACATTTTATGGGGTTAAAAGTTGCAAAATACTTTCCATAAATAGTTTTCTTAAAAACCTAAGCTAAAACAATTATTTAACTTGTTTTGGGCCAAGTAACTTTCATAACAGAGCTTTAGAAACAAAATGGATTTTTTTCAAATAAACTTTAATTGTTTTTTAGTTCACTAAGGCAAATATTAGTAAAAATTGTAAATTAGGCTGCTAAAATGGTTTTTAAGAAATTGTTTATTTTTGTAAATGACATAACTTCCGTCTTAGGTTTGGCTCATTAATTTATGATTGTTTGATCGTATTGGGTAATTCTATATTATATGTTGTTTTTATCAACAAATTTTATATACTGAGAAAAGTACTTTTATAATGGGTTATTAGATATGCACCCATATATATTTATCAATAATATTTCAATGTACCTTAAATGTATATTTATTATTATACTTCAATGTGTCTTTAAGTTTTATAAAATAAACTCTTTATTCGAATTTCAATATAAAGCTTGATATGATAAATTTATAAAACAATAATATAAAGATAATATAAAGTTGATTGTAATAATTCATTTTGTATAGTTGTTATTTACCAATGTTAAATCACTTTAATATTTAAAAAGATATTTATTTTTTCAGATTTAAAATTAAGTTTTATGAAGATAGTTGAACAAATATTTATATCATTTCAAAATGTTTGAATAGTATGAAATTAAAATTTTTTTTATAGTACTATTATTAATCATAATATATTTGTATTCAATTTTCATATTATAATTCTTTACTTAATAATTTTTCTACTTATTTAAACTGTTAGTTTTTTAATTTATAACTTTCAGAGTTTCTTGAAGGTTTTGTTGTTTTTCTTCTTTTTATAGAACAGTTTTTATTATCTCTTACATTATTTTATAATTATCATATTTTGATGTTTCATTAAACTATTGAAGACAACATTTAATAATGGTTTTTTTATTAATTTATCTTTTATGATTTACTATCTCAAAAACTGTACAATTTTATTACAAATTTAAAAGTTTATTATAAAATATCATTTAATGATAATTTGCTCATAATTATATCAATACCAAATATTATCATAATTATCATTACCCAATATGTTTTGGTTTGTAGATATTTACAAAAAGCTTATATATTAGTAAGTACTAATATATATTTTCATTTTTTTTTCAGTTTAAATTTTAAGTAATTTTTAAAACACCAATATAGATTTCTAAGTACAACTTTCAAAAAATTCTTATTGATGTCTATCATCAATAAATCATTTAATCGAATTTTTTTTCTAAAATAAATTTCATTGGTTTTAAGCTGGGATTTTTCTTCTTTTAATTATTTTTAATTAATAATTTTATAATTTAAAAATTAATAAAAGCATTAGTTTAAAATATTATTTTAATTATTTATTTTTTTCTTAATTTTTTATCATGTAAATATTTGATTGAACGAATTGTGAAACAAAATTTGTTTTTAGTGCAAACTCACATAAACATTTATATATTAAGTAAACTAAACTTTATTATTTCTATTTAAAAACATTAAAAGATATCTTTTAGTAAACTGTCTCAAAAGTTTTCAAAAATGCACAAGTATGTAAAAATTGAAAAAATTGGTGAAGGAACTTATGGAACAGTATACAAAGCTAAGAATCAGGAAACAGGGGAAATAGTTGCTTTGAAAAAAGTTCAACTAGATGATGATGATGAAGGGGTCCCAAGCTCAGCTTTACGTGAAATTTGTATCTTAAAAGAGCTAAAACATAAGAATATTGTAAAACTATATGATATATTACATAGTGAGAGGAAGATGACTTTAGTTTTTGAATACTGTGAACAAGACTTGAAAAAATATTTTGATACTTGTGGAAATGTAATAGAAGCTGCAACTACACGTTCCTTTATGCTTCAATTGATGAAAGGTTTAGAGTTTTGTCATAGTAATAATATTTTACATCGTGATTTGAAACCTCAAAATTTATTGATTAATAAAAATGGAGAATTAAAACTGGCTGATTTTGGACTGGCAAGATCTTTTGGAATTCCAGTTCATTGTTTTTCAGCTGAAGTTGTTACTTTATGGTACAGACCACCTGATGTATTATTTGGTGCCAAATATTACTCAACTACTATTGATACTTGGAGTGCTGGTTGTATTTTTGCTGAAATATCTAATGCTGGAGTCCCTTTGTTTCCTGGTAGTGATGTAGATGACCAATTACGCCGCATATTTCGTGTATTAGGAACTCCAACCAATCATTCTTGGCCTGGTGTTCAAAAATTGCCGGATTTTAGGCCCTTTCCTTCCTACCCATCTAGTCCTAACTGGGCATCACTTTTACCAAATTTGTCAAAAGTTGGTCACGATCTTATATCTCAGCTAATTGTTTGTAATCCTGCTAAAAGAATAACTGCAGATGTAGCACTTAGGCATCCATACTTTATCAATACTGTGTGATTTTTTCACTTTTTCTTAATCATTTAATCAGTTTTCATCAAAACTCTTTTTTATGTTTGTTCAAATTCATGCAATAAAAAATTCTTGTAGAAATAATGTTAGTGATGTTACTTCAAATCTTTATAAATATGAATTTTAGATCTTTAATTTAAATAAGTTTCATAATTGTATTACATTTCTCTTGGCTTTCATTCTTTTTCAGTTTTGATCATAATATAATAAAACGTTTTTACATAATTTTTTACTAACTTTTTGTGCAACCAGAAAGTATTAGAACCAAAATTACTGAATAAATATTTTAATTTGAGATTGTTTCTTTGTAACTTTATCTATGTTTAGATACTAAAGCTAATTGCAGTTTCAGAAATCTGGTATAAAATATCTAGTAGAAATCAAAGTATAAATGGTTCATTCGCAAAATGAAATATTTTGAATTTCAGATATTAGTATAATTAAGTTGAAGAAAATGTTTAAATATTTAAACCTTTATAAAATGCTGCTTTAAAATTGTCACATTCGAATTTTCGAAATAATACTAATTATAGGATTCTATTTAAACTTATCTTACTGTAGATCATAGTATTAGACCTCCCGACAAATTATTAATAGACAAATAAGTAGACAGCATAAATACTTGAGCTAGAAGTTCAACAGAAGAGCTACTACTTATTATTACTATTAGAAATGTGTTTCCTTCTTTTCTACTTCAACTTGCTGATTGATGTCATCAAGCTAATGGACAATCTGGCGTTATTCGACGTCGATGGTTCGAAAAATTTGAGCTGCTTTGTTCCGATGAAGTTTAACTGATGACTCGAGCTGAACATTCGAAGATTTTTCAATGATGAGCAGATCTAAACTATTTCATGACCGATTGACAAAGTTCTGTTTGATTTGTAGGTAAGAAAATTAGGGATGATTGATATAAGAGCAGCAATTCTACCGTTTCAGTAAAAAAGTATTGTTAGCAGCACAATCGTAGATATTTTCATGGATTAAGTTCCGTAAAATTATAATTTTTTTCTAATCTATTCTCTTAACTTTGACGAACAAACTTTGCTGGTAGATTGTCTCAGCTTAGTGTATCTATCTTTTAATATTCTTCATTAGTCTTCTAATTTAAGTTTTTCTTATTTTAAAACTTTGTTTATTTTTCTAGTTTTATGATTATGAAAGCTCTTAATACTTTATATTTTACTCAGTTACACTTGGTGCTTTTTAATTTGGAAACATTTTTTTAATAAGTTAATTCAAACGTGGAAGAGAACTTGATTTCTATGTTTTTATGATAATTTATTCTACAATCCTGAGTACTAAAGTTTGTAAGTAAAATAGCTTTGGTAACGGGGTTTAGATGCTTATATTATAGCTTCTTTTATATATTATCACCTTTAAAATGTTGTTGTTTTGGTCAATCCTCTAATGTTTAAGTCGAATGAACAAATTTTGAAAGTTATCTTTTGTTTATTTACAATATAAATTCTACAAATGATTGAATTTACATTTGAATTGGATTTTACTGGTTAACAATTAAACGTTGATATTTTAATATTTTCGATAAGTAAATTTAAACTATAAAATGTTGTAAAGAAACTTGAAAGCTTTTCATGATAATTTATTTCTATGACTTTTTATAAAAGAACCGCTTTATACTAAAATACTTTACAAATCTGCTTAATATCTATCTTTAAAAAATCACATTAGTATTTCCGTAAATATAACCTTCAATTTCTCCATCTTAAAAAATTTCGAAAGAAGCGCTTACTGAAAATTTTTCAAATATGAATTGAAAAGAATTGAAAAGTTTCAAGCTTTAAGTGTGTGAAGTTTATATCCTAAAAAACTAAAACATGAGAATATTGTCAAAGTAAATGAAGTAATTCAGAATAAATTTGGCCTTGAGTACTTTAAGTAAGATTTGAAGAAATATTTTTGAATCTGTGGTTATAACAGGTCCCACAATCGTACGCTCATTAATACTTCAGTTTACAAAACGTTTAGAAGTCTCTCATGTCTTGTAAAGAAATGAATTATATCCACTGGAATTTTTAATCACATACAGTGTTTGATTTACTTTAAAAATAGGCAAAAGCCACTTTCAGCAACCTTTTGTTGATAATCAAGATATAACTATCTACTGATTACATTTATTTTGAATGAAATTTTACTCATTAATTTTTCAAAGTTGTGAATAATGCTTGAGTTGTGAACTTCAAGAAGTGATGAGCATTTATTTGAAATGTGTTTTCATATTTTTCGTTGTCTGTTTCCAAAGAAACATATTCAAAGTATTTATTAAAGTTGTTTTGTTATAACAGTTGCATTATTTTTCACTTATTCAACGAGCCTGAACTCTCTAACTTTTTTTAGAACTTTTTAGAAAACAGACCTACTCAGAAAATTTCCGAGCATGGAGAAATATTTAACAATTAAAGAGACTGGCAAAGGAGCATATGAAACCGTCTACGAAGCTAGAAACCAAACTGGTGAAATAGTTACTTTGAAAAAAATTCAACTCACTAAAAATAAAGAAGCTCCTGGTTTACTGATGCGTGAAGTTTCTGTTCTAAAAGAACTAAAACATGAAAATATTGTCAAATTAAATGAAGTTATTCAGAATGAAACAATATGAACTTTAGTTTTTGAGACCTTTGAGTTAAATTTAAAAAAGTATTTTGAAGTTCATGGAAATTCAATAAAACCTGCAACTACACGCTCGTTAATGCTTCAACTGATGATAGGTTTAGGGTTTTGTCACAGTAAAAAGGTTTTACCAGGTCACTACCAGGTCACTACCAGCGATTACTATCTCCCGATTCCTACATTTTCTTTTCTAAATGTCATTAAGCTCACGCCGGATGTATAAGTTGTGTTCGATTTGGACATCGAATGTATATTTTCTGTTTAGATTGTAAATTGGTGATTATAATAAAACGATAGAAAAATAAATACTTTGTTGCTAGTGTGCTAGAAGTTTCTTCTAAGATCATTTAATGAGTGTTTAAAGATTCAAGCAACTTTTTGTACGTCATAACTAATGTTGACAGCTGATAAATTCTTTATTTTTGTGCAACTTTTTCAATATACTAACGTTTTCTTTGATATTTATAATTTTTGTCTACGACTACTTATTTTCTATTAAAAAACATTTTAGTAGCTGTTTATGTTAGCTTATATCAATTGAAATTTTTTAGAAATTATAGAATATACATTTTGTTTCCACCATTTGATTGTGAAAGCTTTTCTTATTTCATGTTTTACTCATTTATGCTTGATATTTTTGAACCTAGAAAAGCTTTTTTATAATAAATTGATTTAGAAATGGAACATAAACTGATTTTTAATCATTTTTTTTACATTACTGAACGTTATACTTAATATTCTATCCGTATAAATAAAATGTTCGTTACTACAAGTTTCATTTAAGGCAGCTTTGGTCGTGAGTTTTTCAACGATCAAGATATTTTATAGCAACTAGTTATCAGTATTATATGGATGTATTAGAATTATTATTTTATAATATTGTTATTATTCTTATAGATTTTTTTATTTTGTTCTCTCTAAATTCTTTTTTGAATTTTATTTATTTTTATTATTATCGATGATAGTTACAAAATTTTAATTTATATTTTATAAAATTTTTCATTTCTAAACATTTTAAGTACTAAATTTGTCTTCTCTTTAGTTTTATCCAGTGTTGGTAACCATTTTTTTGTTTTAAGAATTTTAATTTTTGCTCAGCACACACATCTTAATCAAATAAAACTTAATACAACAAGAAGCAAAACTCAAGGTCATTATCAGTTGTATTTATCTCCTTTCGGTGACCATCTTCAAAAATCATGTCACCAAATTTGTACTTTATCTTAATATTTAAAGTAAACCTTTTTTTGATATGATTTTTTTTATCTTAATTTTTCATGTATATTCTTCGAGTAGTTTGGGCTTTAAAATATGGTTTAAACTCCTTGAAAAAGAACAATTTAGCTTTTCATCTTATTCAAAAACTATAAAAAAACTCTAAAAAAAGATTATATTCATTTTTCTATACTTGTACTGTTTATTTAATTGTACTTAAGTGTACTGTTTAAAAACTACGAACAATATTATAAAAAAAGAAAAAAGACCTTTATAATAAAATATATTTATATATATATAGACCTGTATAAATTACTTCTACTAAAAGTTTTTTTTGTGGAAGTATGCATGTAGGAGCTTATTTTATCTTTTATAAGTGAAAAAATCTCTGACTTTTTAGTAATAAGCGATCTTTGCTTGCTTTATTGAACAGTGACAAAAGAAATGATAAAAGTAACAAGTACCAAAATTCAAGTAGTTCATAAGGATTCTATTTTGTTTCAGAAAATCAAACTCTGTAGGTTTACTTTTAAATAATATTTTTTGAAACTATTCTACGAAAAATTTCAACATGGACAAATACGAAACAATTGGAACGATTGTTGAAGGGTCCTACAAAGCTGTTTACAAATCTCGAAACCGAGAAACAGGCGAAATGGTTGCTTTTAAAGAAATTCTGTTCAACCGTACAGGCGAAGGAATTCCTAGAACTTTTATTCGTGAAATTGTTGCCTTAAAAGAACTAAAACATGAAAATATCGTCAACTTAAATGGAGTTATGTGGAATGGAAGAAAATTTGCTTTATATTTTGAGTACTTGCAGCAAGAGTATGTTGAAACTAGAGGGAAATCAATAGGACGTGCAACTACTCGATTATTAAAGTTTCAATTGATGATAGGTTTAAGGTTTTGTCACAGTATGAGTTTTTGCATTGCGACTTGAAACCAGCAAATGTATTAATCGATGAAAATGGAACGATAAAGATTGCTGGTTTTGGAGAAGCAAGACCTTTGGCAATTGATGATAATTATCTTTCATCTGAAGTTGATAATTTATGGTATAGACCACCTGATGTACTATGTGGATACTACTATTGATACTTGGAGTGCTGGTTGTATTTTTGCTGAAATATCTAATGCTGGAGTCCCTTTGTTTCCTGGTAGTGATGTAGATGACCAATTACGCCGCATATTTGGTTTTCGAAATCTGCCTAAATATCAGCCCTTTCCTTCCTACCCATCTAGTCCTAACTGGGCATCACTTTTACCAAATTTGTCAAAAGTTGGTCACGATCTTATATCTCAGCTAATTGTTTGTAATCCTGCTAAAAGAATAACTGCAGGTGTAACACTTAGGCATCCATACTTTACCGACAATGTTTGAACATTTTCACTTTCTCAATTATTTATTTATTTATTACAATAAATGTGAAGGAGGGTGCCTAAAGAGAGCACCTCTCGCTAACACACATTCTCACAAATTAGATCTATTTGACGTGTAAACGAAAAAGCATATGACAATGAAGAATTGCACAGAATCATAGTATTGTAAAAGAGAAAAATTCACAGTTTAGAAATAGCAATGTTGGCGATATTATAACAATTCAGCTTTTTCTTGAACAACACCAGTGATTTTGACATGACAATCTCTGATGGCAGATTGTTCAATGTACTGATTGTGCGGTATGAGAAAAAACTTAATCTGGTTAACGTAGCTGGTGGGGTGGGCTTATTAAGATGTAATTTATGTCTTCTAAGTTGATATAACTTGAGGGAGGGACTAATGGAGAAAAAGTCATCAAACTGAAGATCAATTAGGTTGTGAATAATTTTAAAAATCAGAATAAGGTCCTATTTAATTCTTCGGATTTCCAAAGTATCTAGATTGAAGAAGCTGAGGCGATGCTTATAACTTTTGTTTTTGATATTAAGTTTCCTACAAACTAATCTCGTAAATGTTGTCTGAACAGATTCGATTTTTCTGATATCACCAACTTGATATGGCATCCATGCACTGACATTGTATTCAAGAATAGGGCGTATGTACAGTTTGAAAAGGTTGACGAAAAACTATGGATCTTTAGAATTAAAAGTCTTTATGATGAGGTGGACAAGCTTGATAGATTTTCCAAAGATTCTGGAAACATAACTGTGCCATTTGAAGTCAGATGTCAGAGTAATGCCGAGGTCTATGACTGAGGATACTCGTTCAAGAATAGATCCATTGACGTAGTATTGGTTGCTGAAGTTGGCAGCTGGCTTACGGGAGAATGTTATAACTTCAGACTTTGTTGGCTGGATTTTAAGTTGCCGATTCGCAGACCAGTTTTCTACAATGTTTAGTGCAGTTTGGAGTTTTGAGTGAGAACCAGATAATGTCTTGATTAATGCTTGATGTCATCTGCATACACAACACACTGACATTGTCTACTGTTATTAGTCTTCTGATGAGGTCTTCAATGAAAATCAAAAAGAGAAGTGGACCCAGAACGGAGCCCTGAGGAACGCCGCTGGTGATTTGACTAGGAGATAAAGATCTTTCTACACGGGTTCGTTGGGTTCTACCTGATAAGAAATCTTCAATCCATTTTAAGATAGAGTTGCTGATTTTTATGTTTTTCAATACAGTAATGAGCTTGTTGTGTGGAACAGAATCAAACGCTTTAGCAAAATCAAGGAATATGATGTCACATGGAGTATTACTTTCGTAATGAGCTGTAAGCTCATTGAAAAAAGTGAGATGTTGAGTCAAAGAAGATCTTTGCTTAACAAAGCCATGCTGGACATCAGATATTAGATGATGCTCCGTCAAATGGCTAGTTATATGGTTGTGAATGATATGTTCTTGAGTTCTGCAGATAACCGAAGTTAGCGAAACTGGTCTGTAGTTAAGTGCAGTGTTTCTAGGACCCTTCTTATAAATTGGAGTAATAATAGCATTCTTCCAAATTTGTGGAAGTCTTCCCCGCTTAAGAGTCATGTTAAAGAGTAGCGATAAGGGTAGCGCTAAAGAAGAAGTACTTTTTCTTAAAAATAAAGCTGGGATTTGATCTGGGGTGTTGGAAACTGTTGATTTTAGAGAAGAAATAGCCTTAGATACTATATCAACTGTTATGTCTAGATCTACCATCTCAGAGATATTTGAAAGGGTATTGGAGTAGGAAATAGTAGGAGTATTGCCATCATCGGTTATAAAAACCTTTTCAAATTGTTTGTTTAGCAATTCAGCTTTATTCTTTGGTTCCATCACCATCTGATTGGCGTTATCAATCAAGGGAGGTAGATGAGATCTCGCCTTAAGCTTGTGATTAATGAAGCCAAAAAAACGTTTTCTTGCTAGGTGAAGATAAGATTGCACTTTCTTTTCCTAAATAGAAGCTATAAACTGATTTCTTGTAGACTAGACAAAGATCTTTGTATAGAGGTTTAATGGAAGGATCTGCTTTAGTTTGTTTGTATAAGAGGTTTTTCAAATGCTGTAAATTCCTTAAATATCTTGGCAAGTGGTTTTTTGTTGACTCTATATAAAGGTATGAACTTTTTAATTGACTCATTAACAATGTTAGTAAACCTCGAGTAGATATCATTGATGTCTTCGGTAGAGTTGAAAACAGAAATCCAGTCAACACCTGATAAAAACTTGTTTATACTGTTATAATTTCCACGATAAAAGTTCCGTATGCTTGGAGTTTTAACGTTCGTAGAAAAAGTTTGTTGGAGCTTGAATTCAATCATGTTGTGATCGCTTGTTAGAGCAAAAGGTTCATTTTGATCAACGTAGATAACGTTCTCAGCTGTTGATGTGATGAGAAGATCCAAAGTATTGCCACTAACTTGGGTTGGAAAAGTAACCATCTGAGATAGATTATTGGCATCAAGGAAGTTTACAAAGACATGACTCAGATTGGCTAAATTAGTTTTGTCTCCATTCAAATTAAACATTTTTCCATTGAATGCTAAATTTGGGTTATTCCAATCAATTCTACTAAAATTAAAATCCCCGAGAATATAAATCTCAGGACAAACAAGGCTTTTCAGAACCTTCAATAAGGCCTTAATAGTAACATCATCGTTAACTTTAGACGGTGGTAGGTAGGTACATATAAAGCGGGAAAACTTAGACTTTGAGTAATGAAAATTGAAAGCAATAACCTCAAATCCTGGGCAGTCAATGGTATTTATCTTAATTCTTGAAATCATGGGTGCCAGTGATGTTTTATAGATTACACAAACACCGCCGCCTCTATCAAACAGTCTGTCACAGCGCAAAGCACGAAAAAGATCACTGTCATCCAGAAAGGAGTCAGGATAAAAGGGTTTCAACCAAGTTTCGGTAATGAAAACAAATGTAAAATCTTGAGAAAGCAAAAGAGCTTTCAATTCGAAAATTTTGTTGACAATTGACCGTGCGTTGAAAAACATACCTAATATAATAGAAAAATTGTCTTTTTGACACTTGTAAGATTTAGTGGTAGGCTTCTGTGTACTGGTATCTTGGGCTGGAAGCATAGTATTAATAATTTTGTGCAAAGAGAGGTTGAATAAGGATGATGTGGGTCCAGTGGTTATTTTGCACTTCCGTTTTTTGAAAAGACCTTCACAATCTTTAAAGTCCATGGTGGACCTCGAACTTTGTATTTGAAATCAGTTGCTTGCTCTTTCTGATTTCGGCTGTACGCCTCTTTTAGAAGACGCTTATTTTCTACGCGATCATCTTCACACATATCATGTGCTACTCTGATGCCCTGGAATTTTTCGTCCTGCTTAAGTTTATACAGTTTAGCAAGAAACTTACGTTTGTCCCATCTTTCCTGAAAGGACACTTTTAACGGTCTTTTATGATTTGTTCTTTTTGCCCCGAGTCTGGTCATTGAAACTTTTGGAGCGTTCACAAAACCAAGGCTTTGAGTGCACATTTGATAAAAAGTCTTGATGTCATCGTCTTTATCAGTCTCAGAGACACCAAAGATGATGACATTGTTTTCTCTATCCTCCCGGTCCAGAGTAAGTTTTTTGTGCGTGTCAGTAACCTTCTTGGCAAGAAGTTGCACCACGCTAGTATTTTTTTCGGATCCAGAATTACCAACAACTGAGGTCATGTGAGAGGCTTCTTTGTGGAGGCATCCAGTTCATCCATAGATTTGGATAAGATAGAAATCTTTTCATTGATTTTGGCAACATCGTTGCTAATTTCGGATTTAAATTTGGCCAATTCAGTGGATATGGTGTTGCTGATGTCGGACAATAGGCTTGTATTAGTGTTGGACGAGGTAGTTGTTTTGTCCATAGATCTACATTTAATGCAGCACCAACAAAATCCCACTTGCTGCATTTTATTATTTTCCAATATATCATAAAATTTTTTACTCACATCACTACAAGTGAGGTGAAACCTAGAGAGGCATTTGATGCAATCTATTGCCATATCTTCACCAGAGCAAGGTTTGTTACAAGCTTGGCAATTGCCATTGCAAGCTTGTTTTGAAGAACTTGGTTTGCTTGGGTTTTTTGGAGCTTTTGACCGCAAGGTCCTGCCATTTGTATCTACCATAGTTTCCATAATAGATTTTTAGTAACTCCCACCAAAGTATGAAATTTATAAGTCAGATAAATGTATGTGATATGTATATAAATAAATATATAAATAAATATACCAAGTTAATAATATATAATAAATAATAATAAATAAATACACCACAAAACTTAATCACAGGTTATTAGCAGTTATTCAAATGAATTATTCATTGAATTATTTTCAAAATCTTTTTTAGTGTAAATTCCAATCCAAAAAGTTATAAAATAATGGTAAACGTTGAAAAGAAAAACTTTGAGCAATGATTCAATCAAAACTTTTTGTGAGAGTTAAAATTTTAAAAGATTTTTAGTCGTAATAAATTTCTTTGGAGTTTTTTTTAACTTTTTGATTAATCAAATAAATCATTTCTTACTAACTTAAGTCAAGTCTGTAAGAATTTAGTGTAAGTTTCTTGGGGCAATATAAGAATATTTCTGTAAAACTTTCTGTATAAATCGTCATAAAAGCTCATAAGTGCCTCTTAGTAAAACATTTTTCTGGTAGTAGTGTTTATATATATAAAGTTTTTTAGTTCTGCTTTTTTAAATATTTCTGAAAAAATGTAATTTGACCAAAAATCTATTTTTCAAAATACTATTAAAAAAACTTTACTATATTAGTGTTGCTGGTTGAGAGAAACAAAAGATGTCGGTTTTCTAATTCGTCTCATATTTAACTGTTGATCAAAATATATAGAAACTATTAGGTAATAAGTACAAGTAGCTAAATCTGAGGCTAAGACCTACACTTCAACTCCTTTTCCAGCATAGTAATGAACAAACAATTCGATGTCTTTATAAAATGCAACAAAACAAAATATGATAAAATATTGTTTAAAAGAATTAAAAAGTCAAGCATCTGAAAATAGATACTTTAGTAGTAGCTACATTAGAAATGAATTCTGTTTATCTCAAATTATTTGAATATAACCTTGGAACATTTAAAACCATCTAAAAGTACTCTTTAGCATTATATGCTGGATATTTTGTAAATATTATTATAGTTTGAATATTTATACATTCGCGTGAAAAGTTAAAAACTGTTAAAAGTGTCGGTTAGTAGATTCTAACTTAATGGAACTAAAGTTTGATATGTTGAAAACAGTCTTGAATATTTTATTTTGATCTCATTTGTATAAAAAATGAATTTGGAAATGCCAAAACATCGCAAACACTTGACTTCAGACAAGAATTATGTTTTTTTAATGATATTTTATTTGATATATCTGACAAAAAGAAAACATGATAAAACTTTTAGGTTATAATTTGTTTTATTCAATGAAATAATATCAAAAATTATGAAGAACAGTTATAAGTCTGCAATAATGCTGATCACAAAAAATATTTTGAAATATAAATAATATAATTTTCAACAAATATGAATAAATCAGCGTATTCATAAGAAAATTCTTTAGAAATATTTGAAGAGCTTTCTCTCAAATGTTCTTACATTGAAGTTTTAATGATGTTTGCAAACATCCGCAATAATTCTATTCATTTTGCAATTAATAAAGCAAAGTTAAATGAAGGAAATATTAATTTTGAGGATGCAGCACCCATATAATAAAAGGTCTTGTCAAGAATGGAACTTTTACAAGAAATGCTAAGTTTGCTTTTCAAACTTTTCCAAACTGACTTTTTCTGAGGTTTAGGTTCAGCAGCCATATTTAATGGTGAAACCCGATTCTTCTTCATAAGCAAGTTACGAAAACTAGATGAGCTTCTTGCTTTAATCGGTGTAGTTTTGATGGTTTCTTTAAATGGTATATATTCAAAGCATTGCTCAATACTTTTCTTTATTATTTCGTTGTTATTGCCATCACCTCCAGAATGAAACGAATCAATGCTTTTTATTTCATCTATGGAGTTTAAACTATCACCATCTCCATCACAAGCACCATAAGTATCACTACTTTCAGAGCTAATTGATATAATGTCTTCAACTAACTCGGGAATACAAGGTGGTATACTAAGATTTCGTAGTTGATTCTTAAATTCAGCTTTTGTTACAGCTAAATTTCTTTTATTACTCAACTGAATCTTCTTTTTATTTTTCTTAGAACCTTTCTTACTTTTTTTGACTTTAGGTTTCTGTGTAGAAATCCACAAAGGTGGAAGCCCATTAATATGTTTGTAGGACTTGTTACAATCAATTTTTAGGTTATCTAGTGAATAACTTCTTCTTCGAAGCAAGTTAGTTTCTTTATGATTTTTCATCACCAGCAAGGGTGGAGCAGAGTCTGGTCGAGAATTACCATCTCGATTGAGGTTTATTTTTTCAACATCGTCGATGTTAAAACCTTCCTGAAGACAAATTTTTTCAAGGGTCAGAAACTCCCACAACTCGATTTTATCTTCGAGTAAACGATTACAATGAGAGCTGACTCTATAATCATTCAAACTTGGCTTCACTGAAAGACTCATTTTAGAAATTCGTGAAATACTCATATGCGTGCCGAATACTAATGATAAAATGTGTTAAAACTCGGCGAAAGTATAAAGATGAAATGTTTAATAGTGACGTCATAATTTAAATTGGGTAACACGTTAGCTCGTTGTCAAAATAATTCAAATTCAACACCTTAATTCGTTGTCTTTTTAAATATTTTAGTAAAATTAAATCTCAGCTATTATACATGCAATAAAAAAGTTTATCAAATATCATTTTTGATTTTTACCATTGAAGAGTAAATATCTTTTAATCTTAATCTTTAAAACAAAATTATAAAGTTACCTTTAATAAAGTAACTCTTTGTAATCTTTTGATAATTTATTTAAACTAAGGGTTTCTTTTAAGTTGATAAGAAAAATACAAAATAAATAAAAGTTTAATTAATAATTCATGTCCAGCATGGCTTTGTGAAACGGAGATCTTCCCTGACTCAACATCTCACTTTTCTTAATGAGCTTACAGCCCATTATGAAAGTAATACTCCTCGTGACATCATATACCTCAATTTTGCTAAAACGTTTGACTCTGTCCCGCACACTAAGCTTGTTACTGTATTGAAAAACTTAAAAATCAACAGCTTTATCTTACAGTGGATTGAAGATTACTTATCAGGTAGAACCCAACAAACCACTTCTAGTCAAATCACTAGTGGGGCTCCTCAGGGTTCCGCTCTGAGTCCCCTTCTCTTTTTAATTTTCATTGAAGACATCATCAGAAGACTAGTAATAGTAGATGATGTTAAAGTGTTTGTGTATGCAGATGACATCAAGCTATTATCTTGTAATCCTTCAAAACTTCAAGCTGTACTACACACTGTAGAAAACTGGTCTACGAATTGGCATCTCAGAATCCAGCCCACAAAGTCTGAGCTTATAACTTTCTCCCGTAAACCAGCTGCAAGCTCCTTAAACCAATATTCCATCCATGGATTTATTATTATTATTCCACGAATATCTTCGGTCTTAGACTTTAGCATTATCCTCTCATCTAATTTTAAATGGTGCAATTATGTTTCCAAAATCTTTCCAAAATCAATTAACCTTGTGTACCTTATTATAAAGACCTTTAATTCTAAGGATCCATAATTCTTTATCAAACTCTTTAACTTGTCAAAGTTGGTCTTAGCAAAAAAACTAAATCCGTTAAAGTAATATTTATAAGATTGGAACACAGAAAACTTAATGTTAATTATGAGCAGTGTACAGCTTCTATATTTTTTTTACATTAGTCCTTCCCTCAAGTTAAATCAACTCAGACAACAAACATTACACTTTTATAAGCCCATATCACCTGGTACTTTAATCAGAGCGAATTTTTTCTCATACCGTAATATTAATAATTGGAACAAACGGCCATAAGACATTGTCATATCAGAATCAATCGCGTTGTTCAAGCAGAAGTTGAACCGTTAGCGAGAGGTGCTCTCCAGTATTAAAATATGTAAACGGGCTGTATGTGTTTTCAATTTCTAATGAAGTCAGTGAAACCAAGAATTCAATTGGAATAGTTTTATCTCAAGATCTTCATACTACTTATCGAACCAAGTTTGAAGAATATTTGAACAAAACTTCTTTATTTGAGGTAATCAATAAAAAAAACAAACATTTCACAGCAACTTTAAAAGTAACAACAAAATTCTTTAGTAAAAATTAACAACAACGCATTTAAAATTATCACCATTAATAATATTAAGCTGCTGGTCAACGATAAGAACAGTAGGGTGAAAAATCGTCAGAATTTTTAAGTATTGGATTCTGATGAACCAATTGAGGATTTTCTAGCAATAAGGAGCAATGTACGAATGAATCATCCTCCATGTAGACTGGTCTCGGCATCCATGGGTCATCTGGTTTCAAACAAACCTAGATTTGAACAAATTAAAATCCAAACAAATGTATAAATTGATTTTGAAAATAGAAACTGACATCTTCCCATTTGCAGCTGTGAATTGATCCAAAGGGTACTGGTGACAATCCAGCCAACATTTCACTTGCTGAAATCACCTTTTGAGGAGTCGTCGGCTTGTTGTTGATAACATAAAGTTGTTTTATTTGAATATATTAGTTTAAATTATTACTAAATAAAAATAATTTTAATAACTTGCCAATTTGTGAATAAATAGTAATTTAATATAATTTAGTTTGGTTACAGTAAAAATCACAATTTGATATTTTCTTCTATAAATCTTCTTGATACTTTCCTAATCTTACCTTGTTCAACTTTTTGCTTGAATTTGGTGCTCCGGTAAAACTGTAAATAGCAAAAAGCTGTCAGCAACTAAACTATCTTCAAGTCTAGCAATAAATTCAGTAAAATAAGAAATTGTTTGCAGCAACAAATCATTTTGTAACTATTTAATATTTCTCATTATATTACAAATTACTTACAAATATAATTCATCAAATTTATGCTAATCATTAAAAAGAAACTTGAAAACATTTTAGAATATAGAAGTAAATTGTTATTAATAAAAATTGAAAATAGTTTGATGTAAGAAATGATTTTCATTTTGAAGTCATTACATAAAATAAAAAATAATCTAATAATAGAAATTATAATCAAGCTCACAGTGAGAGAGATTTTAATCTTTCACTTCTGGGATCTGATGTTTTGACCAATTTTTCTTTTTTCACCGACTTGAGCCATGAACCATTCATAGAGAACTTATTCATTGGAACATCAGCTGAAAGGCAGAAAATTTATAAAATGAAATTACTTCTAATTATTTATAGATAAAAATTAGGCAAAGATTACTTGAGGTATTGAAAGTTTTAAAGATGAGTAAAACTAAAATGATTCCAACAAACTAGATTTTGTACCTTTATTTTTTACATCAGAATTTACAACATTAATTTTAGATTGTCCCGAAGTGGTTCCAGCAAACCAAGTCTCTTGCTTCAACGTTGGATTATCACTGAAGAAGAAATGAAATCTTTCAAAAAGTAAATCAAGTTGCAAATATAAAAAGTTTTATTTGATTTTATAGAATTATTTAAAAAGTTCAGTTTCAAAGTTTAGAAAACATCAAATGATTCTCAAACTGAAACAAAATATTTAGAAAGGAATTAATTAAGAACTTACATGATGGCATCAAAAGTATTGCTACATGTCTGATTGTTGTGACCACTTTCATTCACATTTTCAGTTTTAATAGGATTTCTTAAGAATTTCACTAAAAATAAAAAAGTATTAGTCCCAACAAATTCAGTGAACAATTAGAATTTTACCCGACTTTTGTCTATTTTTGAATCTCATCGAGTCATCACTAATCTGTCCAATCTGCTGACAAAAGAATTTAAAAAAAATTTTCAATTAAAACAATTTTATATTTATCATAATTGTTTATCAAACAACAAATGTATCAATATAAAACAATAAACTTACTGAAAATTTGCTCTTCTCTTCAGAAGAGAGTTTATGAATATAATCAAGATTTTCAAGTACTTCATCACTCAAAAATTGACCCTCCCAGACAAGATCTGTGCGAAAGCAAGAAGCAAATTTTGCAATTCAAATCTTTTATGCAATTTGATTTACTTTTCAAAGCTTCGCTAGATGAAATATTTGAGTTTATTGAATATTTCCAAATCAGTAGTTGGAGATATTGAATATATCTAGCGCATTGTGTCAAAATCATTTTCTAAAAAAAAAAACTTTTAATTTGAATCAAATATTTACAAATTTATATTTTCTAAGAACTTTTATTTTTTACTAATTGTACTAATTGAATCTCTTTTAGAATTTTAAATTAAAACTTCCTTTAAAAACAAGAATGTTACTTTTTATTGAAAGAGTTTTTCTAGAAATCGATTAGTTTGGTTATTTTACTGTAACCATCAACTATCAAATCTCTAGCTGTCGAGATAAAATACAAAAGCAACAATTTATTAAATAAGATTTTCAAAATCTTTTTTGAATAAGAGGATAATGGTAGCAACAAGTGCTTATAAATAGATATATTCAAAATAAACTAAAAACAAACTTTTAAAACGCTTTGGTTTTAAAATCTTTTAGTGAACCTGGTTTCTTTTAATATAGTTTTAAATTTGTTGGCCATAAACTGTCACAAATCAAAGTGACCAAATAGTTTTTACATCAAGTTCCATGTTTCAAGAGGATTTCGAAACAAATTTGTAAGCATGTCACTTTACACTACATTTGTAATTACATAATCAAATAATTTTAAAAGTTACTTATCAGTTTAAATATTGTGATTATTTGAGCCACATGAAACATTTAATTGGTATAATAAGATAAACTGGAATTTTACAAGTAAGAAAAATAGAAAACTACAAACCTTCGTCCTTGTCTTATTGTCAAATGAAATGCAAGGTAGAATATTTGCTAAAGACTGCAGACTAATTAGCATAGTCTTGTATTGTTCCCTGTAAAAATTATTTTTTAAGATCAATAAATTTGACCAAAAACATTCTAAAACCTTTGTTTTATTCTGTGCATTTCTTCAGGGGAAGGTTTTTTAATTGTATAATCGATAGACATTTATATCAAAAAATATTTGTTGCTTGAAGGCATTAATTCAAGTCTGAAGTTGTAAAAGTTAAAGAAATAACTAGAATCTCCGAAAATAACTTAATAAACAAGTTACTATTTGTTTAATCAATATTAATTTCAAAAAATAGACCAACTTTTTGTTTGTTTCACTATTATAACAAAATTTTTATGAGTAGTCAAAATCAAAATAAACGAGTTAAATAAATTCTGGTCTATTGCATAAAAAGATCGTTTCATACTTATAAAAATATAAATCATTTAAATTTCAAAAAATTAGTTATAATTAATAATGATCATATAGCAGCACCAAGGACAACCTGAAAGAGATCTACATAATTAGCGCGAAAAATTTGTAACAATTTGAAATGGCCATAATAGTTTCTTATGGAATTTTTTTTTAAATAAGTGTATAAAATTATACTTAGAGTCATTGAATATCACAAATTAAAAGAAAATTAGTAATTGTTTTCTTTTTATGAAAGATTATTAAGAAGTTGTTTAAGTGCATTAACCAACAGTAAAGTAAGCATTTTTATTTTTATTTTCGAATGATATTCTTCGGTTTTATAATTTTATTTCTTATTTATGCACGAGCTTTCAGCAAGATAGCTTTAATAAATGCAATTAATATCTTCTAAACCCATATTTCTTTCTAGAGAAAATTTGTTATTATTCATAATAAATATTTTGTTTATTTATACAGTTGAGGAACTACCTTCGGCCAAGAATGGCCATGCTGAATGTGCTTTGAGTGATAATATTAAAAACAGAGCAAAACGAAGTGAGATGCAAAAGAAAAAGTATCTAAGGTTTCTTTCTTTTCCTTGAAGCTGGTTTTTCTTCCCTCTTTTTATGTTGTTTGCGAAGTAGAGAGCGCCATTCGGAACGATCTGTAGTGATATTATTTCAGTAGCGATTTTGTATCGCGGTTGCAGGTATTATTTAATAGAAGGCAGGAACAGCCGTAACTGGGTTTGCCTTTTGATAGCTCTTCATGCAACAGATCCTTTTGGATCTGTCCGTCATCCATCCGACGGACGTGTCCGAGCCAGCAAAGTCTTTGCTTGCTTAGCATGATGTACATTGCTGTCAGACCGATGCGCCTAAAGATTTTCTTGTTTGAAATCTGTTCCTGCCACGTTAAACGTAATATGCGACGAAGACAACAAAAATGAAAGGTGTTGAGTTTATTTTCGTTAGCCTTCGACAAAGCCCATGTTTCACTGACATACAATAGCGTACTGCAGACAACGGCGCCTAGATGGCAGCCGTGGTTTTGATAGAGAGATTTGGATTATCTGGAGGCGAACCGTTCAAATGTGCAAGATACTTTATCAATGCGACTGTTGATATCGGTTTTTATTGATGCTGATGATATTATTTTTAGTCGAGATAGACAAAGTTAAATACAGCATCAATGTCACAGCCATCGCTGCTGATTGGATGTGGAACGTTAATACCTTGGCTAAGAACTTTTGTTTTTTTAGACTAATAATCATTCCAAAATTTGTACTAGCTAACGAAAATCGGTGTTTCATCATATATAGGTCGTTTGCTGAATGTACAACAATCACTGTATCATTGACAAAAGCAGGTCACGAATGTAGATTTTTTTACCTTGCTCTTCACCTTTAGACGTGATGCATTGAAAAGACTTCTGTTAGATCTTAAATAAAGGTAGACTCCTAGACAAAGGTAGACAGATGAAACACATCTTTTTGTAACATTGATAAAGAAATCCGAAATAGCGTTGGGGCAAAAACACATCCCTGTCTTATTCCGTTTTTTTTTTTAGTAAATGGTTCAGAGCAGCTTCCATCATATTTGACTCTTGCCCTAGTGTTCTTAGGAAATAGTTTCACCATATTGAAGAGGCTTGGTAGGCATCCAATCTTGAACAGTATTGAGGACAGACCTTTTCTACTGACGAGATCAAAAACTTTAGTACAGTCGAAATTAAAATTTTCTTTAAAAAACAGGAATGTTACTTTTTATTGAAAGAGTTTTTCTAGAAATCGATTAGTTAGGTTATTTTACTGTAACCATCAACTATCAAATCTCTAGCTGTCGAGATAAAATACAAAAGCAACAATTTATTAAATAAGATTTTCAAAATCTTTTTTGAATAAGAGGATAATGGTAGCAACAAGTGCTTATAAATAGATATATTCAAAATAAACTAAAAACAAACTTTTAAAACGCTTTGGTATTAATTTCAGAAAATAAACCAATTGGTTAGATTAACTGAATCATTATAAACATTTTTATCAGTAGTTAAAATTAAATGTTAAAATAGGTTAAATAACTTTTGATATATTCTAAAGAGGAAAAATAATTATCATACTTATAAAAATATAAATGATTTAAATTTCTAAAACAATATTTATAATTAATAGCGACCTATTTCCCATATAACAGATATATAAGACAAGGTTAGAGAGATTTAAATAACTAATTAACGAGCGAAATTTGTAAAAATTTCAAATTGTCAAAACTATCTATTCAGAAACCTCTCAAAATAATAATTGTTTAAACTATTACCTAAACCCGACTGAACAATATAAATTAAACTATTTTTTTATAACTTGATTTGAGTAAAGATGATTTTTAGAATTAATTAAAACTATTTTTTTAGGCTTTACTATTCTAATTAACTTTTTTAGATACCACTAACCATAATAATTACTTGCAAAATGAATTATTTATTTAGTAGAAACTGTTGGTTAAGGATCTAAGTTTACCAGACTGTACTTTTGATCCAGACTTTTATATATAAAATTTATATCTTAGAGTCGTTAATATTACAAATGAAGGTTATTACGCTGCAAGAGAAACATTATATTGATACTTAAATGAGTTTAGGTAGCCTTTAAAAACTAAAACGAGTAAAGGCTATGTATTCTATATTGAGCAAGCAAATGTAAAACTATTGGTATTAAAATAGAAAAATTACATTTGGCAAGCCAATTTTTCTGATAATATTTTACTAATTATGAGAACAAAAACTGTTTCTTTGTCAAAAAAAAATAGTAAAACAGATGGTTTATAGAAAATGATAAAAATATATTGACAAAATATTTCTGTGTGCCTATATCTTTAAGGTTTGTAGTTAATGTATTTGTTACCAAGTTATTTACATTTCATTAAAAAACAACAATTTTACAGATTTTGTTGTTGTGCTCAGTAATGGAAAGGTTTTAAATACTTGCATGCGACGTTTTATGCAAAGTATATACTCTGATGTTTGTTAATATTGTTTCAAAAAGTTACAGTTTTAATTTGTTATCTGTTCATTAAGTGCTGCAACTTCATTTTAGTTCAATTTTATTTCAGTTTTTGAACTTGGATTGAAGAAGAAAACATGTTTGTTTATTTCTTTTAAAACCTCTTGCTCAACCAGATTTTATAAATCGTATATAGTATATAGATTAGTACAAATAAATTATTATAGCTTATAAAAAATGTACTACGTCAAAACTTCATATATATAAAATAAAACTAGAATTTTATGTTTAAGTTTTCTTATAGAAAAAAAAGTATTTAAATTACTAAAGACGTTACCGATTCTCTTAAAAGTTGTTTAGGTTGAGCTAAAACTAGGAAATTAAAACTTTTAAAAATTAGGCTGCATAATAATCGACTAAATTTATACAAGTACAGTTTAAATTCAAATCGCACCTTGAATTATGAATTATAGTGCCTCTTAAAAAATGTAGAATAAAACCAAAATGAATATTTTGTAGATATTGATATTTTTGATTTAAGAACAATCTCAAAAGTTTGAAATTCAAATTCTAAGACCTTTCATAAAAAGAAAAATTTCCTCACCTAAAACAACCTTCTATCACCTAAAATAAAGTGATGAAACCGATTCATGCTGATTGAACAGAAAGGCTTTTACAATAATTCCTTAGATGCAAAAATCTGAAGTAATCGCAAGTAATCGTATCGGAAGAAAGTTTAGTTTGTTTTTTAGATGCTTTCAAAAATAATATAGATAAAAGCAAAAGGAAACTTTTTTGTTGTTGTAAGCTCGCTAATATATTCTCTAATTTGTCAAATTTCTTCTAATTTGAACATTTTATGAATATTAAAGCAAAGCAAAGTTCTGATAAAATTAAGTCAACCAAGAATTTTTGTCCTTTTTCACTTTTGGCATTTTTGATGACTTGACCATTCCAACTACGAATAATCACTGCTTTATATTTTACCACAAACACTTGCATAAATCATTTTGAAAGCTCTTTTACAAAATATTCTTTTTAAGTAAACTTTAAATTTATATCAAGAAAAACAACTATCTAATATTTATACTTTAGTTTTTCCGTCAACTTTTAGAAAACTTGTTCGTATCATTTAAAGTATGAAGTCAACTATAGTAAATAGCAGAAATTAAAACAATTTGAGTTACTTTTCTACATTTAAATCTGTTTTCAAGGTAACATTTTGTCACTGAATAAACTCAATATTTATTATTTATTATTCTTGTAAACTAAATCTATCTTTTGCTGCAAAGTGTTTTTTTGTATCATCACTAATGTTCAGTATTTCAATTTTACCTTTGAATAAATCTAATTAAATAAACTGAGTAATTATTTTACAATTTTGAAGCAAGTTTAAATAATGGCTTATGTATAAATGATGGCTTCAACTTAAAATAGTTTTTAATCTTTCTACAACTAAACTGATTTTTGAAAACTTTTGTATATTGGTTAAATCGCATTTATCCTAAGGTTAAATGCAAAAATTTGTTTTACTATAAGCTCTTTTTTATCGTTTAAATCATAAATCAGCCTTGAACAGTGTAAATAAAACTGCCTCAGTTTTATAGAAAATGTTTAATTACAAACTTTCGAGAAAGCCTGACTGAGCGTATAGATACAATCATAATTACTTTAGAACAAAATTTTTCGAGATATATATCAAATATAAATAAGATCTTTGCAGGTTTTTGTTCGAAACATCACAGTCAAATCTAATTCTACCCGAGTTGCATATTAAGAATGGTTTTACAATCTATATACGACTTTTGATTTATATTGTTGAAAAGCTTCAGAAGAAATAGAAGATTAATTTTTATTGAAAACCAAAATGTTTTAAACTAAATGTAACTTTTTAAAAAGATGAAAACAGTTGATTTTTCAACAACTTTTAAGATATTTATTTAGCTTTGTGCAAATTTCATCAACTTTTATATAGTTTAATATTTGAAGTTTATTTTATCAAAACGTGTTAACAGATTACAACAAAATTGCTAATTTTACAGCAAAATAATTTTATAAATCAAAATTTTTCTTTTTTAATTGTAAAATGATTTAGAGAAATAATTTTTCGAAGATCGAACCTCAGCCAAGTTCAAATGTGGTTTTTTATTTTCAATTTTATTATCGTCGTTTTTATTAAACAGACTTCAAAAAAGTGGTTATGGAAAATGAAAAATAAATTAAATAGAAACCGAAGCAGAGATTTAATGAAAGAAAATGAAGATCAAAAAGATCCGTGTCCCGCAAGAGCTGGAGGTTCGGAAAAAAATCCAAAAAAGTCAAATTGAAAACAAAAAGAGAAAAATTAGAGGATTTGTTTGAAGCTCCCAGAAGAAAGAGGAAGACTGTTGCAAGCGTAAAGATCAGGGATCTGCTGATGGACTCCTGTTGGATGTTGAATCCCATCAATAAGAATCTGAGGGATCATATGAGGACGATCAGGATCAACATCAGCAACAGGAGGATGTTTCCGCATGCTCCGGAAATTGGGTAGTGATTTAGTCCGGATGTCATCGGATGAAGCGCGAGACTTCTCATCTGACGTCATCCGCAACTTTCGGCTCACTTCGCGATGAAGAGTCTTGGCGTAAGCGGATGCTGAGGCTCTTCCACGGATGAAAGAAGCTTCTGCGCGCCCTAACATAGTCAAAGCAGAGTCTGGGTCGGATTTAGGGACCCCAGAAATGCTCTTCATCGTGGAATCAGCTGAAACTGCAACATCCGGGACATTCCTTCCGGGATGGAGATCACAAACAGCCACGTTATCAGAAGATGAAGAATTTTTAATTAGAAGGAACGCTCCTGGTTGAGATGATACGTCCGGACGGATGACGCTGTTGATGCTGGAAGAGGAGGAAGATGCTGAAGATGAAGATTGGGGTCGTTTGTGACGGATCAAAGAGTCGAAATCCGGATGAGAAACTGAAGGAGTCTTAGATGAAGATCGGGATGTTGGGAAAGGTTTGAAAGAGTCCGTAGATGAAGATGCAGCTGAAAGTTCATCTGTGTCGTAATAAAGATGAGGGCGTCTTATGACGTCGGTCATGACGTCATCGAGTCCGTGTTCGCGAACGATGATCAGACGGAGGTAAGTTTCAGAGCGACAAAGATGACTGCAAGAGAAGATATGAGGAAGATGATGAAGATGTTGCAGGACACTCACCATAATCTACTGTGAAGTGATCCGTATTCAGGTGATTTGATGTCGATCACTTCTCGCGTTGTGCAAGGACAAGAAGAAGTTGAAGAGTTTGAAGAGCAGCAGATGTTCAGGATCTGTCTGATCCAAGATCGTTGACGAAGATGTCTTTCTCGAGCAAGAAGTCGGCTTGCAACATCCGTGGGACATACTGAAGATGTTAAAAGATCCGTAGATGAAACTTTTATTATTTTGTCATTTAAACAAATTAAATTGTGCTTCATTACGATCTGATTAAAAAGGAGCTTAGAAGAGTAGATGTTAGAGGAAAATGGTTTGAATAGTGAATGATAAAGCTAAAAATCTCAAATATTGAAAAGGAAAGAAAATTGAGCAAACGATAAACAAAAAGAGAAAATGTCAAATAGAAAAAGTTCGAAGATAAACAGGATAGCAAGTACAAAGTTCATTTGTAGAAATTGAAGTTATTTGATATTACATCACATCTCTTCAGGATAAAATTGAATTGAAGAAGACATTTGATTAAAAGATGTTAGTAGACAGTTGCTCGCTACTTGTTGAAATCAGCGCTTTTCAAAACAGATTTTTACAAATAAATTAAATAAATAATTTGAAGAATAGGATTTATCTGTTTATTGAGAAGAAATTTGGTTTCAAAGTTAATTTAATAATTTGGAAAAAGTAACAACAACAAAAGTAACAACAACAAAAGTACCAACAACAAAAGTAACAACAACAAAAGTACCAACAACAAAAGTACCAACAACAAAAGTAACAACAACAAAAGTACCAACAACAAAATTACCAACAACAAAAGTAACAACAACAAAAGTAACAACAACAAAAGTAACAACAACGAACCTGGATAGACAGAATGAACAAACTTCAATCTAGTTGTTGCCATCGACATGATACTAACAGATGAGAAGCGGCGGTTTTTGGTGGACAGATGAGAAGTGGTCTCGAATTGTTTAGTGGAGACAGTGGTACTACCACGTTTATGTGGACCAATTTTGCTGTGGACAGTTGCCGAGACGTCAGTGGTTGTTGTGGTCCTCAATTTCAACTCGCTCAAAATTTCCTGAAAAGCGAAACGTGTGACGTCATCAAACATCTTGCAAGCTGATTGGCTAAATGTTAATCTATTGAGCGCGATTTTCAATCGTATTGATGACGTCATCACATCATTCAAGCTGTAAGATCACCTTTGCTTTGCAGAAGAGCATCCGACAAAGTCTTGGGAGCTGGAAGTCGGGAGAATAATTGTGCTCGCGAAGCCAGTAACTCAATTCCATGTTTGGTAAGCTACAAACAGAAGTTGATGACGTCGAAGCTTCCGGTGTATCACGTGACTCGACATCGAGCGGATGATGACGAAAGATTGGTCGGTGGATGATTTTCCGCCTAATTGCTGTCGTGACCACCTGGGAAGTGTCCCTGGTTGAAATTGGCTGCTGGTCCGAGCTAGTAGTCCAACCTGATGGTTGAGGGGCAGGAGGTGATGGAAACGGATGTGGACGAGGAGCGGGTCGACTTGTCGCTTGATTTCCATCGCGTTTGCGTTTAGAATCAGATTCCGCTGTTTCAGATGTCGATGAGAAGATGATGATGTTCCGCGAGAGAAAATAGATCGGATGCTGCTTGCATCTAGAAATTGAAAAAGATGAAATTGAAGCAAGATGTAGTCGACTTTGTTGAGTAAACAGATTATTGGATTAGGAAAGGTTGCTGGAAGTTACTTCAAAAAATTCATCGAATTAATTGATAAAATCTGAAGCTGAGACTGAGTTGTCAATTTTACTGATGTGTTAAAACATGAAAGTATAAACAAAAAGATTTAATTTCAACAAGTGCTCTGAAGTGTGTACTTAATGATGATCAATCAAGCACTTTGCTGTAAAACTTCAAAACAGGATCCGCTCGATAAATATGATTAGAAAATAAATTTAGCAAAAAGATTCTTATGTTGAAAAAGTTGAAAGAAATTTATGAATCTGCCGAAAAAACAAATTGCTAGCAGAAGAACTAAAACTAGAAAGTGAAAGACGTCACCCCATCACGAGATTTAGTAATTAGCAGTTTAAGCTCTTTCAAAATGACAAAATTCTGTAAATAAAGTCATTAACTAACCCACAAAGCAACCAGCCAGCTGGTAGAGAAATTTAAGTTAACTTTACAAACACACTTTTACAAAATTGGAATTTGTGTTGTTTGTTTAAAGGTAACCCATTTATTTCAGTTTAGAAATTGTTGAAGAAGTTGTTAAATCAATCAATCAAAAGAAATGATATTTTATCAATAGAAGTTGTTACGAGTTTCATTTAAGTGTCTGCTTGATAATCTGAAGACAAATCAGCTGAAAAGAAAAATAATTTCAAAAAACTTGAGGCTTTGAAAAGAAAATTTCAGTTGATTTAAAAGTTGTCAATTATTTCAAATTCCTAAAAACCTTTGTTTACAATTTTTTATTTAATCTGCAGATCGGTCATTTAAATCAGTTATTGTCAAAATCTTAGAAGGCTGGCTCAAAATGTCTAGCAACAAACACACAAGTCAACATCATCATCTACGTCAGATTGTTTTTCTATAAAAAAATGTACAAGTGTAAAAAAATGTTTGAGTTGAGTAAGAAGTTGTTTTTAGATAAAATCAAATTCAAATCCTTGGTTTTCGGTTATCTTATTCTCGAAGCTTCAGTGAGTTTATTCGAATAATATAAAAAAGTCTTTAAAAAAAAATTGATTCGATAAAATATCGGAAGTTTTGAGAGACATCAAATCTCTACTGAATCGGATGATTGTGATTAGAATGAAATTGAGATGACTTGTAAACAAACCAGATGATTCATGCTTCTCAATCACTCTCTCTTCTCCCCATCTCATCACGAGTTGGAAGATTTCGATCTCGGGAGCATTGATAAAGTCGGATCGAATGATGTCTTGAAGATCTTGTTGATCAACGAAGATAAGAGCGTTGGTGTGAGCAAGCTGTTGGCACGTGATCAATTGATTGTTGATCAACAAAGTTGAATTGTTAGTTGTTTATGAGATAGAGACCTGAATGAAGCTTTCTGAAGCGTATATCATCAACTGTCGTCTTAACCAGGTGGAACCGTGAGGTTTTGAGCTCCATTTAAGTAGAAAAGAAAAGTTCTCCGAATTAACAAGATCAAGCAAAGCTCTTTCACAACCTTTAGTAGAAAAAGTCAAAAAATTGAAATAGAAGATGAAGGCGAAAGACTTTCCAGAAGAAGACTTGATTTTTGTGGTTTCTTACCTTGAAGAAGCAAGGGAAAGTCAATAAACCTCCCAATTTGATAAAGTTTGATGTAATCTTTGATTTTTTGGGATGCAGTGTCAGATGAAAGATTAGTAGAAGAATTGACATCATCATTTACTGATGTAAGATGAATCTGATATAAGATGCAGAAATTATCGATCTCTGATGATAAAGAGTTGTTGAAATCGAAAATATGTTTAAACAAATTCATTCTAAACTAGAAGTAAAAATTGCGATAATTTATCAAAAGTTGTTTATTCGTCAACCGGAGAATATCAAAGTTTGTTGTATGAGACATAACATTTGAAAAGGTTAAAACACTTTTAGTGGTTTCAACAAGAAATATTTAACCACTAAAAGAACAAACAAAAAACAATTACCAACAGAACGTCAAACAGTTTTCAGTTTGATAATATTTTATTGTTTGATATCTACAAACAAATTTAAGGAACCAGACATTTTTATTTTGATTTTATAGATTGTGAAATTAAATCGATTTGAAATTAGTGGAAATCTGATGTACTGGTCAAGTTAAAAACAAGCTTTCAACAATTTCTAATTTCTTTGTTGTTGTTTAACAAAGAACTTTATAACAACAAAATTCAATATTTTTAACTAACTTCAAAATAGAAAAAGTAAATCAGAAATATATTAGTGTTTTGATAACAACATTATTAATATTTTCTAAGATCTAAAACAAAAACATGAAAAAACAACAATTCAAAAACACTTTTAATAGAAACTAATTTTCAGACTTCAGCTGAAACAACAACATCAAAAAAACAACTCACTTGATCAGTGTACATGACATTAAGTACAAGGCGGAAGTATTGATGAGAAAATATGTTGGAATCCATTTGTAGAGTGAGGAATTTCCCACATTTAGAGTCTTTATCGTCTTCAACTTGTTTCCATTTAGCCTGGATTGAAAGTTTTAAATAATTGAAGTTTCAAACAGCGCTACAAAAAAATCAATGACGGAGAAGCCGGTACTTTGAAGACTATCAGCTACAGAAGATCTGTTCTTCTAAATTCACTTACTTTTAAAACTTTTCGGAAATAACTAGATCGGGCCGCTAACAAGAAACTGTGGCAATAAACATCAGTGAAGGTGCCACTGGAAAAATTCAACTTAAAACAAGTTGAGATGAAAATGAATTGACTAACTTGTCGGTGGACTTATCTGGTGTGAATCTGATGCGTAAATCACCGTAGCGTTCGGCTGATAACATCAATTTATGCAAATCATTCATAAAATTCACAGCTGCTAAACTCCTAAATTTGTAACAAAATTGAAACTAACGTCAGTAAATGTGGGCAGGGCTTAATTGTGTTTGAACAAAGAACTTTTGATGGTTAACCTTATCTAAACGCTTCCATAAGCTGTACGTTGTACGTGGGTTTAGTTAAATCGAAATTGGTTATTGTTAGTGAGGGGGTTGAAATAATGAGGCAGTATATGCTAGTGACTGAAAGTTTGCGAACAAACAACGATTTCTTTACTTAGTTTCGAAAGGTGTAGACAGCAAATTTCAACTTGAATCTTTGCAATTGAAAGGTGGATTGAAGATCTATTAATTAAGTTTCTGAATCAACTAAATAAAATTACCAAAAAATACTTTCAGCTTTCATAAATTTTGCAACAAAATATTCTCTACTTTTACCAATTACCTGAGAAAATTGCCAAGTAATTGAAGTTTAATGACAAAAATTGTCGAAATAAAAAACTATTTAAATGTAATTACAAAACAATTACGATGGTTACTGAGCTTGCTTTAAAGTCTAAGTTTACAGAAATTCATGATAAGCAGTTTACAAGCTTTACCATATAACGATTTAAACACGAAATTGTGGTACTTACATGTGTGGATAACTTAATTTATCGTTTACTGCGTTTACTGACAGATTTTCTTTGAGTTGTGAACGTTTAGATGTTTGAACCTAGAAAATATCTATAGGGTTAATGTTGGTTTTACAAATTATATTGTCAAGTAAGTTTTACTGATGGCAATAAAAATCGGGTTAGGGTTAGGAGAAATTCACTGTCAGCTACTATGTCAATATATCAGCAATGATATTTTAAATTAAAATTGAAGATAGACTGGCCCAGTTTTAGCTTTTTATAATAAACATTTTAACAATAATATTTAATAAATATCGTAAAAAGTTTTTAGTACAAAAAAATTTATAATGTAATAAAAATCAAAATATTTATAAATCACAAAGTAAGTATAAAAAATAGATTTTAAAATAGCTGAAAATTTACAAACTGAATAAGAAAATGTTAAGAAATATTTACATCAGAACTTTTGTAAGATTTACTACAAGATAAGATATCATTATCAGGAAGAAGTCCATTAGGTTCTGAAATATCATTCAAATGACTTGAAAAAACTTGAAAATCACTAAATAACCCTAAACGATGTAATTCGTATAAATCAAATATAACTGAATTAGCTATCGGCCTTGCTTGATCAGCCTGTAAAACAATTACAGATTTTGAAGATTTAACCTCATTAGAAAACTCTGTTAAATACCGCATCAGATAAAGCTTTGTGCAAAGATAAAATTTTATAATGATGAACCAAAGATTCAATATTTTTGATAGTCCATGACGATAGTAGTTCATGAAATTGTTGACAACATTTAGAACGAGATCTATAGTCAAGAAAAATTCATCAAATTTTAGAAAAAATATTAAATAATTATTTTATAACTTATGAAAGAATGGTTTATAGTTTATTTAATGTTCAAAATGTGTTTCATTTTTCATTAATAAAAAATTGTTTACAGAGTAATATAAATATTTATATAAAAGTAATTAAAAATCTAACTAATACCAATATTTAAATTAGTATCAAATAAATGCTATGAAGCTTCAATAAGTGCCACAATTTTACAATTAATTGTCTAGAATAAACTTATATGAAATAAAATGGGGTCAATTACTTTCTAATATTCTAGTTTAAATTGTTAAAAAACTAAATATATCAAAATTTCAGTAAATATTCGAATTAATTTTCAAAATATTTAATATTATATATTAGTGTTAAGCATTAGTTTACTAAAAATGATTATTGTAATATGAGTTATAAGATTTTGAGCAAAAGTTATCAGTAAATATAATAAGAAAATGATAAAAACTACCTTCTATATCGTGGAAGCTTCAGTTTTCTTCTTAAAGATGAAAAAGTATTGCTGGTTTTTGTGAATTTCAGCTGTTGAAAAGTTTGCTTAGCTTTAGAAAGTCTATCAGATTTTGATTTTTCATTTCTTGATTCAATCTTATTATCCATATACTTTTATTTTCATAGAAATCATTTAACTGTATAAATAATAAAATCAAAGTTAAAATATAAGACTAGCCAAATTTTAAATTTAACCATTTATACAATTAAAGAATCAACTTTAACTTTTATTAAGAAACACAAAAAATTATCATTATATTTTTGTTACATTATTATTATTTACTATATTATGATAAATCACTGCTAACTAGTTTTAATGATATATATGCTAACAAATTTTATTGTATAAGAGTTTTTATATCACATAATTATTAGACATGACTAAAGTTTATTGAAATATCTTATGACAACTTATGCAATAATAAATCAATAATGATAAATAAACATTTTAGTAAATATGTATATATTATTATGAATATTAGAATAAAATTTATATTTATTTGTTCAAATAATATCTGACTTTTCAAATTATATAATTTAGAAATCTTCAAATGACATATTTCTAAAACATTTTTTTAATTCTATATTGATTCGCTTAGTTAACCAGAAAATATAATTAAAAATTGTTTTTTATATGTAGTAAAATTTGTTAATAATTGCTGAAATACTACAGATAAAAACATGAAAACAAAGTAAACAACAATTTGATTAAAGTTATAACCAATAAACAAAAATTGCCAAATTGTACTTATTTTAAAACTGGACTTTACTTGAGACCACATCAAAGCGAAACAACTTTAAATAGCTTTGCAAATGGCTTAGCGTCCTTAGAAGGTTTCAGCTACAAGTGGTCAGAGATTTTTATTCAAAATAAACACATGCTTTCAAACCCCTATTTAAAATATCATCAAAAAAGCTGCAAAACATCTAAATTTAGAAGATTGTGGCGGGTAGCTAACTTAATTATGAAAACCAAATAAAAACAAGCCAAATTTATACTAAAATGAACATACAAATTGAACTTGTCAAAAAATGCTTTTTTGGAGTAAACACATGCTGAATTTTAAACTTAGATTTTACTAAACTTCAATCACAAATATTTTATACTGAAATTGATCTATAAACTATTAGAATAATTAAAAAAACTATTTTTTATTTAAATAGAATAACTTATGGTTAGTTTTAAGCTAAATTGTTTTCACATTACAACATCTTTGATAAAATCCATATTCTCTGTTATCTTTTCACACAATTATCTTATATAAACTTAAAATCGATTGCTGTAAATCTGTTAAAATTTTTAATAAACATTTACTTATCCTTGAATTGAAGCACAATGGTTCAAGTTTACCGTTCATCAAATGAGTCAAATTTATAAAGGCCTAAACTCTTAAAATTTGGATAAAAATAATTTATATTTACCTACTAAATACCAGAAATACTAAGATTGCCCTAAAATACGTAAGATTCGATCTAAAATCATTCAAAAATATCTCAACCTTGAAAGTATTACATACAAACTTGCTTACAATCTAAATCAATTTTTCATTTTTAATTAAAATTTAATCTCAAGCTATTTGTATTTTGAAATAAGTTTAAACCAACTTATTATATAACTACTTCTAATACATATTTGGAATTTCGAAAATCACCAAAAGCTAATGATTGGTTACCTAAATTCAACATTTAAATAAAATTTTGAAATGACAAAAGCATGGTTTTTGATTAACATAATATTCTTCCATTTATCCAAAACTATATTTTATTCATCATTTCTATTGGGTGTATAGTTTTTTGTTTAATAATTAATAAGAAGCTAAAAAAATTCATTGAAATCCATATGGCATATCACTCAAAGAGTTTTTAAATAAACTATTTTAACTCCATGTATGGAAGAGGTAAGTAAATTATTTATATTCTTTAAATGTTCAACTGAAAATCTAATACCAGATTTAATTCACAGCAGTATTTGACGTGACTATTCTTATTCCAACGAGTAAACGAACACTTATATACACGTTGTTGTTATCTAGCTACTATCTCTGATACTATTTGTTGTTTGAAAAGATACTTAAAAATAAACATTTGTTGAGTGACTGTTTTTAATATTTTAACAAGTTTTAATACTTTGTCGAACTAACATATAAAAAATATCAGAATAAGTAAATTGTGTACCAGTAAACTTTAATAATAGTTCACTCTTAAAATTGTTGTTCTTTGAATATTTTATTTTAATTCTTTTAATTTTTTTAATGCAACAATGACTTTAAGTACAATAAAGTAAATGATTGATTATTCTTATTTCAAACTATTTGACAAACTTGTTTTTATTCAGCCACCTTTTATTTACCAGTCTTATCAAATTCAAACAACTCCTTGGTAACTATTTTGAACTGTTAGAAATAATGTAAAATAAAAATGTTGTATAAAGTTTCGTCAATAACCTGAGAAATGTAAACTCATAGTTAGTTTGAACTTCTTGTTAGTTTTGTAGTAAATATAAAAACCTTTTAACTAAACTCTTAAAGTTAAAACTCCTCTGAACAGCGGCTACATGACGTCATTGCATGCCAGCAGTGCATTAACAGTGAATGATTAATTGTAGAGAGACAGTAATAATTAATTAATAAAAGTGAGTCACACAATCAAACTTTTATCGAGATCTTTTTGAAGATAAATAAGTTCAAACCTGTAATAATACATACAACAAATTTAGTGTATTTTTTTCAGCAGTATGACACTTATAAAATATATATGAGTAATATATATAATAAAAAAAACTACTTTTCATAAAATGGTTGTTTTGTTTAAATAAAATTTGATTTTAGTTTACTTTTTTTGAAAAAAATCTAAATGTGTTAAGTTTCTAATTTTTGTATAAAAATTCCATAAATTGACTTTATTAAAAACCTTTTCTACAAACTGCTATTGTTATGATTTAATCAAAGAAGTAATTTAATTTTTTAATCTTAATTTTTTATTCACTTATATATATAACTAGTATTAATTTCATTCACGCATTTTTAAAGTTTGATAATAAAATATCAATTCCTTAATGCTGCTTTAATAAATGTTCGTAAAATTAAGCTTATATAAATTAATGGTGTTAATATGACACGTTTCAATAAGATATATACACAAGACACGCATTTGTATCTACGTCACAACTGAATTGAACTTATACTCATAGAAATGTCTTTGAGCTAATTTCAAATTATATTTTTTGTGCTCAGTTAGTGTAAGTAATAATCGTATGACTTACAAAATAAATTTATAAAGAAAGCTTATTATGAGGTATGTATTTTTAAATATATATAAAATATTAAAATTCAATGTTGAAAATCCAAAGAATGTTACTGAATCAAATAATTATTTTAGCAATTATCTATGTTTGGTTCAACAAATTTTCAAAGTGTCTAAATCATATAAAATGTCTTTTTCATTTAACAGAAGAAAGGTTATTACGAATTTCTTCTACAAAATGTTGTAAAAAAATAACTTTGTATTTACTATATTTTTGGGCAAAATATTTAGAAACCTTTTAAGTTTAGATAAAAGAAACTTATAGACAGCAACCCACATAAATTTACATTTTCAAGAGCTTGTATGAGTCGAGCTAAACTAAACAGCTTTATAATGAGTACTAAATAAAATACATAATTTTAGATCTTTAATAACTTGATTAAACTAGTTTAGTCTAATTAAAAGTGATTTTTATAAAAATAAACAATTATAAATATATTTTTAGAAAAGATAAACCTTTATTTGTAAAAGATTCTATGTTTTAATGAACTTATAAAGGTCGTTGAGTAATAGAATAATCTGTGATTTTTTTGTTACAAAGTTTATATTCAAGTAGTAAGTGAAAGGTTATCAAAGGAAGTTTTTATTTTAATTTTACTCTTTTCTATTTTTACACATCGTAGATTAATTCGTTTTTTCTAAGGTCAATCTTGTAAAACTTTATGTATTAATAACAACTTTTATAGACTTTTAACACTTTTTAAGGCGAATTTTATCAAGTTTTTTTCAAACATTCAGTTGGGTTTATTTTGTACTTCATGGATTTAATGGAGCTTAAAAATCTTTTTCTAAATAATGGAAGTTATAAAAATGAAACCTTGACAGGAGATCCGAATTTTTGTAGATCAAAAACAGAGCTTCATCTAGCAGCAAATGTCATTGCAATATTTTTAGCAATTTTTATTATAATTGGTAAGATTTTAAAATCTTTTTGTTGTATATATGATGTAGTTGTAAGTCATTTAATCATCAATTTTAAGTCATAAATATAAACTAGCTACTCACTGTAGACTTAATAATTTTTTTGAAATTGTAAATATATAAATTTTAACAACTATTTTAACTACATTTTATTGACCTTTAAATAATTAAACATTTATTTCATATTACCCTAATCAATCTTAATGTTTAACAGAATAAGATCTCTAATTCACTATCAATTTTATTAGTTCATTGTGTCTACTTTTTAGGAAACACACTTGTTTTGCTGGTTTTGAATAAAAACTCTGCAAAAACATTCACTCCAATTAATTGGCTTTTATGTCACTTAGCAATTTCCGATTTTTTAATTGGAATCACTGTTTTGTGGTGGTACGGTATTGCTGAGATATTTTTGGTGGAAACGTTTCAGATGACTAAAGTAAGTTAAGTAAACTTCTAACATTTTTCACTTAATAGAAACTTTATAAACATTGATGAGTAATTACTGCCAAACTAAAGCTGGGGATAAATTTAAAGTTTTTTTCAATCATTAAGAGTCAACTTCCATAATAATTTTATCTAGAGATTTAGTCATTAAATCTCACATTTTCTATGACCTAAAATTATGCTGTTGAAATAACTCTTACATAATTTATTTTGCAGATTGTATCTTAAATTATTACATTTATTCTAAGGTATTATAGAAAGCAGGACAGATTATAAAAATATCTTAAATGTAGAATTTAGTATAAAAAAATTATTATAATGATCTCTTATTACTTCAAAAGTAGTTTTCAATAAAATTGGGTATTTAAACATTCAAATAGTCCTTGCGTGTTATCATTGTATAAGTAGTATCTATAACAACTAATTATATAAATAAAAATGCCTATTGATAAATTAATGAATAGAATATTTAATGGTAAGTTTTAATTGCTCTTTTAAGTTTCAAAATAAAATTTAGAAAGTCACAAACCCACATTAGTCTTGTTTATGAGATTTCATTTCTAAAAAAATAATTACTTTATCTAAAAAGAATATTTCAACATGTAAGATTGCAACACATTCAGAATGTTTGTTACTTTTATCAATTCTGTCCCTATTGTTTTATCTAACTAATTCGTTTTAATACTTCTATATAAAAATTAAAGTACCTTAAAAAATAAAGAACTTTTTGTTTTAACGGAAAGCCTGTAGAGGCCACTAAGACAATTAGTGTTTTGAGCTGTTGACTAAAAATAATAAAACAGTCAAATTTGGCTACTGTTGATATATGTAATAGGAGTTCTATTTGACGCTGGTGTTTAATATTATTGAGGTTTTACAACAAGCTTTAAAAGTACTATTGAACTAAACTTCCTATTAAATCAGAAGTACAAACTAAAACTTACTCAATCAGAAAGACTTTGGTAATCTTTTACTGATATTTTCAGCTTATTTGCTATGGATTTGCAATCACATCAGTGGTTTGCTCCTTTTCAGGATTAATGATGATTTCGATAGACCGATATCTTCTTCTTCTTCGTAACCGAAAGTAGATTAAGTATTACCAACTAGATATTGTTCAAACTGTATTTAAAGTTACAATTTCTCAGTAGTGTTCTTAACTGAATTATTAAAATATGAGATATTGTACAGATATCACAAGATGCTATCTAAAAAGAGATTGATATTTATAATTGCTTTGATGTGGATTTTACCAATAACTTGTTTTATTATTGCACCAGCTGCAGGTTGGTCTTGTGTGAAAGAATGTGACTGCAGGTCAGTTAACAACAAACCACTTTTAAGTGGTTAAAAGTCTTTTATCTTTCAGAATTCACAACATCTATCCAACTGATATCTACTGTTTCGATGATAAATGTTCGCAGATTTTTCCACCACTGACAAAATTACTTATACTGATTACTTGTGTAGCATGTTTAAGCCTATTGACAGTTACAATTATTTTGTACATTGTCATGTTCTATAAGGCTCGTAACAAATTAAACGACTTCAGACACATCAGAAGTCTTCCTAAAAACAAAACTTCTTCAATTAAAGCAAAGTTTCATTCAAATGGAGATATCTCGAGTGATAAAGTTTCTTGTCAAAGTGTAACTCATCAACAAAATGCCAGTGGTAGAAAAACCGAAACTCTTAAGAAAGAAACAGAAGAAGGTGTTAACTCTCCTTGTATAAGAAGAAGAACTAATGAAGTAAAAGGAAAGTCACAGAAAAAAACAAATCATCGAAGAGAGATTCGATTAATGAAATCAATGTTTATCATTATCTCAGTTTTTGCGGTTACTTCTGTTCCTTGTATTCTTTTCTTACTATACTCTTACTTTGATAATGACCGACATAAAAAAGAAGCTGGAAATATCTTATTACAGGTAAGTTGGTACTATAACCAGCGACTTTCAACCGTAAATACCAAACGCAAAATTGTTTGTCTACTGCTGGGTAAAGTTTCGAATCTAATAAGTTAAGAAAATTGGTTTCATGCAAATTATGTCATTTGTTTTTATGTCATTACAAGCTCAACAACTTTGATATTGAATATGATTTAATCAAATTTAAGTTGGTTGTAATAAAAGCGAACTTACCTCAACTTAGAAAAAAACAGCTAAGGCTGTTTAATTGAAAGCAATAACTGTCAACTCAAAGCTTATACAATTGAGTAAGACTTCAAGCATCTATTACCATTCTGTTTATAGTAGTTTAGTTCCTGTTGTATCATTATAAACAGCTTGATATCAACTAAAAATTTTATTTTATAATTTGTAACTCTAATGTTTTCAGATCACGACCATCAACTCACTTTTAAACCCATTTCTGTATTTTTGGCGAATTCCATCAATGAGAAAAAACTTACTTCGAATTTTTCGCTGTGACCGGAAAAATTTTAAGTTCTCGATACGACGACCATCAGCATTACGCAAAATACTGAGATTAAAAACTCTACGGACCCCACAAGATAATGCCCAAGGAGTCGTAGAAGAAAACTTAAGTGCTGTATAAAAACCTGAATTTTAATTGCTGTAAGTTTACTCGATAAGTTTAGCTTTATCATTTGTAAATTTATTTTGTAGATTTTTTTCGAAATAAGTCGAATAATTATTTGTAACTTTAAAAATATTTTATTAAAACCAAATAATGTAAAATTCTTCGCCTTCTTTTTCCAGTAATTTATATAAAGATGTTTTGAAAAACGTAACTTTACATTTCATGAGAAATCAGACTTCGTTGAAATCGATTTATTTGCAACAAAAAACAATAAATTAAATACACCATAAATTGATTATTATTAATTATTTCCTAACTTCAAGTATATAAAATCACATAAAGTTGAAAGCTTTATTTTCTTGGCTTTAACATGAAAAACTCGACTTAAAAAGCAAATTTCTTTTTGAGTAAAGAAAAATAGTTTCTAACAAAACCCAAATAATTTCCTGAGATTTTTTCTCATTGCTTTCATCCGGTAGAAGTAGATAAAAGGGTCAATGCAGCAGTTCAAGATAGTTATCTGTAAGAAAAGTGTAATATAAAACGATCATATACAAATCATTTCAGTTAAAATTTTCTGGAAAAATTAGTTTTTTATGAAGCGATTCATATATAAAAGAATGATTTTATCAAAAAGTGTTTTTGTAGAAAAAATTATTTTCTGTTTGAAGTAGATTCAATAAAAAAAAATCTTGAAATATTTAGATAAATATTTTATAAGTAGTAATTGTTTGATAAAATGTTGTCACATTAGTTATTTAAACAAATTTATAGTTTGACTTACTTGAAAAAGAATGTTTCCGACGCTCTTGTATTTTCTATCATTATAAAAAAGAGTGTAAGTAAGAAAAAGAATAAATGGAAGCGTTAAAAAGACATAAATTAACAGAAGTACAAACATTGAATACATCAATTTTACTTCTTTAATTATCTTATTTTGTCTTAAAATTCTACTTCTAACGATTTCAATTTTTTTAATAGTTGATCTTAATGATGAAAGTCCACAGTTTGGAAAAGCCCAAAAGTTACTTTTTGATTTAACCTCCTTAACAATTTCTGTTTCGATACTTTTAGAATTTACTTGCTGCAAACGTTCTTGATTAGTTTTGATTTTCCTAACAGCTGAGAGAAAATTGCTTTTAGAGTTTACAGTAGAAGGTTCATGATAAGAAGATCTTATTACTGTGTTGGATTTTAGTTTATATCTAATCTTGTAAAACATAACAAGATAAAGAATAGTTGTAACGAATACTAGTATAGATGAGATAATGCAAGAAAGCATAACTTGATTTTTTGTTAAAGTAGGAATAAGCTGAGAACATTTATCATCAAGGCAGAAGTTGCTAAACTCATCAATGTTGTGGTATCTACAAATAACAAAAGTAGTAACAAAATTTGCAGTAACAAAAATAAAGTGTAACTAGAAACGAAACCAGATTATGTAAAGCTTACCGACAATCACATTTGTCTACACATGACCAATCTAGCAATGGTAGAATAATGAAGGTTAGAATTAGAGATATCCAAGTAAAAGCGAGACTACAGGCCACTCTTTGCTTGGACATATACTTCTTATAGCTGCTAGAAAAGTATTCTTTATCGGTAAACTCTACTCGAAGTAAACACTTTTATAATCATATTAAAAGTGTTCAGTTATTTGTTCAATTAATGAGTATAATCTTAAATGTTATAAAATTTATCTGAAATTACAGAAATGTTTTATAATATAAATCTATCTTCTTACTTGATTGTACAAAACAAGAGAAAGTAACGGTCAACAGCAATCATCAACAAACCAACTAGAGTAGATAACATAACAGTAATTGTTGCTCCAAACAGAATAGGCTGTAAATATGAAATTTCAGATTCTGGAAGACATATTTTTATGAAAGTGATCAAAATTTCAAATGAATTATTAACAGTATTCTCACCCAGAAATTATTTGGGATGTGCACTTCTATAATCTCAAACAAACCAAACATAAAAAAGACTGATACACCACAAAGTATATCCGAAATTGCCAAATGACAAAGATACCAGTTAAATGGTTTGAATTGCTGAGAAGGATATTTCAAAAGTATGGCAATTACCAAAGAATTCCCTGAAATATTTCATATAAGATGAAATTACTTCATAAACTTGTTTATTAGAAAGATTAATTACAAAATTGTTACAAACTAGTATTAGTTTATGTTTAAACAAAGCTCTACAGCATGTAGCTACCTTTTTTTAATAAAAATGATATTTGACTAGAAGTTATTCATTTTTCGAAAAACTTACAAAAGATGATGAAAATTGCAGCAATTATACAAATCATATTTTCAAACAAAAAAGTTTTGGGTGCTTGGCATATCATCGGATCTCCAAAAAGAGTTTCATTTGTCAAATTAACATCTTTCATGCTGATATTGTTTAAACTCATGGTTCACCCAGGTTTTAACCAAAATCCTTTCAGGAAAAATAATAACTTTTAGTTTATGTGAGCATTGAAAGTATAAAAGCGAAAAACAATTAAGCTAATTGATTACATTTTAATATCTTTATTATACTTTACAAACTTAATAAAAATACAAAACTAAATTTATAGTAAAAATTTGTAAAGTAACAACCACATGTTAACTATATGCATAATTTTAACAAAAAAACAAGAATACAAATGTTTGTACTTTCAAAGTGATTGATTTTAAAATGACCAATGAAAGTTGTTAGGATAGCTCTACCAGTGTGACAAAGCCCAACAAGTTCTAATAGAAGTAGTAAGTTTAGAAATGCATTTTAACATTTAATTTCAACATTTTTTTTCAATAAACTTAAAACATAGTAAAATGTAAAAGTTTTAAAGGTCTTCAAAAACATAACTAGAATTGTATTAGAGATTTTTTATAGATACTTAGACAACATAAACTAAAACGTATTTCCAAATTTTAATAAGCCTGCCATAATAGGCATGCCTTATAGCAATTTCTCAGCAAAACAATCTTACAGTTGTTCTATACTTTAACATTTATGCCAAAATAATGACATTTTACTGCTTGTCTGTAAATCAGTTTTAATTTGTAACAAAAATTAGTTACACATTGTTTGAGAACTTCTAAAGAGTTTTTTTTTCTTAACTGAAAACTGAAAAAAACTTATTGAAAATATTACTGCTCAAATAATCTCATTTGAAATATTTCATTTTAACTGAAAAACTTTCTATGAAACACAAAGTAGAAAAGTTCATTAAACTGAAAATAAAATAAAAGAGATTAGTTCAACTAATTTATTTTGAAACGACTTTCTTACAATAGTTACATTATTTAATATACAATAACAATAATATTTAATATTAATTCGTTATGTAATTATTAAAACATTTCTTACTAATATTAATTTGCTTAAAACATTTATAATATATTTTAACAAAGTTTGAATGGTGTAAAACACTTCACATAAGTTTATAGAAAATATAAGCTTTTATATTTATACAGATGAAAAAAATAAATATAGATTTTATATTGAAACGTAATTAATGAGATATTTCTTTTGTTTTATAAACTCACATAAAAAATGAACATTTTAATCAATATCTTTGTAGCTGGTTGTAAAACTAACTTTGTATTTATTTTCTATATTTTCGAACAAAGAAAATTAAAAACAATAATAGCAAAATTTGATTACAAATCGATTTTTGGTAAAAATAAAAAGCTTGGAGTTTTAACAACAAATAGTTTTAGTAAAATCAAACAAAGTTGTAAATAAAAAATTTTATGGTTTAAATATAAAGATTAGATATAAGAATTAGAAGTTAATCAAAATCTTTTTAAATGTAAGTTAATTCTATCAAAGTATATACTAACTTTAATATGTATTCAATTAATAATAAATTAATCATTTAACAATTAAAGTGTTACAGTATCAACAATTTTTTCAATGTTATGAAAGAATTTGATAACAAAAAGAATCAGAGAAAATACACAATTTTGTTAAACTTTTTAATTATACTACTATAAATGACCAGTTTCAAAAAATAGAAAGCTGAGTTACTTTTTATAGTGTTATGAAAACAAACGATAATACAATTATGACTGATAATATCGATAAGAAATACATCTTAAAAATCAGCCTGAATTTATTATTTTTAAGTTGTACATCTGATAAAAGTTGGCAGAAAATGTTTTATCTTTTCTGTAAAATTTCGTTTTGAATCAGCGTTATATTAAAGCATAATTCCTTTTTAACAAAATAAAGTTTAATCCAAATAGAAATATGTTATCTATAAGCGATTAAGTTACATGAAAATACGTCAGCATATTACCTGATAAAATACTTTCTATATCTACTTGTTTTATATCATAGAAAGTATTTTTTAATAACCTTTGTCTAAAGGTTGTTTTTAAGAATTTATCTTTTTAAAATCAAATCTGTTATCATTTTTAATTGATTGAAGTTCTTGCAAAAGAAAAATAAATAAAATTTTCCACTTTTTTTGTTTATTTAAGTAGTTTTTTTCAGTTTCTTTATTATGTTTTATCATTCTACAGTTTTTATTAAAGAGTTCTAAACCTTACATTTAGTTTAACAAAAAGATAAATTCAGTTAAAGATTATTTCTTTAAATTTAATGAATTATGAGTTTATCTCAGAGAGATTTAAAACATTATTTTATTTTATGTTTCGAGATTAGTTCTTTAATTATTCATTCAAAATCAATTCTTTTTGTTTTCAAAGGTAATCCATACTAAAAAATCTGTTGATATATGCAAAATCGAACGGAATATTTTTTTTCAGTTTAGTTTTAAGAAATCTGAGTATAAATTTATCTAAGCAGGAGCCTTTTAATTTGTTCAAATAACAAATAAACGTATATATTTGACAAAGTTTATTTTGATTTGATGATAATCTATTTTTAGCAAATAGTTTATTAAAATGAAACTTTGTTATAACAACTGGATTGTTACTATCCTATTATTTGCTGGTTTACTAATTGTCATTTGCAAAACAGCTGATTATGAAGGACATTTGAGAAATATTAGAAGTCCTTTATCATATATCATCAGAACAAATGATCTAACTGATTCAGATGAAAACTTTATAGTTAGAAAACACAAAAATGTGTTTTCCAAGTTATATTCGAAAGAAAAATGTTTACATAAAATTATTTATGACATAAATTTAGAGCGTTTATCTGAAGAGCAATCTCATCTATGTCATTATAGTGATGATAGAGCAGATGTAATGAGTCAATACAATTATGTTACAAGAAACGTTTACATAACTTCTGTAAATTCAAATTTGACAACTATATTTGACGAAGCCATTGACATTTGGTTTTATGCAAATAAAAACCATCATTTCAATAATAATTATGAAGAAATTATTTCGTCATCGAATATTATGATTGGATGTGGAACAACTTTTTGTGGAAATGTTGAGTTCCAAAACCAAATATTATCACAAGCACATATCGTTGTATGTAGCTACCGGCTTGCTACAAGCTCTTTACTGCCACCTGAGTTATCGTGTTCATTGTGCATTGTGAACAAATATTGTACTTGTAGCAGTTCATATAACATACAATCATTAGATATGTTTATTTTCACAGTTATTCAACTTGTGATGTTTTATTTTATAATCTAATTTTAAAAAATGGTTTTATTGACAAATAAAATCGTTGTTAGTAAATACTTATTCGCAACATACTTCTTAAAGGAATTAAAAATGATCTTTATGTATACTGAAGAGATTTTACTGATTTGTTGCTTATATCAAATCTTCTGATAGAAAAGAAAAATTATATTTGAAAAGTAGAACATAAAAGCAAACATGTTTAGAAATAGAAACAGTTTTTAAGACAGAAATACAAATGTTTATGCCAACTCAAAAGCTTTGTAATTTTATTTATCAACTAAATCAGAATTTTATAATCCAAATTTAAAGCGATTTAGCAATTGAAGTATATTTTTAGGTTGTTGAGAAACATATTTTCTGAGTTTTTATCCTGTTTCTGACAAACTAAAATATCAAGTGTTTTTAGATAAAATCTTCCGTATCTGAGAAAATTAAAGATTTATGTTTTTGAAATTACTTATTCTTCACCTTATATGACTCTGCAAGATCTAATACAATGACTAATTTATTTAAAGATGTACTTTCAAAATGTGTAAAGTAAAAAATGTCTGCATGTTTTTACTTTTATTATTTTCTATATTTATCACGCAATAGTACATTTGTAAGAAGAAATTTTGCCTTTGACTGCCGTCACATAAACAGTCTTCAATTTTATTAACTCATTTATATTTTTGTGTTAAGCTTTTCATAACAATTTTTCCATTTAGTCATTCCGATTTTTAGCAGAAAATTTAAGATTTTATGAAATAAAAACTTAATTAAAATCTTAACTAGATCCTAACTTAAAGAAAAATATTTTGTAACATTTTATTAGGTTTAAAAATATTTGAAAATTTCTTTCTTGAAAATCTTCAAATGAAATTATGTTTATTAAGATAGAAAATTTAATTCAATTTAAACAAAAGTATTCAGTGTGGATAAATTCAGATACATTTTTTACCAAGTTCTTCGTAATTAAAGCTGCCAATTTGTTTGAATAAATTGAAACGTAGGATATGAAGTCATAAAACTTTTATTTAGTTAATTACAAATATTATTTTACCAAAATCACCGTAAAATTTGAAACTTGAAAATTGCTGATTTCAAATAAAATAACTAAACGATTTTAAAACTTAGAAAATCTTTAAAACATCAGTGAAAAGGAAGACACAAAAGAGAGGCGATGTCGGAATAAGCATAGAAGAAGCAATTAGAGGCAAGATGAACTGTGAGTCGAAAAAGAAGATGTAAAAATTGAAGATCTACTTTCGTTGCTGTTTTGTTTTACGTTTAAGAGGAGAAGGTCTTGCTTTGATTTCTTTGCATTTTGGGATATGACGTTCTGCTACCTTGGGAGCAAATCTTCTTTCACAGTACTGACATTTGATGTAATCCGGATTAGAAGAAGGAGGAGGAGGTGGTAAGTCGGAGGCTTTTCCACCGGCAGCTAGATAATTGGCAACAGATTTCGCATGTCGAATTGTTTGAATAAAATCTTCATGTTTTGACCTCCAATTGTTTTTCTAAACAAATCGAAAAATAAGTGAATAAAGTTGATTTGAATCTGAGATCTCACCAAATTGATTTGTGGTTTGATTGCGTAACGGGTCCTGGAGTTCGAGAAGATTTCAAGATCTGTACCTCTCTGACGTGCTTTTGCCATGTTGTAAGTTTTACGAGTTTTTTTATGAGGACGATTTTGACAAACACTTTTATGTTTTTCTAATCGTGCTACAATAAACTTACGACCGCAGTGTTTACATTTTTTCAAGTCATCTTCGTTGTAGTCTATAACCTGAAGAAATGAAAAAGTTTTCTTTAAAAAGTCATCAACTTCTGTGAAATTACAACAAATAGTTTTAAAGGAGGAGGGGTCATTCTATTTATTTTATAATTCTACAGAATATTATATTTATTTTTTATCTATTACAATAAACGTGAAGGAAAGGGCTTATAAAGAGCACCTACCGCTAACACACATTCTCACACCTAATCATTACACGAATTATATAGAGAATAGAAATAAGATAAATTGAATTTTTTTATATTTCATAATAGAATCAGATAATATAAAATAATCACAAAACTAACTATTTATTTTACCTCATAATTATCTGGTAGCTGGGAAAACAGTTTTGAGGTTTCTTTTGATGAATTTATATTTTTATTATTTGGTGGCTGATATATAGGAGTTGAAAAGGTTTTGTTGGATGTTGCTTCAGCTCTGTGAGTATCTTGATTACTTAGAGCTGAAGCCGTCGAATTAGCAGTGCTTCTACCATCACGACGAACTTTCACAGGTTTATGAAACTTTGAAAATGTATTAACTGGATTTGATTGATCTTTCAAACTTATCACTTCATTATCTTTTGATTTTGATTTTCGCTTATGCTTGCTATATGTCTCATTGAAGTTGATCACATCTCGCTCTTCTGTGGTCATACTCCCAAAAGGATTTCTTCTTGCTGCTTTTTCATGAAAAGATTCTTCTTTTTGTGGTGTCAAGTCACTTCTGTTTGCTAACTTCATGCAATCACCTTTGTTGTTTGAGGTAAATAAGTTTTCTTTTTTGAGACAGCCTGATCTTTTTGAGTTGGATAAATTAAGTCTTTGTTGTTTCTTATATGTCTTCGAAGCTACAAGTTCAGATATATTTGAAATATACTCACTTTTATTATAGTTTGAATCATCTTTAACTGAAGAGTTTAACAATTCTTCTTTGGCAAGTTGTCGATTTAGTTTAAGTAGTTCTTGTTTTTTTTCTTTAACTCTTTTATCTCGTATTAGACGAAGACAGTCATGATTTATTGGGAAGTCATCATCATCATCATTAGGAGTTATTTTGCAATAAGATAAGTCAATATCACTAGCATCCTTTAATCTTGGTTTGATTTTACGTTTGTTTGAGCGTTCGATATTTGAGTTAATTTTGGTTGAACTTGAATTTATGGAAAGTTTTGCGAGTCGTTTTGAAACATTTCTATTCTCATCAAGTTTCAAAAAATTCTGAGATTTTTCACTTTCATCGACAATCTTTTCATTCTTTGTCCGTTTAACCAGAGGTGGTAAATATGAAATCCTACTGCCATCTTTTGCGTGATTTAATTCAGTATACTTATCGTTTTTGGGTTTTTCTAACTTTCGACCAAAATATTCTTTCACTCTTTCACTGCTGTTATCAGAAATTTTTTGTAAAGTATTTCTTTGATTTTCTTGAAAAATGTTAATCATCTTTTTCTCCTTTTCTGCATATATTCTTTTTTGATAATTTTTCTGCATAAGCAATAAAGGAGATTGCTTATGTTTGCTCAAAATTTCAGTTCGTTTGCGTTCCACCATAACTGGTTCTCTCTCTGTAGTATTCTGAAGTGTTACTTGTTTAACTTTATAATCATATCCTTCACCAGCGTGATTATCATTTTGATATGTTCCAACCATTAGAGTATTAATAAATAATTTTATGATTCATTAAAATAATAATTACTAAATAATTCTTGTTTGATGCAAGTACATAATCAAATTATACTTTAAAGCTGCAAAATTAACAAACAAAAGAAATAATTAAAATTAAAACATCTTTTTAAACTGATAATACATTATTTATACAATATATTAAAAAAATCAGATTGCTTGTCACACTGAATTTTTCTAAACTGTTTAAAATGGTATTTAATTAAGTTATAAAATAAAAACTTCTAACTATTTTCATTAACTCTGATTTGGTCTAGGAAAATTAGAAATCATTTTGTTATTATAAAATAATGTTACAATAACAACTATAAAATGTAGTATTTATTAAAGCAAGGGATAAAACAGTTATAGTAAAATAATAAAATGTTAACAAAGTATTATACACTAATTACAATATATTTAATTATAAAAACATTACTTATAAATTTGTAATTAATGCAATATATAATCAAAGTTTGTTTAGAAATTGTACAATGTTCATTTTTCGTATTTAATGTTTATTTTCAAGTTATAAGTTGCTGGCATTAAAACTATATTAAAAATGTTCTCTTAATTTCAGCAATTACAAAAAATTGCACATTTTTCACTAAAGATAATTAAATTTATTAAATAAAAAAATAATTTTTGTGCAATACTTACTATATGCAATTATAAATCAATCTATACTTCAGTTTAAGCATGCAAAACAGTTATTCTGAAAATCATAAATATTTTATAATACAACTGATAACATAATGAAAAATGATAAATAATAATGTCTTTGAAAATTAATAGCATGACCGCAGAAATGAATTTAAACAACAATAAAACTATTTAAAATAAAATAAGCAATAAAATTTGTTTGTATTCTAAAATTAACCGCACAACCAACAATCTGAGCTGCAAGCACACTTAACAACTATTGCCATCAAAATGTGACTCTTATAATAAAACTAAGCATACTTGTTGCTATGACACAAAAATTCTAAAAAGCCTAAATGATCAAAAGACCAAATGCTAAATAAATACTATCACAAACAACAACGAGAAGATATAAATTTTATTCTGGAAATCATAAGGTAACTAATATTAAATATGTGAAATGCAATTTATTAAACTTTATAATAAATAAAGTGTTAGTTTTATCGTTTGAACAAATTGATCATTTTTATTGCTCATTTCTAGCCTTTTTTGCTACAATATAAATGTTTACTAAAAAGGGCAATTCTAAACCAAAAATTTAAAGCGATGAAAATTTATCCTATGTTACGACAATAATTTAGCTTCTTTATTCTATTTAAAACAATAATAGTGTATGCTTGCTTGAAATCAATTAAAGATTATCCAAATATTTGAAATATGTGAACCGCTAAATATAATTTCTTTTCTTAGATCGAATTGGAACATTTTAAACTTTCAAAGAATTTCTCCCAAAAATTCAAAATTATTTATAAATTTTAAGCAAAATTTGTTGATAGTGAACTTCATAAGAAATCTGTTTAGTTAACAATTTGAAGTTCTCTATTTTAATTTTAATCTTATTTTATAAAATTACTACTCCCTTATCTTTCCTTAAACCCATGGCTTAGTTTTGCTTAAATTAATTTGTTTACAAATTTCTTTATTTTTGTTGTAGTCTGCAAAGTTATCAGATATTTAAAGAAATAATACAAAAATAGTACTAATAATTATAAAACTGTTATTGTATGAGCACAATGATTCGTGTAGTAACACAACGGTTCAAATAAATATTACTTTTACTGAGTTGAGGAGTCTAATACAAAATACAGCTTTGTATGTAGTCGACGATGAAAAAAGCTACATCAATTATTAATTCTTATGAGTGAGATTGATACTTTATTTACAAAAAAGTGTAAACAAATCCAGATGTAGGCAACTTTTAACGAAATATTTTGGTGTTCTAGAAATCTGTCCGTTTTTCTTAACTTTTAAGCTATATTATGATAAGGCTTACAATCTTGTAAATGTTTTTCAAGTCTGCTGTTTTCAATCTTATTGATCACGATATTTATATTGAATCATAAACTGTGTCATTAAACAATGAAAGATAACAATATTATTTTACATGCTGCTTAAAGTGCTTAGTTGGCGATGTTTAATCAAAAGTATAGAACATCGAAACTGTTAAAGCATTTGTTGTGATCCTGTTAACTCGTCACGGACGATTAACGAAACTACAATTCATTTGTTTAAAGAAAGTGTTTCACGACTTCACTTCTTTCCGATTCTTTTGCCTTATTGGGGGTATAATTCAGGATCATACATTTATCCGTTATTGTGAATGAAGGAAATCAAACAAGGTTTAAAAACTTTTTGAAGCAATTTTGGAAAATTAAGCTACTGTGTTTAGCTAAATATAATCTCTGATGGAACAATCTTAATCAGATGAGTTCCTGAGCGAAGGCATTGCTTTCAACAGCTTATCATTATGTAATGATCTTAATTAGCTACCAATAGACCTTATTAATATCTTGGCTACTTTGACTACAACCGTAATCTGTTAAATCTATAGTATACTGATGAAACCCTTTAAACAACCTCAAATTTCTTCAAAAGATATCGTTTGAAAAAATTCTGCTGAGTAACTTTGTCTGTCCACTAAATTTCGATATTAGACTACCTAAATAGCTTTCGAATAACTTACAAAGAAGCTTGTACAACTTGTACATTTGAAGGGAAAAAGGAAGTAACAACAATAAAATTGATAGAAGCCTCTTTGAAAATGAGGAATTTTTTGTCGGATTTTTGTATGTCAGATTTTATGAAAAATAACATATGGTCGAATAGCTGCTAAGAAATTCACTGTTGGTTTTAACCAATTAGATTTTATTCAATATATTTATTCTCAAGAATTTCAATCTACGTTTAAGAGGCTAGAGTTCAAAGTGTCAGTAAATACTCTAAAATTTTGGACAGTATTATATTAGGTAAAAATTAGAATACACTCTTTTGAAATAATAAACTTGAAGAGAAGAATTGGGTACGTAGTTGACACTAGCAACTTCTATATTTGCAGAAACTTTCTCTAAGCCTCTTCTTTTAGACGAATCTATTTTGATTATTACTTAAAAAGTTAACTTCCCTCGTAAAGATTTTATTGTAAATAATATCAAATTTCTATGTGGTAACTTCTTACAAACCTATTAATTTTAACTACTTTCAGTCTCAAAGGTCTTTTAAATTATTGTAATCTAATCGGTACAATCTGGGCCATATTTGTTAGCTTCCAAAGTGCCGGCTAATGCTTTTATAGACCGATAAGTTGGTTAACATGACATTTTCCTTAACTTTTAAAGTTTCAAGTAATACCTTTAGTAGATTGTACTATAAGTCGTAACTTTATGAGTTTAAAAAGAAAATTTTCTCAATAAATTTAATGTTTAAAATATGTCAATATATTGAAACATATAGAGTAATAGAAGACATATATTTAAATTATTTCAATAAAAAATGGCAGTTGTTTTACATTGTTAATATATTTTGGTTAGTTTATTCTTTAGATTTTTATCAAATTTTAATAAATAAATTTAATTAAAAACTCTCATATGACTTCACATTATGTGATTTTTGATATTTATGGTTTAGATGATGTATAAGAATTTTTAATAAGTTTTAATTTCAATTTTATATTCTATTATGTTTATTAAATAATGATTGTATTTTGTATTTTAATAATATGAAATATACACTAAAAACATATTTTAATTTAGATTTATATGTATTGATTAATACAAATTTTGTTAAAAGATAAATCTTAACAAAAGATGTAAAAAAATGTTTCATTGATGAATGAGACTTTAAATTTGATGAAGAATAATATTTTTTAATTCATTAAATCTTTTAGATTATAATTACTCATCAATTACTTTAAAGGCTCATAAAATGGCCTTTACAATTTTCTATTCTTAATGAGATAAAATTATCAAATTTAGTTAATATTTTGAATAGAATTTGAAGATCCATGAATAGTATATAGTTGTGTTTAAACTTTACCTAAACTTGCTTATATAATTAAACTTATATAATTAAAATTCAACTTTTTTCATAAATTTTTATCTCAGAGCTTTCGAAGATGATAGGGTTTTCGAAATTAACACAAAGCCTGATTGGGTCTAGCTTTGTTGGTATATTTATTTACAAATCCTTTCATGAAAAAAAGTGTTATGCCAAAGTATTACAAAGTGAAAATGCTCCCAAAACTGTTTGGGACTATAACTGGGACGGACGAAATAATGAAAATAATAAAGGCAAACGAATCTTACTTTTTATGAGGCATGGTCAGTATGAATATCAAAATACAGATGAGGCTTGTAAACTGACAGAAAAAGGCCGAGAACAAGCAAAAATATTAGGAGGTTATTTGGCAGGTTTTAGTAAAAACCTTAATCTGCCAATAACAAAGATTGTATCTTCTGATATGACCAGAGCAAAAGAAACTTGTAACATCGCTTTAAAAGAGATGTTAGATGATTTACCTTCTGTTGAGTTTACATCACTACTTCGAGAAGGGCCTCCTCATTCATTTGATCCTCCGCATATAAGTTATGATCCTGATCCTGCTGATATTGAAAAGAATGGGAAAAGAATGGATGAAGGCTTTCATCGATACGTACATCGTTCAGAGGATACAAATACTACCCTGGAAATTTACTTCTGTCATGCAAATGTGATACGTTATTTCGTTTGTAAAGTTTTACAACTTCCTTTAAACTGTTGGCTACGTTTTAGTTTAAAACATTGTAGTGTCACGCAAATTGTTATTCGTCCTGACGGAAGAGTTAGCTGTCATGGTTTTGGTGATGCTGGTTTTATGCCACCAAACTTGATAACATTTTCTTGAAATCAAATCTTTATATAATTAGTCAACTAATTGTCCAACTGACATTTTTATATCTTCTTTTTAAACTAATTAACTCTCAAACCTCATTTAATATCTTTACAAGTTTGGTTATTTATTTTTGATAATCATATATTAATATTGTTTAGATACTTAGCAGATTTAACAACTATGTCAACATTTTGAATAAAATTTGTATACGCTAAACTACAAAAAATTCATTCTTTTCTACCTAGCAGCACAAAAGCAATCTATTCAAAGAAGAAATCTTTTTATTAGTTGAGAAAATACTATTTTCTAAGCAAAAAGTTGATGAAGCTATTTTAAATCAATGATTTAATTGAAATAAACGCTTTTTTATTAAAAACATTAAGACTACTAACAACTTTTATGCATCAAAGATGCTGAAGGTTTTAGGAAGTTAGTATCCTTCATCAGTCCAAGTAATCGTATAGTCAGGATACTTCTTCTTCAATTTACTCACTGTAATTTTGTGATCAGCTTTGCCAAAACCAATAGAGTATCCATAAACAACAATTAATTTGTTGTCTGGATCATGATTTATTCTTCCTCCACCAATTGTATCAGTTTTAAAACCCAATTTTTCAATTTTAGGGCAACATTTGTCGCTGACATCAGCATGAAATGCTGCTTTTTCCATTCCACGAATAACAATATTTTCTTCATTTGATGATTTACTCATTACTTTAATTTGTACATATTTAAATATTCCAGACTTGTCAATATCGACTTCTGGAACATCTTCTAGCTTTGAATCCATCTGTTTTATCTGTCGACAAGTAATATGAATTGAATTTGGCAAACCAACTCTTTTAAATACCTCAAAAGTGTCATTAGATATTATTAGATGAAACATTTATGTCATTAGGGGATTTAAATGCCACATCTTATTTTGATAAATTTGTATACTTATCCAATTATCATAATTTAATTAAGTTTGATTTAAAAAATAAAAACAAGCTCAGAAGAGATAGTAACTTTAATTAAAGTTTTGACATTTTAAGCATTTACATTTATTCATCTAATTTTTGTAATAAAATTTGTTAGAATTAATACAAAAATAAAGCTTTCATGTCAAAGATATAATTTTAGATTTGATATTTAAATTCTATGTCAAATCTAACTTTATGATAAGTTAATGTCATAAAAGAAAAATTAATAATCTTTATATTAGATACAGTTCTTTATTAATTATACATGAAAATAAGTGACCTTTATGAAGTCTTAGATTAACATTAAGAAAGGTTAGCCTTAAATAGCTTATCAGCTATAAAGGCTTAAATCATAAATCAATCAGAAAAAACCACAAAATTCTTTAACTTGACCATAAAACCATAGTTTTCAAAATTAATCAACTCTTGAGCTATTTAAATCAAATTTAAATATAATTATGAGTAATCTTGACCATGATAAAAAATGGTGAAACATTATATTAGGTAATATTAGAAGAAACGAAAGTGAAATTTCAAAAAATAATTAATAAAAAAAGATCAATTTTGGAATTAAACATTTATTACATTTATATATGAAGTTACCAACTATACCTTGCAAAAAAGTTTTAAATTTTATCTGCTTAAGATTTTTTTACACATTTTTCAACTTATTTGCATTTACATAAAACTTAACTTGTTGAATAAAACTTACAAGATAAACAAGTTTATTACAGAATCAAATTAACTTAGGTAAAAAATGTTTGTAAAATATAAACGATAAAAACCTTAAATAGATTCGAAAATGAAAAAATAGAACATAAGCACACAGGTTTTAAAACACCGATTAAAAATATTAACGATTAGACCTATCTTTTTAATAATAAAAGTTGGTAATAACCAATTCGATGATGATTATAAATATAGAACAAAAAAGTAATTTTCCCTGACTAGAAACTATTTTATGGTATTTATTTTTAATACAAGTAAAATTTTGCAAGCATTTTCCGCACAATATAAATGAAAAAATATATAGGATAAATGAATCTTTTATAACTGTTTTTTTATTTATGGAGTTAAATTTTTAAGAGTATAGACTTGATAGTTAACAAATTCTTTGTTTTGAAACAGTTTAAAAACAATATCGAATTTGAAAAAGAACTATAAAGTTCTTATTCTAAATTTAATCGTTTTAACAAAGTTTTGAAGACAAATATTTTACAAGTTACTTACTTAACTTGGAGGCAATAAATTTATTCTTAGAAAATTTATCAATTTTTGAAAATTAAAAAATTGAAATCACTATTCAAAGATTTTTCAAGGGAGGAAACATTACTCCTTTTTACTCGAATATTTATCAAAACATAGATTAAAACAAACATTCTTGGTTATAGTGTTATTATACGACCTAGTGAAGTTAAAAATTAACTGTAAATCTCTAAAACTCATAAATAGTTGCCGGTATGTTTTAAGAAAGGTTTGTGTTTTTAAAAGTTTTGAATGTCGAAAAATATTAAAATTACTGCTGCACAAATATCTTATATACTTAAAACTTATCTCAAATACAGTTTTCAAACAAAAACTAATATTAAATGAATTTTATAGCATATTTTTCAAACATAAAGTTTTGAAATGATGATAATTTTAAAAATTAGCTAAGAAAAGCATTGTGTTTTGTAAACTGATAATTTTGTTCGTAGTATTTCAAAAGTATATAATAAAAGTATTTAAATAAAAATAATTAGATTATAAATAAAATATATCTAGACTTAAGCTCCTGCATTTACTATATGAAGTTTAAACGTAATTCCCTTAGAGAAACTTTTTTATCAATAAGTAGTTGCTTTCAAAATTATTTACTGTTAACCTTCTTAAGTACAGTTCCAAGATAAGATTTATCTCAAAAATATAATTTTGATCAAAACAACGTTACATAAAAATCTGTAGATGAATTTTGTTTAAATAATTTATTGCAAATTAATAGTTTTTTGACCGCTTGACTTAAAAAAATATTAAGGGAATTACCCAATGTGAACTTCTTTCTCATAAGGTTTGATTATAATTTTTATATAAATTTATTAATAAACAGAGGGACTGCAACAACTTGTGATAATCAATAACTAAATAACGTTACATCAATTATAACATTTTTAAATCATAGCATTAATCCTTTATTAATTTTACTAACAAATAAAAGTTTTTAATTATTCTACATAAAAGTTTTGTTTTATGTATGTATTAACTTTGTATGATCAGATGTGTTAATTAATGTAAAAACAATATTAAAAAGCTAGAGTAATTATAAATCTTTCGTTCTAACATATTCTCTATAAAGATAATACTTATATCGTAAAGCTTGTTTTATTTTTATTTTAACAATGTTATTAATAGCAAAGACTTATTACTAAACTTGATTTAAAGCTTAGTATAAATAGATTGTTTATCTAGCTAAGGTTATTATGTTCTTGCTTTATATGAGGCTATTTCCATTTCCTTAGTTTAAACTTTATGCTAATGAAATAGTTTGAATAACAAAGTGTTTTTAATTTAAAAGTTTAATGTATATCTATGAATATAAATGTTCCCAGTTAATTAGATTTGAATTATGAAATATTTCATATTTTTTTTATTCATAAATTGAGTAATTATAAAATAGAATATTAAAAATAACAAAAAAAATCGTTAAGAGTAATGAACAAAAACTATTAGCATAATTTTTTGAATGTCTTGATAAATATTTCAAAGATTCCTTTGTAAGAAAAAATGGCTAGAAATGATATATAGATAGTTTTATAATTGTTTGTAGAAAATTTGAAAAATGCCAGAATTCTTGAAACTCAAGAAATAAAAGTTACTAATTTTGACAAATAAAACTTGTTTTCTGTGAAGAGTTTTTATTTACTTATATTTTAAAAATTCATTTTTCAATTTAGTTCAAGAAATTCTGTAATAATTTTGTTTTAATTTTGGTTATTAGTATTACTGAATATTAATATCTAAAGAATATTTTTTTATTTAGATAAGTTTTTCTTATAGACTTAGTTATTTATAATTGCTTTGTTGTTCATAAAATCTTCTAAATATAAGTAAATAATTAGAATTCTACTCTCATAGTATTATACTGTTTTTTTAACTTTCACTCTTTTATACACCAACTAATAAAAAGTGTTAAAAAACTTAGAAAACTGAGGCTAGGTAAATATGGAAACATCAATTGATGAAAGTACTCAATCAGTTTTTTCATCTCAAGTTTATACTATTAATGATGTCCATAAACTTGTTGAAATAAATACTTACAATCAACAAATAGAACAACAAAATCAATCCCATGATTTTGAAGTAGAAAAAGGCTAGTTACTGGTTCACTTGCTTCTTAAACTAGTCTGAATGTTCTCTATTTTCTAGAACGTTATAAAGCTGGAAAGACAAGACCAGGAGAGACAAGATGCCTGGAACTTGGCTGCAACTTCAAGTAGTTTGTTCTTTGATATTCTATTTCTAAATCCAATTTTAATTTTTAAAGATTCTTCTATGGTAATATAGGTTTTGTTATTAATTTTTTTAACAAATTAGATTTACGAAATGTGTTAATGATGTTTATGGGTTCAGAAAAACTTTTCAAAGTTCAAACTGTTTTAACTAGAATGTGAAATTTATAAAATAATATTTTTCAAGTTCAGTTTTTAATGTTAAAATTTAAATATTTACTTTTAAAAGTTGTAAAAATACTTTTATATAAATGTATAAAACCTGTTACGTCATTTCACTTTTTTTTGTCAGTGACAAACCTTTATTTTCTTCAGATGTACGCGCATCACTCAGCTAAGAACACATCTAGCAGTTCATGGAATTATTCATGAACCTTCTGATCGAACATTTGCTTCTGAAAGAGGTTTGTAAGCAACAAGTAGACTTCAACTCTTGTATCAATCACAACCTCGATTTCTCATCATCACCTTCTTCATCTTTTTTAAAGATTTTGAACGATGGCTTAGTGAAGTTGAAAATGAAGGCAAGTGCACCTTTATGAGGCGAAGAGGTTGGCAGAGGAACAAGAATGGAAGCAAGACAGCTTGCTTTTACTGCCACAGGGGTGGTGCTTATACGAGTAAAGCAAGTAAAAAGCGTTCCAAAGTTCAGGTGAGTCTTAGAAGAGTTTAGATTTATTTTTACGGATTGATTGGGATGCAGGGATCGTGTAAGACTGGCGTTGAGTGTACAGCATCCATGAAAGTAATTTTTTGGCCTGAAACGACCCCCGATGGACGACCATATCAACGAGCCCCTGTTGAGGTATGTATAGTTTAATTGATAAACATGAAACATGAAGTGTTGCAGGTGGAAGCTTATCTACAACATTACGGACATAACACAGATCTGGAACATACTCGGATTACTAAAGAAGAGAAAGTGAATATTGCCAAGTGAGCTGAAGACCAAGCTTTGTTGGTTCTCATTTGCGTTTTCAGGAAGCTAAGTAGTGGATTGAGTAGGAATAAGGTGTTGGATGAGATACGTGAAACCCTTGATGTCTCATCTTCACCTAATCGCCTTCATCTCATCTCAATTCAGGTATCTTCATCAATTTTGTTAATCAGATTCTTTGAGGTGATCTTTGAAGGATATTTACAATATTGAAAAAGTTGCAAATTTAAAAGCAAATCGAAGAAAATCAGGAAGCAAGCCAGGAACAACCGTTCAAGAATGGATTGAAAAGATGCAAATGACAGAAGATAATCCTGTTCTTCTGGTGAAATATCAAAAAGAGAAAGCAACAGCTGTAAGAGAAGATCAATTCATAAGCGTGCATCCTAACAAAAGATGATTTGTTTAGTCTTGTGCTTGTTTGAATATCGATGACTTCATATTAGTCATGCAAACCCCCCTGCAAGCTAAACTACTAAAACGTCATGGTCACCAGTCTGTCGTTTGCTTTGATATAACCCGCGGAGACCAAGAAGTTGCCGGTAAAGGTGAAGTTGTTTCAATTATTTGCGTGTTGTAAAAGTCAAACTTTTATATTTCATTTTAATTCTTAACATTTACTATCAGATGAGCCGAGGTTTTATTTAGCATGTTTGAGTGTTATACTTCCAAGCACTTGCGACTTTAAAGAAGAGATTTGTCCGGTAGCTTGGTTTGTTTGTAATCGAAATGATCGGGCTGTGATTGGAATATTTCTTCATCTTATTAAAGTTTGTTTCAATTTTTTAATGTTTTTTTTTTAAACCACAACATTTTTCTTATTACAATTACTTAATTTGATTTTTTAAATTAAATTTAAATTTTTCCTGAAATATTTTCTATTTTAGGCGAACCTTCGCAAAGAGGCCCTCACGCCTTCACAACTTATCTTGCCAAGCCCCGGAATCACATCAAGCTGTGACTGGTTTGAAATTTGGACCACAACGTTTGGTGGTGGTCCATTTATGCTGTACGGGTCGTGGCATGTTTCTAGTAAGAATTTGATTGAATTGAAATTTCGCATTTTGATAATTTTTAAATTAAGAATTAAGATTTATTTATTTGAAACGAAATGGAAAGATTTGTTTCCGATGCAGATGATTGGAAGAATCAGATCAACTCAATCCCCAACATCCGCTTAGCTCCTGTTGAGATCTCGAGATTGATGGCGAACATGTTGACAGTTTTACAAGAAAGGAATTTAGAACATTTCAATCACCTTAAAGATGAATTTATCGCTGATTTAAGAAACGTACTTCCAACGAGATACAAAAAATGAGACATTTTGTTGATTAAACGAAGTTAATTATCAACAGAACAGCAGCACTCATCAACTAGCTTTGTATTTCGAAAAACATTTCTCGCCGACACCATTCACATGGGCATCCGCTTATCGTAACGAGCAGATACTTGAAGTAGATCAACGTTTTGAAGAATTTAATCGAAATTTATGCAAAACTATCTACCCGGAGGGATTCAAACGTAAACAACTCGATATACTAGTGAAGGTTCGCACATATTTCCACTACTTGTCATATTTATTTAGTTTTGTTGACATTTATTTAGACTTTACTGAAATACTCAAGGGATAAAACCTTAGCCAAACTACGAAGCTCTTATAAACGGAATAACTCTCAATACATCAAAGAACAAACCAAACAACAACACACATCAAGTGATTCCATACCAACTAACCATGTTTCGAAATCTGTAAGTGTTGTGAAGCGATCTGAATTGTTGTTCATCATTTTTCATCTCAGAATGATTTCACTTGGTCAGTAGTCACTGTTGTTGATGCAATTACAGCTGAAGACAGAGAACAACCAGCAGTCAAACAAGTTGGTTACTTCCCTAATTGTTCCGCTGCAAACTTATTTTGTGAATTGTCAGATTATGTTTAGTCAAACTGTAAAGCTGGATTGTAATAGAAGATGCACGGCACAGATGAATTGTCCATACAGATGTGATGAGTGTCAGATCTGTTCTCATTATTTAACATGTGACTGCGAGTTTGCTCAAGTATGAATCCTTCAGATTAGTATCTTTATTGATCTTTAAATCTTTAGGAAACAGGTCTGATGTGCGAACACTCGCATCTAGTTTGTCGTTATCAACGTGAAAGTGATCAAGATATGGTAGAAGTTTTGTCAAAGATTGAAAACCAACCTCAGTATTCATCTACGATAAAAAAAAGTAATGATGTAGCTGAAGAAGCAGATGATATGTCTTCTGATCAAATAGTTGTATATGTACTGACGGAGAAGGACTGACATTTTTCCTAATAGGGAATTTTTATAAAAAAATCTTTGATTCAAATTAAATATTTGCTCTCAAAATGTTTTTATTTATATTATTTGTAGCGTATATATGAAGACTGAATATTTTGAAAACAGAATAGTTTATTAAAAACAAATACATTTAAGAAAATTCCGGTAGAAAATTAGAATTACTCAAATAACGAAATGAACAATTATCGGTTTGTTTTCTAAATATAAGTTACTCAGTAAGAAACTTTAAATAAATCTTTTAAATTGATTAAAGTAGAAGACGTTAAATCGATAATAACTTGTCGTAGATACAAATTTCAATCATGAATTAGAAATAAAGTAACAGCTTTTTAAATACAAACATTTTATTTTGTATTATTTAGTACCAAAACAATTACAAAGTGAAAATTAAAATATTAGAAAGCTTGAAATATATTTTAGAGGTTTAAAAAAGTTCATAGCAATAATTTTGTGTTTGGAAATTACTCGTTGAAAGAAATAAAAGTCAGTTTTTTTACAAAGTGAATAAAATAGTTTTTTTATTGATATTATTTTCTGATTGAATCAATAAAATTTCATAGAAAAAAGGTTTTTTAATATTGCGATTTATGTAAATTCAATATTTATAGATATCTTAAATTTGGAATGACTTCTAAGAATTTTATTTTTCGAATACTTTTCTTTGATCTTCAGACTGTACATAAGAAGAATTCGTTTGAAAAAGATGCTCAAAATCTATAAAAAAATGTTTGAGAGAATTCAATTTAAGGTCCTGATTTCAGTCAAACACTTTTTGTACTTTACAATAGTTTGTGCAAATTCTTATATCGATTGTGTTGCTAAGCACATACTTATGTAAATAAGTTTAGTTTACAAAATCATACCAAATTTCTATGATCGAATACCTAAAAACCAAAAATTTAAATTATTCACCGTCATTAGCGTTGATTAGTTTGTTACAAGCAGAAACCGTTTGATTAACTTTTCCAATTGCTTTCATCCATACTTCTGTTTCTTCCTTTTTAGGCTTTCTTGTGAAACCCGAGTTTGTATAAATTTTTGCTGAAGAAAATATGAGTTTTGCTTTATTTATTCGTAAATTGATAAAACAGTTTTAGATAAGAATTTTCTGTTTTTTAATAATTTGTTTAATTAAATTTTTTTGATAGAATATTTTCAACCAACTAGTTAGTTTTATTACTAAGATCTGTTTAGTACTAGCTTTTTATCGTTATTTTATTGACTAGGTAAGTCGAACGATCAGACATTTTGTGAAAGTGTTTCTAGACAGATTAAAACAACTTTAAGCCAATATTTTGACCTTATTAAAACTGAAATAAATTAGTCTATGTATACATTATAAGATATAATATTGAAAAATTATTTCATTAGTCTCTTTAAAAAAAGTGTCTTTCCTAATATGGCCAACTTAAGCAGCGTCTTATTACCTAATGAACCAGAAAGCAAAGTTGTTCCAAGTACAGCTCGTTCGTAACTAGTTTTGGCTTTCAGTTCCAATAAAACATATTTTTGATTACAGGATCTTCGTGGGACTCCCCTAAACAAAAACTCGTGCTGAAAACTGCAAAAAATATAGTGTAAGACATATTGAACTTTAATGACAAATGCAACGTTGAACTGATTATTGAAAGGCAATATAAAAAATTAATAGTTAATCATGAGTGAAACCAGAAAGTTAACAACATACTTGCACGAATTGTTCTTAATAGGGGTGTAGGGTGTCGTTAATTTTTTACACTCAGCATTGATCCAATCAGGGTACAAGTAACAACACACTCTTGCTTCGTTTAATATGTCAGAGCTTGATGGCAGTTTTGAAATATTGAATACTGAATTCAGTTTTACTGAAAGATCGCAAATTGTGTAATCTTCAAAATCATATGAAGTTCTTGGTACCATACTGAAGCGCCTATTGAGATAGAGTTATATAAATTTCAAATGTTTGTTTTCAAAAACTATTTTATCCTTCTCAAGATTTCTGTAGATAAACTAACTTTTTGTTTAAATTCAAGCTTGTATCCTTTTGAGATTTCCTAGAAGTCCTCATTGTCAAATCAATATTGAATTCTATCGCCTAAAATTAGTGGTTGTTCAAAATGACATCAGTTATCGCTTTTATCTCAAGACTTTAATTGTTCTAAATTAAGGTTATTTTAAGCATTAAATCACCGATATGTAACTAAGAGATTAATTTATCTTTTATCATTTGAACTTTGGTTTAGATAATATCTATATGCTTAATTATAAACTTGTATAAATAACCACCAGAGATAAGTTTAAAAATTCAGAGATATTAAAAGTTGAATTTGATATATTCAATCAATCATTGCTTAGCTTTTCAATATACTACAAATAGTATAGACCATAATAGAATCAGTTGACAATTATTCATCAAATGCTTTAAACTCGAATAATAATAATGGCCTACTTCGGGTGAGAACGGTCATGCTGGACAATTGAATAACGATTTTTTTATTTAAATAGAAGCTAAATTGATCAAACAAATTATTAAGAATAGGTTTAATGAAACCTAAAATTCTTGATTAAAAATAAACTTACTTGATAGACAGATTCTTTCTTTTCTTTAGTTTCCTTTTTTATCTGCTTACGATTGCTGTAAATATGTTCAATCATTTGATTCACTCTGTACACTCTACGACTTTTTTCATATTTAATTTTCTTCTCAATCAAACGTTGGTGCCATTTTTCAGGAAAAAAGCATCTATAATATTTGGATTTTACTTTTAATAAACGAAAATCTTCATTTGCAGCCGGATGATAAATCCCAATTGTATTCTTAGGAACGTTCAAGAACGTATCATCAAGTGTAGATAACTCTGATAAGTTTTCTTTCTTAAATGTTTTTAACGGTGCTGATGCTTTATTAAAATCTGAATTACAAATTAACAATAGTTTCTCATCACAAGTTTCTGGCTGAGTTTCAAAAAACCTCTTTGTTCTTTTAAACTTTAAATTCTTATTTTCAACTTCCTTATTCACAACTTTTGCCTCTTTCTTAATTGAGCGTTTGTTCAGAAGCAGAGGAGTAGTAGACATGTTGAACTAATCTTCGATACTAATTTGTTACATGACTTTGAATACTTAAAACAATACAAGAGTGACATCACTGATTAGTCATAAATTCGTGCAAAAACGTTTTTATCGTTTTAAATTTGTTTGAATTGTAAAAATGTCAAATAAATCCTTTAAAATGTTGATAATTAATTAGTAATAATATATTATTTAAAAGTTTGTTTGAAAACTTTTAAGTAACTTTGTATATTGACTTCATAAAGTTGATATTTGTCGCACTTTTTTAAATAAATAAGAGGTGTTTAGTGACATTACGGTGTAATTTTGAATCATATTTGTTTTTAAAGCTCTTCTTATTGAAATAGATTTTATAAAACCTCCATACATTATTTTAGTTACACTATTTACTTTCAAAATAACCTTATGTGTTTATTTAGAGCAGATAAAAACTTGTATTACCTAATTGTGTGTTTTAGAAATTTGCCACTAAAACTTCTGACTGTTTTATAATAATCTGTCAGAGTTGTTTTGAAATTAGTGTTCATATAAGTTTACTTAAGCTTTAGTAAAAAAATTAACATTTTGTTTTTATAATGATTTGGAATCAGCAACGTCGGTAGATTGATTTCAATGATTTTCTTGTAGCTTTAATTAGTAAGAAATCTTAAAATATTTTGCTTTTGAAATAAGGAAGAAAATTGAGCTACTTTGTTATCTCAATCTTATACTTTGAATTTAAATCTTTAAAAATTGTATTATGAACTACAAATAGAATATCTTGTTTGAGTGGGTGGTTAGTTTCTACTTCTAGCTATTTCCCCTAAAGTTTTTACTGAAGTAAAATCTAATTTTGTAAAATATAAACTATTTTGAATGTAGGTGATTAACTTTGAAACAAAATGTGAAACTTTTGAAGCTATTTTACTACACATCATATCATATCGTACAATTCAAACTCAATTAAATAAAGTACATTTTGATAAATCAAAAATATTCGTGGAAATTAAAAAACGATCAATTAACAAATGGAATGTAAAAACAAAATTATAAAGTTTCTATAATAGAATGGCTATGAAGAAATTTCAGTTTATCATCATAAATTCGTTAGCAGCGACTAAGAAATAAACAAAAGCTGTTAGTAACAGTACAAAAGAGAGATTGAATGAGCTGCGTGCGTTCTGACAGTCGGATTAGGGTCTTTCAACAACTGTGTGAATTCTACAAAATAACTTTTCTTGTGTTGTGTTTGCTGATTATTTACATTAGTATAAAACTATCAAGTTATTTGATTAGTAAACTTATGATAGAAAAATGTAACTATTTACCAGAACCGATTTGCTCCTTATTGATAGTATCTTGTAACTCTTCATTCAAATGATGCAACAAACAACCTGTGAAGTATTTAATCATTTAACTAGTTTGATGCGAGCAACAAGTAATCAACCAACCAGCAAATATAGCAGCAGTACACCGAATATCAGCCCATTGACTTTTGAAGAAAGCGAGACAACGTTGAATGTATAAATTTGTTTTGCAAGGTAACTCAGAAATCTGCAAATATGTTCAAAAAAGTCGAGATGAAAAAAGAAGATTTTGTGAATACTTGAAACTAACTAAAATTTCAGATAAACCATTTGCAAATTCGTAGAAACCTTCAGCTTGAATTGAAGCAACATTTCTAGATAAATAATTGCTCAGAATTTCATTGCCTAAAACTGTAGATGCTTCAGTGATTGTAAACATGCATGCCTGGAAAGCAAATATCAACTCAACTTGTTCTAGGGTTTAAATTGATGATCTAATTTCTGTAATCACATCATGATTACGAATACCTTCGCAACTTGCTGGTCTTCGTCGCAGATGTGGAGCAAGATTTGAATAAAACTGCTTTCCAACTGATCAGCAAATTTTGTTCGAGTTTTTGGATTGATGTATCTAGACATAAGACCAAATAACTCAAAAGAGGTAGCTCTCATATCAGCAGCTTCCTGAAAGATACTAATTAGAATCTCTTGTGGAAACATTGGAATTACATTTTGGAAGAAAGGTCGGACACGAAGGCAGATGTTAGCGAGCTGTATTTCCATGTTGATGTTCGGAGATTTTCGTAAAAAGTCTCGAAGACCTGTCATTGCTTGAAGAGTGATGTCTGAAGTGTTTTCAGAACTTATTCCAGATACTAAGCAATCTACAACCACTGGACCATGAATCTGCATCTAAAACTGGGAGGTAAGAGCAGAAAAATGTTTAAAAGTTCAGGATACTTGATGAGGTGATGCGTAGATGATTTGAGATATTCCAAGGAAGCATAATCTTCGGACTACATGAGATGAGTCTGTAAGAAGTTGAAGGAAGCTATTCATACAGATCTCAAGGAGCAAATCAACGTCTTCATCGAGAGATTCTTTGATGATCTGTAGATGATCAGATACTAAGGATTAGGATGGTTGAGATGAGAAGCAACAAACTGAAGCAAAGAAACTGATGACTGTTGCTCGTTGAAATTCGAAACTACTCGAAATAAATTTGCTGATTTCAGCTACAATCGGGTTGACACGTGATGCTTCAATCTTACATAGAGTCCTGGAAGAAGCAAGATTAAGATGATGATGAGGATCGGATGTTGTTTACATGACAATAAGGATCAGTTTGGATCTGATGACTTCGAAACTTGCTGTTTGCTTTGTGCTCCAAGTTTCCAAGTTCTCCAGATTATTATTCAACTTTTTACTGAAGAAGACGAGGAAAGAGATCCGGAGGACTTCAAGAGCTTGTCTGAAGATCAGAGATAAAATCTGATGTGATCCGGATGCGGACTCACTTGTAAGGATAGATGTCGATATTGTTGATCGACTTTAGATTAGTCGTAGATCCGAGACGAATAATCAGTGAAGACACGATCCTACCTCCAAGAGGATTACTGAATCTCGAATGAATCTCACAATCTTCAGTTTCGTTCAGATTGATCGCATATGACTTCAACAGCCACTCGATCAGACAGGAGATCTAAAGATGAAGATTTAAGATAAGGAAGATTACATGAGAGCTTACAGCTAAAGATCGTTTCGAAGCGATTCGACTGGAAGATGAGCTGATTCGGAAGATTTTTGATGCCAAGCTCGCTTCTTCATAAGGATTTGATTTGTCCAAAAGATCAACCAGGTATTCAACCGTTGTGAAAACTGTTGATTCATGTTTACCGGTGTGAATAAAACATTCACAAATCGAACTAAAAAAATTGAATCTGTTGAAGAAGAGTCCATTGAAATGGAGTCTTTACTTGCTGAATGGTAGCTGCATTTCCAACAAAGTTTCAATCGTCTCGTTGATGTGATGATCTAACAAGATACCAAATAAGGCAAGAAGATTATCCCTGGCAAGAGATCTCCCGCCTAAAAGTTCCAATTTACTGATTATACAAGTGATAATATCTTTGATCTGAAGATGAATGATCAGATCTTGTTGATGGAATGATGAGATGGGTCTTACTTTGCCCTCAAACATAGCTGCTCTTGTATCAAATATATGTGTTAGTATGAAGCAGGTAGAGATGATGCTGGTCGCTTCTTCTGACAGTAAACCATCCATCAAAACCCAGGTAAATGACTTCGGATTATATTGAAGTTCTTCTCGTGATAATCTTAAACATACGATCTGAAAAAGAGTTTAAAGATCAAATGGATTTAGAAGACACAGATAGATTGAATACTTTTCCTAGAGAAATGATTCCTTCATACACAACCACAAAATCTGTTGAAGATAACTTGCTAGCAATTAATGTCAAAGTCTCAAAATTTCCTTTCGTAGTTTCTAATCAAAAACTCAGTTTTAGGTGTTGATGATTTGGAGTAGGGAGAAATTACTTTCAAGTTTGTTTTGAAGTTCTAAAAGTCGTTGAATACACATCAGGGATTTGAGACGAATGTCATCAGATGAGTCTCCACAGCAAGGCAGCATCTTTGCCATGATCAAAGACACAATTGAGTGATGTCCAATCTAGCAAGATGAAATTAAGACATGTTGTTGATGTAGATGAAAGATTAATTTACATTTTGATAGGAATCAAGTTGAAGGAACTGATTGAAGATCAACTCACAGCTGTGAACTGTTCGTAATCTTTGATAAGTTCGTTTCGATTTCAGAAATTCATCAAATTGCTGAAAATTTCAAATAAAAAAAAATCTATTTAAAAATTGCTGAAAAGGGAATTCCCCTGATATATATTTACATTAAAGATAAATTCCAAACATGATAAGTTCGGATTTTTCTTCAAAATGGTCACCAACAAGTTATTCAATTCTTTTAGGTTGGTACCTAATATCTCCTGAAAATAAAAAATCAGTTTGTAGTTGATATATTTATCTAGAAAATTTGTTTAGAAATCTTTATTGCTTCAAAACCATCAACCACCATAGAAGGCTGTTTCGATTTCAAATTATCTTCTTCATCTATTCAGATATTTAATAAAATCAAAAGAAGATTTAATATTTTGTAAATATTTATTTGCTACAATCAAGTATTTAAGAATATTCTTTCTTCAAAACTTGATTTTTTTAACTTTGTGGTGAGATTTAGGTTACTCAGTAAGAAACTGATTTAGAGAAACTCAAATACCTCATAAGAGATCTCCCCTTTTCTAGCCACCTGACATCCCATCACATAAGACAAGCAAGGAGCGAGTACCTTCTTCATCTCTGCTTCATCAAGAGCTGGAGCCAGCTGACTACAAGTTAAAAGATGAGAAGAAAACTTGGCTGAAAATGAATGACGTACAGAAGAGCAGTACACGCGCGAAGAATTTTGATGTTCTTAGTGAGAAAGATCGGGATTTTGGTCATTTCAGTGTCTCCGGTTTGTTCATTTTTGAAATATTTAACGAGTTTAGAGAGAAGATCGCTTCTGGCGTTGAGCGAAGGCGAAATCTCGACTTGCTTCGATTTCATATCCATCGTCACTAAGTCGTTTGCTCCCACCAAGATCTTCCCAATCGTCCCTTCCGGATGACAGGATTGGTACACAGAAGAAGCAATGAGTCCAATCGATTCAGCAACATCAGACCTGGCGCTTGCGCTCTTTAAAAATCAAGATTAAAGACTAGCAAAAGTTCGATCAAAACACAGACCTTGATCCCTTTAAGAAGAGGGATCAACATCCGGATGATGTGACTCTCTAAGACTTTGCCGATCAAGTCTGAAGAAGAGTGATGAGCGACGTGTCCTAATGTAAGCGCGATCGTCGCTTTCGCGTTTTCCAATTCATTCAACGATTTTTCACTCTACAAGAAGAAGAGTTGAGAAAAAGTTGATCTCTGATCTTCTTCACCTTGAACATGTTAAAGATGAAAGAGGACTCCTTGGTGCTGACGAAGAGCTTGACTGCGTTTTGTAGTTCCCAGTAAACTGAATCGAAATGAGAGGTAGACGAGTAACCCACACACATAGCTAATCCCTGTGAAGATCTGAGATGTTCAATCTTGATAAATCTCGAAGCATCTCACATGTCTTTCTTTGACAGAAGAAAAGATGAAGATTTGAAAGACTTGATTTAGTTGCTTCTTTACATATTCTTCAGTCTTGATCTTACTCAGTATTACTCCAAAACTTCTCAGCGCAAAATTCTATCAACAAATTACTTGTTTATTTTGATGTTTTCTTTTTATTGAAATTCACTTTAAATTTTATTTAAAAGTATATTTAAATGAAAAAAACCTTGATTTGAGTATTTGCTGGATACATCTGCAATTGTACATACAACATGTTTGCTAATGTAACCAACCAATTTTCATCATTTATTTTCTCTAAAGTTTCAGATAGAAACTGTTAAAAAAAGAATTAGAAAATTTTCGGTTAGATCTCAAAAATAAATGTCTTTACTTTCAGTAATTTCTCTTCCCAAGACTTCCGCACTAAACGTTTATTTTTAAGATCAGAATCTAAAAGAGTTTCAAAAACATTTGATTGAAATTCAATTTGATTTTTTCTTTGATTGCTTACTTTGACAAAACTCTAACATCTCCGAAATTTGTCCCTCCCAACTTTCAACAAGTTTCAAATCAATATAAGTCACCACATTTCTCAATAAATTAAGAATAGTCTCGTAAGAAGAATCGGGAAACCTTTTAAGATCACAAAGAACCACAATCAATCTTATAAGTATGTCTGCAGCTGTAAAGAGTATTTGTATTTATTTGTTGCTGCAAAAGGCTCATTTAATTTCAAATTGTTATGCATGCAGACCAATTAATAAATTATTAAGATCATACCTGAAACATCACCTAATCCAGATTTATCAACATTTGAATCACCATTTTCTTTCTTTTTCTTTGAAACTTGATAAAGGACTTCTGATATTGGACCAACAGCATTATTAAACTTCGATTTGACCAAAAATTCGAAAAGATAAGGCCAAAAAATCTGTAGAAATATCAATTTAGAAAATAGTTGTTAAAAAATAGGATAGATAACTTTTTCAGCGTTTTCCAAAGAGCACATCATCAAAAGAAGATCAGAGCACATTTTTCGCTGTTTTGTTTTCTGTTTTTCCCATTCTCCTAGTTGAACGGCAGCAGTAGCATTTTCATGAACAGAATCTTCTATAGAAGGTACTTCCATTGAACATTCAATTAGAATAAATCTCACATAGCACTTCCCACCCTCCATTTCCAGATACTTATTTGACGCCATCGCTGTTATCAACTACAAATCATAAAATTTATCAATAAACTCAAAAATACTTCAAGCAAGATTTTTTACTTTGATTATGTTGTGACGAATTTTCATATTGACATCGTTTAAATGTTTCTGAAAACCTTTGATAATGCTGATCTTTTCATTGTTGCTTAAACCTAAAGAGCAGCTTCCTAAATGAGTAATCACTTCCGGAAATTACTCACTGTCGCTTTTATTGGCTACCAAATAAACCATCACCACCAAATTACCATTCCGAAGCTTATCGTCGCGACTTGACGCTTTATTGAAAAGAAAGTTGATGACAAAATCGGCGTTGTTCTCAGCTATCAACAAAGTGATATTAGTTTCAAATATCAATCAGTAAAGTTGCTTTTCTCACTCAGTATTCCGAAGCAACGCAGATGCGATTCATAATTTTTTAAAACTGAGTTAGATTGATCAACAGAGGAACAAATCTGAATAAATTCGATTTTTGAAACTTCACAGAGAGAAATGAGGGAAACCCACCTCATTATGAAGTACTGAGCTGATAGATTCGTTAAATTCATTGAACAAATCACTTTGATACTTCAACAAGCTTAATAAAATATCGTAAAGTGAAGCTGCAATCATCGTTTGATCCACAGTATGCCTACAACAAATTAGTTTTATCAAATAGAAGTAATCAGTAGTTTGAGATTAAAACTTAAAAACCTTTTAAATAAAGGTAGCAAGATAGGTATCAACTTAGATACAACCTCTTCTAGAGTTTTTTTGTCAAAAATCAAACATATTTTGCCTAACGCTCTAGCAGTTAGTCTTGACACCTAAAGATATTAATCAAAACTTTAATTTTAAAAGATGTAAATGAGAAATACCTCAAGATTTCGAGAATATATCCAAGCAGATTTTATAATTGTTGAAAAAATATCATTTAATTGTAAAGCAAAAGTTTGGTTATCAATAACTTGTTCATCTTTTTGGATAAATTTCAAAATAGCTTCACAACAATTACCAAATAGCTTTGCTAGTGAAATTCTAAAATTTCAAAATGAACAATTTGAATAGAAACTAAATTCTATCAGATTTTAACCTCAATAATTCAGTTTTTATAGAACCACACAATGTGAGACAGTGCTTTAAAATATGCCCAATGAATGGAATCATTCCATTTACTGGAAAAGAAAATTTTATAAAAGCTACTTAAGAAATTTCATATATAGTGAATCAAATTGAGAACTACAAAAGCACTTAGTTACCATTTCTATTAAATAAAAGAGCAGTAGTCTCAACTACACCCTCAGGAGTAATAATGTTGTTTTGAAAACTCTTCAATAGCTCTTGAGCAATATCATCAGCATTATCTTTTGCTAAATTAATTAGAATTCGACTAGAGATTTGTTGAGACAAGACAAATGGTTTCTGGAAAATTACAATTGTTATATTTACAATCAAATATCTTTTAAGTCACAAACATATTCTAACTGCTTAGTTTTAATTATTATTAGCACTAGCATTATATTTGCTCAAATTACAAAAAACAAGAAAATGAATTATCTAAAAATAAATTTTAAAATTTTATGATTTAGTATAATCTAATAGTATAATTTATATAAATATCAACTTGAATTTATCATTTGAAACTTAAAACCGAAGAAAAAAACTTAAATAATTATCATACATTACAAAGATTTTAACAATAATTAAGAAATAAAACTATTATATGGATCAATAAACTCTTTACCAAAGACAAAAATATATTTTTCTTAGATAATGCATAAAAGGTTATTAAACTTCAATTTATAGTATAAATTATGTTAATTTAACTTTGGTTATAGTTTAATTAGTGTAAAATACCTTATAAACTTTTACTAATTCTTCTGTAGCTAATGATATGATTTGACTTCTAGATGGTAAGTTTATCTCAGAGATATCTACCACATCTGAGATGATTTCAAATAATCTTAATTTTCTATCATGATCAACCTAAAAACACAATAATTTACAAATTATAACTTTAGGTTAAAGTTAAAACCTCAAATTTTAATAAATAATGAAATGATAATATACCTTTTGGTGATTGGTTATAACTAATGGTACCAGGTGACCATACAAAGAGTTTACAACTAAATTTGGCGCTTTGGATCCATATTTTATCAAAGATTTATAAGCTGTTTTCTTTACAAGTTCATTCTTATCAAAACAAGTTTCAATCAAAGCTGAAACCATATCTAAAAATAAATTAATTTTATTAACAAATAAACTAATATAGATAAATATAAATTGTTTAGGAGTTAAACTAAAATAAGTTTCTAGTGTTTTAACAATATTTCCAAAAATTTTATGTATAAATACCTTTTGCAAACACTCTTTCAAGTTCAAGGTTTTCAGCTTCATTATTAAGGTTTACCATTTTAATAAAGAAGTTACTAATATATAACTCTACAAAACAAAAAAATATTTATAACTTAAAATCACTATATACATTACAGTACTAAAATTATGTCATAATCATAAAAAGATCAAAATATGTTATGAAATAATTCATTTTTCTACCTATTGACTGTAGACAGATAACAAAACATACATCTGTTAAAGCAAATTCAAAACAATATAAGTACAGATATATAATGAAAAGACTTCGTATAGTATAGTTAAGTAACATTGAAATAATAAGAATGCTGCAAGATTATATAAAACTTAAGAATATAAAAAGTATAAAAATAAGTGGAGAACAAAAGTTCTTTCCTATAAAAATCAAAATTTATAGAAAGAAATAAATGCAACTATATGTTGTTACTTTGGCTAATAGACTATAATTATGAATATATCTTTTTACATATACATGAAAATAGATAGAAGTTATGTGAAAGAAAAAGTTGAAAACAATTTCTTAAATGGAAGATTTACTTTCTTAATCATAACTTTATCAATTTTGCATTATTAAACAAGTTAAATATTAAAGAGCTATAATTTGAACAACATTTTATTAGTTTGAATATACCTTTGTAAGGTTTTTTAATAAAAAATTATAAAGATAAAATAATATTTATGATATATAGCTGATAATAAATCAAAAATAAATTTTGTCATTCTATAATTCTTTTCAAGAACTTATCCTTAAAATAAAATTAACCCCAAATTTTCTATTAAAATTAGCAATGAGCAAGTTGTTGTTAAAAGAACTAATCAAGCAATAAACTTGAAACTAAACAAAATTGTATGAAAAGAGTCAACAAAACCAAATTATATTTATAAGTTAATTTATTAACATAAACATTTTAATTTATTAAATTTTTCCTCTAGTCCTACAAGTATAAAGTTAATAAGTCAAGCAATACTTTTAAAAAGAAAACTACAATATATGTACTGTATTTGCGTAACTGTTAACTTTATTATTGTATATTTGCTTTAATAAAATCCCCTAAATAAAAACATAATGAAATCTATTAAAAATACCAACTGAAATATTCGTTCTATTTTAATTTTGCTTTTGATGCATACAAGTATTTTAGAGACTTCGAGTTTAAAGTTTCTTTGATTAAGCTTCTTATGAACCTAAATTTTTTTTTGAAATAAATATTTTTAAAGAGATTCTGGTTTCATATGGTATTTCTACTAATGTTTCAGAATTAGTTTATAGATCTTTTCACTTATTTATTTTACAATAGATATACATTCTTTTACTAAAATATATTTAAAGCACAGTTATTTCTTTAAAATGCTTGAATACATGTAAACAATTCAACAGCTTAATTAACACCCAGCGAACTGGCTCCAACTTTGTTAATGGATCTTCTCTAATTATCTAATTGTCCTTTTCTCATTAAGTTATAAGATGCACAAGTCTTCTCTGTAAACTTGCATTTTTATAAAATTATATTTTCAAGTAGAAAGCCATTTGTTGGCAAGAATCAAAATTTCCCTGATGATTATCTTAAGTTTTGGTTCAAGCTTTCAATGAATTATGTAGTTCGAAAACACTGTACTACGCTATTGTGAGAATACATAATCTGTTAGTAGCCTATTTGTGTTGTTATAGCTTATTAGTCAGGGGTTTTTAACCTTTTGAAGCTCGAATCTTGAAATACCATTTTAATCTTGAAGGTAGCTGAGTACCAAAAATTTTTACAGTAAAGAGTCATAAAAGTAAAATAAATCTACCGGTAACCAGATAATCAAACAAGTATATCCAAACAAAGTCAATTAAAATCGTTTTACTGAGAAACTTATTGTTACTTTTGACTACTGAAAATTATGCTACAGCAAGGAACAAATGTATATGATAGATTAGAAAAACTGCTCAAGATATTTGTCAGTTAATTAGCTGCGATATGAGTTCTATATTTTAATCATTTTGATAAAAAGTTAATCACATATATACATCTGACTAAATACACAAACAGTTTTCTCTGTTGCGTTTGTGATCGAATTCTATTGAGAGTTTGACTTCAAAGGAGTAACAAACCCTTATCTTTAAACTGTTGCTTCAGTTGAAAGCCTTACTATATCTCTAGTAATTTTAGCTGAATTACATCAAAACCTGTAAATACTTCTTCTGTTTTAGGATTAACGAACAACTCCATCAAATGTAAAAACGAATCCATCTCATCTACTAGAGTTTGAATTTATTTACCATGTTGCTATTAAGCCTTTGATATATTGCAAAAGATACGTCAACTAAATGGTATGTGAGAGTTGGGAAATGTGTTGTTATTTTATCAGCAAGCTGTATTTTCCGAAGTCAATTTTTTTAATGAAAGTAGAAACTATACTGTAAAACTTGTGACACAGCCTATTTTTTTCTTGTAAAGAGTTATTTGAAGATGAAAGATAATGACAATCATTCACGTCAAAGTAACAAACTGTTCTTTATTTTTATGGGAGATCTTTTTTCAGATAAATAAATCAACTTTGGAAATTACATCATCAAGTCTATTAAACAACAGATAGCTTAGCGATCGCACTTTATCAACATTATCAGGTCACCATAGTCAGCGCCACGAACATTTTTAAAGTTGTGATGATTCAGTTCGCTTGATTTACTCAAATTTGCATCTATGTATATTCAAGGCCTTAGAATTTATCGGTTTGAAGTGTTTTTTAACATTCGTCTTGGGTTACTCGAAGAGTCGCGTTCAAGATTCCCTGTTTTAATCAAAAACTAATATTAGACTACTTAAATGATTTACTTTTATTATCAGTTTGTTGTATTAACCAAACAATCTTCTAAAGACTAACTTGATCATCATTTCAACACAATTTTCTCGTTTACAATCCTTATTGTTGTACGTTATCTTTAAATTTTAGTAATTTATACAAGTATTAACAATTATTAGTAAAATAACTATTTAGTAGAGAATAAAACTTATCAGGAAACATCTGAATATTCCAGAAGGCCATTTATCGATATCAGCTTTACTGTTCTATTTATTGGAAACCGTGACACATTTTAAGATCTTTTAAAAAAACTATTCTGATAAGTGAAACCAGCTGGTTCCAAACAAGACTACATACATAAAGCATAGTAACTAATTGATGGAAATATGTCTTTTACCAGCGAACAATTCGATATTATTAATTTTGTTGTAAACCAACAAGTTGGTCTTCATTGTAAAAACGTTTTAATTCAATTGTGGATGTTGTAACTTTGATTATTAACACCAATGGCGCCGACTTTTGTGTTCAGCACAACAATTTATCAAAAGCTCAATAACAATGGGGTCAATGTAGAGCCTTGACTTGTACAATTGTTAGACCAAATAAACCAAGTTTAAAGTTTAAATAAACCAAGTTTAATAACAAAGACAAACTTGTTCAACGAAGAAAATGGGTCTTGTGCTCGAGATACTGATGGTGGCAAGTGTGCTACTTGAAAAACTCAGTCATTTAAGCAACAGTATACAAAAACATGAATTCATTTAATTAACACTTTTGATATTTACGAAGAAATTTAGTTACTAGAAATTAGCACAAGGGTATTTCAACAAATTTCTTCTTATACATCATACTTTAAATTTTTTTGGCTAAATCTCAGAGTAGCTCGGTATTTAGTCAGGTTTCAGCCAATCAATTAGCAATCGTATATAAGGTGAAATCCAAAGTAGAAAATAAGAAGATGTTGTTGAATTTATCTCCCGACAACATCAGTAGAGTGATAAGTGTTCCAAAAAGATCTAGTTAAATACCCATCAGGTTTACGAATAGACGAATTGCTGATACATTCCTGTAAAATGTTTATCAGTGAAAAATTTAGTGAAAGATTCAAACAAACTTTGATGAAGGTTTTCAAACGTTCAACTGATCCACGATTTTCACCTTTTTCACATTCTTCAATTCTAGAAACGCAAAGAAAAAGTGAAAAAAAATAAAAAATTTTATAGAAATTGTTGATGTTACTTTTGAATGTAAAAGTCACGGATGAATTTCAACATTTTAATAAACTGATTGCCGTATGTAGAATGTAAGACATGGCCAGCTACATCAAGAAAGTCGAACAAAATGGTCGCAGTCACACCTGGCCACGGATCCAAGTTCAACAAACTGATTGAATGAAGTTAGTTGAGAAAAGTTGATAAAATCGAAGTAACTTATGAACCTGGAAATCCATTTCCATCCATAACCAACATAATAAGGATGATTACGAACCCCCGGAGGTGTTTCAGACTGTATCACAGCTGCATATGTACGAATCATTCCTGACATACGATTCATGTAGTTCTCATCAGTTTCCAGCTTCCCGCTGGCATCTATCAGATATCCTTGTGCCCTGAAACATCAACAAACTCAACAACATCACCGCCTACATCCAAACACCTACTTGCTGATTTCTTGAACAGATTGCCCAGAACTTCCGGGAACGTACATAGGGACAGCAAAAGAGCATTTGGAGTGTAATTCAGCCAGGTAAAGTTTCCCGAAATCACAGTCTTCAGTCCACAGACCAAGAATAGCAAAAGCTAAAGGAAAGGCAGCTTGTTTGCTTCTCAGTGATACATTCTCACAACTTTGTTTCTGTTTCATTCAAATGTTTAGTTGGTTTGCTTAATTGACAAATTTATGATTTACTATAAATGTTCTGGCGATGTAGAGTTTAGCATAAGAAGTACCATCAGGAATTTGATTTATACTGAACTGTTTACTGCCCACTTTCATTTTAGTGCCTGTTGATGAAAGTCTTTTTAGAATAGAACTGAGATAAACCTGATCTTAAATATGAGAGAAACAAATCAACCGAGTTATTTGAAATATAAAACAATAAAAGCTTTTGGTGTTTCCACACTATACAAGTTTAATCAACAAAAATCTATTAATAAAAAATCGTTTTCACCTTTAAGTAAGTCAAGTAACTCTTTCAGACAGTTTTTAATATCTGAACCAGCTCTATCAGTTATGGAAGAAATACTTTTCGAAACAATATTCATGATACAACCAAGACTTTTTTTGATCTGAAAATTGTGATAGATAAGATGTAAAAGTTTGAAGGAAGTGAAATCGCTACTTGTGGATCTTTGGATGCTCTAAGAACTTCACATTTTTGTAGATAACTCTCCCTGAGTGTCTTCAACTCTTGAAACTGTTTAAATGTTCCTTCACGAGCAAACGGACTGAGGACCTTTTGGTCAAAGATTTAAATTAGCAAATTATTGAAGAGTCAATTTGAAATAATCACTTTCGGTACAGATTGCTGCTGAACAGTTTGTGCCTGCTTTTTTTGAGCTAGTTTTATTTTCTGTTCTTCTTCACATTCCTTTTGTTTTTTTTCCGCCAATAATCTTTTTTCTTTTTCCAACTGTTCTTTTTCATTCTTGAGCTTTAAAAGATTATCTAAAAAGTGAAAAATATTCAAAGAATTATTTCAACTGATGAAGGAAATTGTTTGAATAATAAATTAGATATTTTCATCAAACTGTTTATTTGCCTAGTTCAGTTTTCAGCTTGTACATATTAGCATGAAAGTCTATGCTGCTCTGCTCAGCTGCCTCAAAGTCTTCGGAACTCATCGAATCAATTGATTGATGAGTAGATTGTCTCAACCCATCCAGCAACTTTTCACAGAGGCTAGCACGTTGGATGATTTCCACATGAGTTTGAAAACAGAAAAACCTTTTTTAAATGAAAATATTGTCACATAAACATATAAATAAAAGCTAATTTTGAAAATACTTTGGGTCTTTCATGTGTTCAGCCAACTTGTGCATTGTGTCTTCACATTCAGCTCTTATACGACGACAATTCGTCATCCGCTCCTTTCCTTTCAGTTGCCTTCTACGTTCAGCTTGCTCTTTGAGACTTTGAAACTTTTTTGTAATCACAAGCTTCTTTTGTTTGTGTTCTTCACGTAATTGTTCCAAACTCTTTTCACTGAAAATATTTTGTCAAAAATCGTTTAAAATTTTTGACAAGTAATTTAAATGGCCACTTGGCTTGAAACAAAGTAAAAAATGAATCAACCTTTCAATATAAAACTGCTTGATATGATCACTTAATTGTTGTTGTCTTTGCTCTCGACGCTTTGTAAGTTCAGCAAATTTATCAAGACTTTTGCGATGTGTTTTCTGCTGATACTCTTCCAATTCTCTACACCAATATTTGAAATTAATAAACAAATTTATATTTGATATAAACAAATTATAGATAAAAACAGATTTAGAAGTTAGAAGAAAATAGGAACACCTACTTTTGTTTATTAAACATAAATTCATGCTTTTTGGCTTCATAATTCTTATTAATAGAAGAAACTTCAATGGCAATGTCTCGATGTATTGCTGATAAAATATTTGAATTTACAATTTCAGAACTAAAAAACAAAAATAATTATTTGCTTAGCTTAGAAAGAAATTTAAAAAATAAGTAAGAATTTGTTTTAATTATACAATTTATAAAAATAAATATTTAAATAACAACTATACCTAAATTGACTTTCATTTATTTCTAAATTATTTCGTTGTCTCTCTTCTTCAAATGCTTCTTCTTCATAAGCTGCTAATACCTCTTTTAATGATTTTAAATTAAAATCAAATTCAGCATGAATATTCTGAAAGAAATTTATATAGATAAATTTAAAAGCTATTCAATTAACAAAAATCAAATAACAAAAACTTCAAGTTTTAATCTTTAAAATGTATAATAAAACTATTAAAATAATATTAGTTTAACATTTAAAAAATATTCTAAACAAAATCAAAAACATTTAAAGCCAGAATAATCAATAAAAAAAATAAATACTAAATCAAATTCATAATCAAAACAAAATTACCCTTTTCACTACAGATGAATTCATCACAAATTTTAAATAACCGTTGTTTAAAATTAGACCTTGAAATAAAGTATACAGTTACACTTCATAAAAAAAATTATGGAAAAATTTAACTATTATTTGTTATTATAAAATTATTTTTTTATAAAAAAAGTATTGTACATTAATAATAATAATATGATTATGCAATCTACTATTTATTTTAGTTTATTACTAGTTTTTTTTCAAGATTTAGCAAAATTCACATGAGTTATTAAATCAAATTCTTTTTGAAACTAAAGTAAGTATAGTGAATTAAAAAGTGATTACTTAATAAATTGTTGAAAAATAAAAAAAAATTCAAAATACTTCAAATAATTTATCATCATAACATTAAGCTAGAATTTCATAGAATTAAACATCAAAGTTTTTATAACTAATTTATTAAGAATAAAAAAGTAATTACAAAACCACATAAAATTCCTAATAATGTATACAATTTAGATGTTTAAATACTGTAAACGATTGTAGAAAAAGACTATAATGGTCGGAGTAGTTTATTCCGCAGTGTAAAATTTATTTACATTAAAAACAAGTTATTAACCTTAATTCACTAATAACTAAACCATAAATGCGAATATTTTAATTGTTATATTTACTAAACTGAAAAACAGATCATTATAAAACTCCATTTTTTTTGTAAAAATACTGCTGATCAGTTTTCTAATTATATTGTTTGTGTTAAAAGCGTCTAATTTAATCGACTCAAGTTTATTTAAATAGCTGTTTTAACTTTTTGTTTATGAAGATATTTTTTAACTTGCTTTTAGCATTAGAGTCTTTGAAAATAGACATATAATTGTTAAATTGTTTGTTGATTTTAAGACTATTTTTCATTCTAAGTTTGAACAGCTATTGAGCCTTTTCTGCATAATGAGACCACATAAATTCTCAAAAAAGGTAGCAGTACGAATAAAGACAAAACTGAATAGCATATAGGCTGAACGTGATTCATTACAAAATCTTCTTCAATTAGTATCACTATAAAAGACGTTTTCTTCTACTGAAACTATGTCTGTTAATTTTAAGCTCGTATTGTCGACGTTTTAAAAACATTTTCATAATCAACAATTTTAACCATTCAAGATTTACAGGTCTGCCAATTCTTTTTAACAATTAGTGATTCATCTTTAAAACTGAGCTTATCAATATCTGTATATTTGTGAGGTGTCATATTATATGAATAATATTTAAACACTGGAACATTAATTTTTATATGTCTTAGCATCATCTTTAACAAATTTTAAACTTTCTTTCTGGTCTTGTTTTACTCTCTACGAGTTTTTCAGCTATTTCTGCCTTTGAAATAATTTTCTTATCCGTTCTTAGATTGATACAAGTTGTTTTTTGAGAAGTTATCTAGGACGGCGAAAATGGAACGTTTTAGTAGTTGAACACTTTAATAAAAAATAAACAAATATTATCAATCAAGCTGGGTTCATGAAATTAGAGATTGTGAACAGGTACAATTAATTTCCAAACTTTTTGAACAATTTTTTTTTTAATAAACAAGATCACCTACAATAAAATTTAAAAAAATCTTTCCATACTTCGAGAACTTTTATTGTCCAATAAAATTTATCTAAAATAGTTGACAAATACAAGAAATTAAATGAAATACTTTTAAGTATTTCAAAGTAGATGCTATCAAAAAACGATTCAAAACATAAATAAGAAGATTGAAAAGTTTAAATTTTTATAAAATTAAATCAATTAAAAATTTTGAAACAAAAAAAGTTTTGTTTCTTTCAAATCTCTAAATTGATTTCAAAATTTAGCATATAGGATAGTAGAGACTAATATTTAATTGGTATCGTATACTAAGTCCTACTGCAATAAAAATTTGATGGATTTGTATGCATGATACATAAAGAGAAACAGAAACCCCAAAAATATAAAAGAATCAGAAGCAAATAACCGATAATATATCAATTTACGTTATTTGCTTGTTGGTCTTTTCTTTCTATCTTATCTCACAAATAAGAATCATTCTCTTCTATCTTGATAATTGAAACGATATGAGCGCTGCTAATAATCTTAGTTTGAATGGAATTTAAAGGAAGTAGTCTGGAAGAGCTTTCTTGACAGGAACTCCACGAGATTCAGGTGGTGCTGCTTCGAAAATTATAAAATCGTGGCGAAGGGTTTCATCTAATTCAAATATTGCTGCCACATTTCCACACCTGTAGACACACAGCTGAAAGTTGTTGGTTGGAAGTCGAAGTTGTTACCTGTAGCAGTAATTGGGTGCTGACCAAACAGTCAAGACAGTTTCATTAAAATGCCATTTAAAACCTTCCATTACAAGTTGATGCGCTCGACAAATCATCGATATCGAGTTGTTGGAATTGAATCGTTGAACAACATCACTTCCAAACAAGAAGCCAGCTCCGCGAGGACTAACACCCCAGCCGACCGTGTCTACAAGATTTAAAGATGAAGTCAAATTTTAAAACTCAATTTTGGTAAAACTATCTTCTGAAGAATAATTGAAAACTTGTTGAAGAGAAAAACTCAAAGATACCTTCAGGATCAGACCACAAGAGGTCGCACATAGCGCCATCGTGTGGGACTTCTTGTTTCCGGTCAATAGTTCTTATCTGATGGAAGTTCAACTTGATTACTTTATGTTTCAGAACAATATAGAAAAATTAGAAAGGAAATTTGTGAAGTTAAAATGAGTTTAAAAAAATAGTAAATAGATAATGACCTGGTCCAATGAAGATATGGACGGGGAAAGCCCACCGTGGACACAAAATATTTTGCCATCAATGATGGCCGATAAACTCAGGTAATCAAAAATTTCAGTACAATGACGCCAAACAGTAATGGAGCCATATTTTCTCAGACATTCATCATAAAATCCATACACCTGGAAAGTGAACGATTTAGTTAGCTTTTGTAATTTACAAATATAAATGTTAATTAGTTTAGATAAAAACCACATATATTTTTCAAATTGACAATTATTCAGGTTTTATGTGGAAATGCAGAGATTTTAAAGTGATAACGAAGCAAGCTTTCTACTGTCACCTAGATCTTTGTTTATACTAAATTATCTTGGTCAAAATTATCAGGAAATTGTGGTGATACTTAATCAATTGTAAGTACTTACTGTGATAAAACAGTGTTAGTTGCTTTTGTGCATATAACACGTTTTGGCAACTAAATAAACATTCAATATAAAATTGTCGACTTAAAAGCCATGAAAGATTTACTTTGTTGAGAAAGTTAAATTTACGAACAAACATAGAAAAACACTTTTTATGAAATGGAAACAAACCTGAGTGATTTGACGGCTTTCATGATTTCCTCTGATGAGGACTATCCTATCTGGATATCGAACCTAAAATCAAATTAACAAAAAAATTAAATAAATACAAGCATCAGATAAAAAAACAAAATTAAATTTGTTAAAAAAATATATTGGAGGTGGTCAGGTGCCTATAAAAAATAGAAATCCTACCTTGAGGGCCAGTAACAGTATAAATGTTTCAACGCTATAAAACCCACGGTCAACAAAGTCTCCAAGAAACAAATAATTTCTATCAGGCATTTTTCCACCGACTTTAAAAAGCTCAGTCAGGTCATAAAACTGACCATGTATATCTCCACAAACCTGTCATCAACAAATTAGGTGCATAAAGATACAAATAATCCTTATTAAAGAAGAAAAATATTCATAAATTTTTCACAAAAGATTTGAAAAATCATGATTTAATCAACATTAAAATTATATCACAATCCACAAAGTAACTTAAAAATAGTAAAGCTAAATAATAAATTGTCGAAATCAGGAAAAGTGAACTTACAATAACAGGCGAGTCAACCCGCTGAACATTACTTTCTTCCATCAAAATTTCTCGAGCTTTAGCACAAAGAGCTTTTACTTCACTTTCTTTAATTATTTCACATCTTTTTAATTGTTCAATTTGTCGATCAAGATCACTTGTATCAGTCATTATGAAAAAAATTATCTATCACCTAAATATCTAAAAAATAGACCACATATCATTAAAGATATCATTATTTAAATAATTATTTATGTAAATTATCATTTTAAGCAAACAAAATAGAGTGCATCTAACTTGAATCAAAAATACTGTCTTGAAACCCTTCTTTAAAATAAGTTTAGCTAAAAAAATAAGTTTATGTTGAATTACTTGAAGTACTCCACATATTAATACAATAATTTTTAAATGATTAGAATAATTTTACTTATTTTGAGAGCTTTTCCATTGGAAAAAGTTACAGTTTGCTTCTTTGTTAGTTGAATGACCAACAGGTCTGGCACAAGCATAAAATGCTTTACCAAAGTTTTTACCTGATTTCTTAACTCTTCTTAGCACAGTAGGTTCATTATGATTACATACAGGAAGATTTTGAGGAGTAAACAAAGATTTCCACTTCTCAACATTACAAGATGTTGCTGGTTTTTTAACTTCAACTAAATCTAATAATTTCGACCTCCTCTTCTGCGGGCAGCTTTTAGCGCAATTGGTATTACTTAATTGGCATTCATTTCTATAAAAATCTGTAAGTTTTTTTTGTGGATTGACATTTGGTTGTTTCTTTTGTTCTATGCAATTTGTTTTGAAACAGTTATTTTCTTTAGAAACAAAACGTTGCATTGTTTGTTGTTTTCCAGCAAAATTTGAAAAATATTTTGTACAAGAAGGTGGTAAAGATTTAGAAGAAATCATTTTACATTGGAATGTACTCAAAACTGGACAATGATCTGAACCATTAAAGTCTGACATTATATCTGCTGTATTTAAAATAGAGCTTAAATGCAAATCAATGAATATATAATCTATTCTAGTTCCATAGTTGGTTTCACGAGCTCTTACAGATGTATTCCAACATGTAAATGCCTGCTTTCTTTTAGGATGTAAGAATCTAAAGGAATCAATGAATAAATTTGTTTTAGATGATTTTTGAAGCATCACTTCTTTTTCATTCACATTAGAGTCTAATAAAAAATCATCCAGCCATTTTCTAGATGGATGAGCTTGAAAAAGAATCAAATCATCAGGCTCACAATGATCTATTTGCTTATGACTTACATTTATATCACCAACAATAATAACATGGTTACCATTTGACAGCAGATTTTTGGCCTTAAGTTCCAACAACTTATAAAAATCTAATTTAAATAACATTCGCTCTTCATTATCAAGATTAGCCATCGGACAATATACATTAATAATTGATAACTCACATGATTGATCAGTTAAGTGTTTACAACAATTACTAATGTGATGATGGGTAATTATACATCTTCCTTCACTATTGAGCTCTTTTCTTCTTTCAGCAGATAGTTTATTTTCTAAATCAGCTTGTTTTTCTACAGCTACATTATTTAAATTAGTTTCAGCTATAATTAAACCATACTCTACACTAAAAGGAATAAACAAATTTTTACAAAATGTAGCTACACCAGAATAGCCAGATTTATGTGATGGAAAATTAAAGTAGGAATTAAAGCCTTCTATAAAAGCAAGCTCACTACTGAGATCATATCTATTTATCTTGGTTTCTTGAAAACAAACTATATCTGAATCAAAAACTTTAATTATTTCTTCTAATGTTCTATCTTTAGATCTTATTCCATTGATGTTCCAGCTAATAATTTTCATGCTAATGAGTCTACTTAAAAATAAATCTTCAAAAATAGTAATGAGTAAAATAACTAAAAGTCTTTAATAAAAATAAATTAAAAACTAAAAAATTAATTTATTTTATCAAATATATGAACTAAAAAAATAAATTATATAATATAGTTAATATATAAATACCAAAAACATAATACATTTATAGAAATTATTTTAAATTAATATAAATACATTCCAGAAAGTAATTATGCAGCTAATAGAAAAAATTAAAATATTACATAAACAGAATTTTGACCAAATAATCATAAAATCAAATGTTTTAGTAAAATATAAAAAACCATACAAACTTTTATAAAAGCTTTAAGAAAAATTCATAAAGTTTTTTAATATCAAAATTGTAGTATCAAATTGGCAAGTTTTATATACAGATTGTTGAAAGAAATTACAAAAATATATTTTCACATCAATCTAATAAATATGCCATTAATTTTAATTATTTCTGAAAAAATTAGTAAAATAAAATGTTAAGCTATATTAGACATTAAATTATAAATAGAATACTCCATATAACATTTTTAATATCTGATAAAAGTAATTTAAAAATATAATAAGGAAAAAAAATTATTTAGAAAAAGTATGAAACTTTTAAAAGCAACAAAGTTAATATAATTTTTTTTAATAAAGACAAAAGTGCTGAAAAAGTATTGTTATCTAATCATTATGGCAGAAATTTCACAACATTTAACAAAATTAAGTTCTAATTTTCTACATTCTAATTATTTGTTAAATAGCTAAAATATTAAAAACAAATCATAGACGTTTATTACTTTTTTATGATATATAAATTAATTAAATATGATTTGTTTTATGTTATACTATACTTATTTTAAAATATCATAAATTCTCATATAAGAAACTTTATACAAACACTGATATCACTTATAATGGTAGTAGATTCTATAACTTAACACAAATTATTATTAGTTAAATGCTATTTAAAAAATTTTTATTAAAATAAAGATATGAATATGCTATAAACTTTTTGAAAAAACTAAAGTAATAAAACTCATAAAAACTTCGATAGTACGACTGAACTACGTATTTACTAACTACAACTTTAGCGCTAACAAAATTTTCATAGCTAATTGCTTTTCGCTCATTGCTAAATGAATTTATAAATACAAAAAATTAAGGTTGAAGAATATTAAGAGGTTATATACAGCTTTTAAAATGAAATTAGTTTATCATTACATACGTTTTTGAATTAGAAAGAATTAATTATTAATACAAAAATTTCCACATATTAGAATGAACGTAATTTTAAACCATTTTGGATTTTTGTATATCTTAGAGTTTCAAAAAGTATTTAGCAAAAATTGTCAAATTATTTATATCCAAATACCTTAACAATCTTACAAATTTATGGAAATCTTTTTGTTTATAGCTCAGTGTAGCACGCTGATCAATCTAGCTTTTTAATTTTTGATTTGTTACATTAATTGTGAGAAAATGCTAAAACTTTAAATACAAACTTAAAGAAACTTAAAAATATTGTTTTCAACCTAAATATACTTAAAGTACTATACTAAACAAAGGCAATAAAATTTTACAAAATAACCATATTCAAAGATTTTGTTGGAGTTATTATTTTCTTAAATCTTTAATCACAAAAGTTTCACAATACTTCTTACTTCAATTATTGATATTTACTGCTCATAGAAATAAACAAAATTTTTGTTCTTGCATATGATTTTCATACTATTTATGAACTGTTCGTTTTTGGTGATTACTGAGATTTTTTGTCTTTTATATGCTCAGAAAGCATTCTTGATTTATATCAAGTTAGACGTTAATTGTTAAGTGTCTAGTCTAACAAATTATGAACAGTTTTTTTAACTTCATAATAAATACAAATAAATGATTGTAAAAAAAATCATTGCCCAGACAGCAATTTCTACTTCAAAGTTTTTTAATTTGTTGGATAAATTTGCCAAGTTTTGCAATATTAAAGATTATATGTATACTTCTGAGTACATAAGATCAAAGACAGAATTTATAGGTTAACCATTTATATGAGCTATTACCGTAGTATGGTTGATAATTCCATTAAGAAAAAGTAACATCAAAAGTAAAAACAATCTTAAATTTTTGTAAATTACAACATTTGTTTATTAACTTTTGTAAAGTTTTTGCTATTAAATAAGGCAGATGGAATAAGGTTAATGAGCATTTACATATAAAATCACGATACGTTAATATAATAGTATAAAAGCTTCATAAGCGTTTTTATAGATATTAATTATCTATCAACTTTTTTTTAAATTTGACCAATTTTAAGGCATAATCTAGCTGATGCAAAAACTTTATTCTGATAAATATTATAATGATATACATTTAATTTTTGAAATAATTTAATTTTTTGCTTAAAATTAAACTTATAATTATAGCTAGCATAATAACTTTACATCAACTGACACTTACTGAAATGGTGTTTCTATGTTCCTAACCGGCGTTCACAAACAGAAAAATTTGATTTACAAAACAGTTTTTTGAAAGCATTATTTGATTTTTTGTTATTGTGAAGAATTGGCTTCAATTTTAAACTATCTAAACCTTGAAAGTATTATTTAAAAATGCCTTCTAAATTAAGTGACTATGAAATTTTATATACTATTGGATCAGGATCTTATGGAAAATGTATTAAAATAAGAAGAAAAGTGGACGATAAAGTTTTAGTATGGAAAGATATGGATTATGGCTCTATGACAGAAGGTGAAAAGCAGCAATTAGTTTCAGAAGTAAATCTTCTTCGGGAGTTGAAACATCCATACATTGTTCGCTATCATGATCGGATTATTGATCGAGCAAGTTGTCGATTGTATCTAGTGATGGAATACTGTGCTGGTGGTGATTTGGCAAGTATTATATTAAAACATAGAAAAGAAAGAAAACTTATTGAAGAAGATTTTGTTATAAAAGTAAGAACATTTGAATTTTATATTTATTAGTTTTTGATTTGTTTTGTTATTTTGTTTTGATTGATTGATAGCAAATGTATATTTTAGTTTTAATTATAAATGTTTAATCTTATTTACTGATATATTTTTGTAAAGTTCAAAAAATAATTTTGTTTTAGATAATACTTTTATATTTTGATTTGTACTTTAATGATGATAAGAAATATGAAAGTTATAATCTAATATTGAAAACTAACATTTAATATTTTCATATAATTAGATATTGGTTCAATTACTTTTGGCTTTACAAGCTTGTCATGATCAAAGTCATCGCAATGGAAATTCTGGTAGAATTCTACATCGGGACTTAAAACCTGCTAATGTATTTTTGGATAATTCAAAAAATGTGAAGCTGGGAGACTTTGGACTGGCCAGGGTACTGCAACATGATACTAGCTTCGCCAAAACATTTGTTGGAACACCATATTACATGTCACCAGAACAAATGAATAAAGATTATTATAATGAAAAATCTGATCTTTGGTCACTTGGATGTCTTATTTATGAACTTTGTGCTTTAGTTCCACCTTTCACTGCTTCAAACCAACGTCTACTTTCAGTAAAAATTAAGGAAGGTTATTTCAGGCAGATACCTTCCAAATATTCTGATAATTTAAAAGTAAGTTTTATTAGATTATAAATTTGTTACTAATTTATTCATATTTGACATAAAATAAATTATTAATTAAGTTGTATTGTCATATTTTTATCTGATTTATTTATTTTAGAGCTGCATTTCTTCAATGTTGAGACAAACACCAGCAAGTAGACCTTCATTAGATGAGATATTAAAACTTAATTTCTTAGAAAAATATGTTGAAGCTTATGGTATCAGTTCTATTAAAGCTACAAAAGTAAAAGCAGGTAATGAAATGTTTAAAAGTCATATTTTGTTAGTTTTTACTTAAAGAAAATTATTATTTATTCTTTTATATTTTTATCTTAGAAAATAATATTTATTTTCAATCCTAAAAGACTACATAATAAGATTTAACAAATTTAGTTTTCTCAAAATAAAAAAATTTCTAAAAATGCTCCAACTAGATTTAAGCTTGTATGTTCGAATTTTTTTTATGAAATCCTGAAATTGGTAGAAAAACCAAAAACGTTTGCTTATCCTTTATATGTAATAATTAATAATATGTGGCCTCTACCTTGACTATAATGTAATGTGAAAATATAATAATTATCAATAATAATAAGGCCTGCTTTGGCTGAGAACATATATCACCATGCTATTAAAGATGTCTTGATCAGATTTTTAGATTATAGACTCTATATTCTTACTTTTTTAGTTAAGTTAAGCTGTTATGTTAAAACTTTTTTATTTTATTTCTCATGCTTTTATAAAGCTTAGTGTTTGCTAAAAAAAGTTGTTTAGTTTGCTATCTGTAGCTAAATAAATATATAGTAGGTTTTAAAATCTATCTTGATATATTATTTGCTGATTATACAACAAAGTTGTGTTGATAGAATATTTTTATATTAGCAAAATTTTTAGCAAATAGATTCAAATTAGATTTTTTATTCAAGTTTTCATTTAGTAATATATGTTGATCTAAAATTGACTTTGATGCCTTCAAGAAATTTAAAATTTGTTTCATAGAAGTAAAAGCAATTTCCACTGAAGCAAAACGCCTTTCTCCCTCAAGTACAATGTCATCTAGAAGTGATAAAAAGTATTTGGCCAACTTGTTCATTTGTGATTAAAAAAATTACTAAATAAAACTCCCTGTTTACAAATTACTTATAAAACATCTAATAAATTACTTTTTGTATTTAGATCAGATCAAGTAAATAAGATTGAAGTGGAAAAAGCCAATTCGTTTGAAGAGAGGCTTAGAGAGCTCCGAATAAAGGAACGAGAAGTTCAAAGACGTGAATTTTTGGTTGAAGAACGTGAAAAAGCTGCTGAAGAAAAGATGCAGATGGCTGAATCGTTGATTAAACAATACAGACAGATGCGAAATGACTTGACTTCCGCAGCAAATATTCCTTCTTCTGAGTAAGTCTGAAATTTTCTCATTTTTAAGTTCTATCATCCATACTAGTTTCCAAATTCATTTGTGATTGTGAAGATTTAGGCGAAATGTCAACTTTCAACAATCACTTTTTGATAATTGTTAGATTGAAGATTACTGATGAACAACTTTATTATTAATAAATATAATCAAATTGAGTAGCTTTGTAAATGGTATGTTGCTACTATAGTCATTTCTGTACAAAATATTTGATTTTTTTTCATGACTAAATGATAATATTCAAATTTAAAATGAAAGTATCTCAGTAACTTTTGATTAACTTGATAATTAATTTGATCATTTAAATTTTATTCAATACAATCGAATCAAAGTATAATATTATAAACATTTTATTGTTTAATTTTTGTTTCAAAACTTTTTACAACATTTTTTTTACTAATCGTCAAATTTTAGAACCTCAAAACAATATTTGTAAATTGATAGATTTGTTTTGTCTACTTATAAATCGAACCCTTTTTAATTTTGTTTGTTTTTAAGATATGGCAACAATAAACAAGTGCGATTCGGTAGGTATGATATTGGAGGCAAAGAAAACGATGATATTTATACAAGTTACGATAAACGTCGTGTTGTCAAGAACATAGGGAAGGGTTTAGGATATGATCGAAGAAATATTGATGAGCTTGACAAATATCGTAAAAGATTTCATCTAAATCAGAAACCACCTAATCAGTACAAGTCTCGTTATCTATTTGCTGATGATAAACCACGGCAAGCTCTGGGAATGAGATGATTATAGAAATCTCATTTAATCTTCTAATGATTCAAATAGCGAGGATTTCTTGAAGTTGATTGATTCCTCTCCAGTTTTATTTTACACTGTGTATTGTAGCTATTTTTATATAAAACATTTAGCTACCTTAATCTTACGACCTTTCATTGAAACCTAAATTATACTTTAGAAAAATGACCCTTACAAATAAATTAGCTATCTTGAGATTCTTGCAAGAAATGTCAAATCTTTATTTTTTTTTATTGTGATGATTTTGTATTTGATCAAATGTTTAGACAGAGCTTTCACTAAAATGTCGTTTGTAGATATCTCCTTTTCAAAATGTAAATTGTAAGTGAAGTACACTTTTTGTATCAGCTTGTATCTGTAGAATCTTTTATCTCTTTCAATAATCAAAATAATTTGCAGTTAACAAACTATCTACAATTTTCCTTTCTTAAAAGAAAAGCTTTTTAATATTTATTATTAAGTTTCTAATAATCACAAATTACTGTGTTGATGATATAACAATTTTCCAATATAACACACTGTTATTTTCTCTTTAGATTTTGTAAAATAAAAATACTTGTGTTTATTTTTTGGGTCAATCAAATGTTCCTATAAATTTTCTTTTAATTATTTCTAGCAGAAGGCAATTACTTCATTCAGTAAATGAATTCTTTAAAGACTACAAGCTTGAATAAGTTTGCCTTAACTGTTCGTTCTTAAATACTCAAATTATACCTTTCTGTCTAGATTTTTAATTTCAAAGATAATAATTGTATTTAATAAAAGCTGCTGTGTCTTAACTTTGTGTTGAAATAGTTTAGCAACCTTTTATATAAAATCAATTAGTTGAAATGTTAGTAGAAAGCTTAGATTTATACAAATTTGTTTTATTGTAAAAATCCAATTTTTTTAAATATATTCCAACAATTTTGAAATTCATGATAAGTTCTAAACACTTTAATCTGAAATATAAAGTTTATTTGAAAAAACCAACATCTTTTTGACCAAGAGTCATTGTTTCCTCCTCTTCATCACTAATATCAATGACGACTTTATTTTCTTTTTTTTCGGAGTCTTTAGTTTGAAACCAAGAATTGACAACTCCCTCCCCAACAATGTCACTTGTGTTGTCCTTTAGTGAGTCCCATACAGGAGTACTTTCAACTTCACGTTCAGATTGATCATCAGCAACATCAGAATCATTTTCTTCCATTTTTACATCTTCAATTATTTTAGTAAAACCGAATTTTTCTTCTACAACATCTTTTCTTGAGAAATCAGCAACTATAGGAAGGTGTTTTTCTTGATTCTTACGACGCTGTTTATCAGTATCAAGAGCTTTAGTGACAAAATCAGACAAATCTTTGACAATAACAGCAGCGCTGTTTGTACATTTAGTGATCTGCTCTTTATTTATTTGTAGATTACCACTCATTAACAGATGACAAATTTGTTGATGTCTATTCATTGAAACCAGCAACTTCCCATCCATAACTTTCTCTTCAGCATAAGTTGGATCTAATAACGAGTAATTTCCGCCTTTGAAAAATCCAAAAGAAACACTAAAAGGCATATGATTGACAGTTAAGGCTACAGGGTTGCCTTCGTCCATTTTTTGAACAATAATGTCACGACCACTAAACTTGACTGGAGGTCGTAAGAAGTGTTTAAGAGCCGTGATGGAAGCAACACTAGCGCAGTCTAATATATTTCCATCATAATTAAGAACATGCAAATATAAGTTGATACACCATGCCTTTTCACCTGTACGTAAACATAATTCTTCTAGATCAATAGCGCCTGAAAACAACAGACTGCGCTCTAAAAATTGACGAATTTCAGTACCAAGTTCTCCTGGTTTAGTTGGATCAAAGTGCCCAGCTGCTAAAGTAGAAATTTCTAAATGAATAGATAAAGACCCTTCATTAGGTCGTGATTCTTTTGGCAGATCAACATCAGCTGTTACTTGAGCTAACATTTTTGTTTCGCCCAGACTAACATAGCAATAGCCATATTCTAAACCAAAATTGATACTTAATTTTCTAAACTCATTTGGTTGACGTGAATCTAATCGGTATTTTTTGGTTATACCAGCAAGAATAAATTCCTGATCACTGTTTGCAAGAGTAACTTCTCTCAAAGGCATAATAATCCAAATTTATCTAAAAACCTATAAATATTACTAATTACTATCTAAATCAGAAAACAATTCATTTAAAGTAGAAAGTTTAAACTAACTTTTGATTATAACAAATTATTATAAGCCAAACCAATTTATAATTTTGATAAATAAGTTAGCAATTAGTTACTAAATAATTATAATATCTAACTAAATTATATCTGACTTAATTTAATAGCAATCTACTTATTTCAAAGTGAAATATTATCTAGAAACAATAAAATGACATCAAATAAGTTCATAAGCATATACTTATTAAAAAGATTGACACACAATTTTTAAATAAGAAAATAATAAATATTTTGTGATTTAAATACCTTGTTAATAAAAAATTATAGTATTTCCATATATGATGAAATTTTAAAGAATAAAAAATGAAGTTATTAATATATTACTAAAATATAGTTATTATAAAATTGAAAAATATATATCATTGTTGAAAAAAAAAAGGATTTAATAAATATTTTCTTAACCTTCAAATATATTTTAAAGGATATCAAAAAATTATTCAGCAAATGAAGATATTAGAGATTTTATGTAATCAAAAATAACTTTGACTTCAAAAAACTAATTGGTACAGATAATAAATAACTTATGTTTTTAATAAATTTTGCATGGTGTACTTTAGATAGTATTTCTTAAAACCAATTTAAAAAGTATTTAATACAAAAATAAGTTAAAATTGATAAAACTAAAATTCAATTAAAAACAAATGAATCATAAAAGTACAAAATAGTTCTTATCTTATATAAGATAAAGTTTTAAATAGGTTTATATGTAAGAAGAAATAATAATTAGTTTTAAAAAGTCTACTAGATAAAGTTATCCCATAAAATTTGTTTTTTATGGTCATACACAAATGATTTAAATATGATAAATTTTACATTTTATCAAAAATAATAATCATTTTATAGAATTGGAACAAGCTACACTATTCAAACATATAGCAATTATTAACCACATTTCCATTTACAATAAGTTGATAACAGGTTTGAGTTCTTTTAAGTAACTAATTTTTGCTAAATATAACTAACAGTGTTTAAACATTAACAGTTATTATCAAAAATGATGAAGTTGATTTGTTTAAGAGCATGCATTTCCTGGCTTGCATTGAAATATAACTTATGCTAAAATGGCTTCATCAAATTTATAGTTTGAATTTTTCTTAGTCTTATGTTTTCATTGAAATAAAAAAATTAACAGAAGACAAAAAAGAAATTTAAAAATATATATTTTTTAAATTGACTTCAATATACTACACAATATTACTTATAAAAAGGATACTGCATCTTGAAGAATATAATGACTTATAATTAAGAAGTTTAAAGCACTAATTATTTCAAAAAAAAAATATAGCTTTTCAGCTAAATTCAAAAAAATATAGACATGATAAATTATTTAAAACTATAACTGCTGAGATTAGCACACAACTAGCTGTGAAACGACTTTATTTAAAATCTAGCTGGATTCTGCAGCAAAGCAAACAACTTTAAAAAAACACAATTTAGATAAGTTTGGTTCCTTAATCCTTGGGAGCTTTCTCCCAAGAATACTTTGTCTTAAAAAGCATAAAATAATAATTGTTAAATATTAAAAAATATCACAGTATTCAAGTAAAAAATTTATTTATTCACGTGCTAAATAACAGCTGTAATCAACTAGTAAAAAATAAAAAGATTACTGTAGAAAAGTTGAACTGAAATAGAAAAGCGATTGTATAAATTTTCTACAAGCTACCTTATCCTACTACTGTTACATAACAATTATACTTTAACATATAAATCGATAAAAAAATGTACACAAGTCAAACTACGGAAATTTACAGTACAACAATTTTCACTCAGTCGGAAAATGTTTGTTGGCTAGTTGTCGTAATCGTCTTTCTTTACCTTTGCAATGTCCTGGTTCACAGCTAAAAATAAATACTGGTGATTCATGTAGTTCTTGAATTAGGTACCTCAGAAAATTTATTCTTTGTAAATATATACTGCTAAATATTCTATTTGTTGGATAAATACACAAATGCTTTTAACAAATGTTGATAATTGATTAAAAAAATTTTCTTACTCGCATAGTTTCTTTCTTTTTTTCTGTAAAAAAGGCATCTTTTGCAATTGTTGATAAATAATTTTTATAAAACTGATTTTTTTTAACATTAACTTTTGATATAGCTTAAACAGCAGTTACAGTAATTAAACGTTTCAAATACTTTTTGACCTACTCTTTCATAAGTTCCATTTGTAGTGTTTGCTGGGATATTGCGATGCAGCTTGACTTGCGGGGACTTATTCGATTTTGCAGATCTGTAGTTTAAAGTGTTTTATCACTACTGCACTAAAAATTGATCTCATAAAGTAATTTTTTTAATAAAAAAATCAAAATAAATAATATATTGAGCAAAATAGCTCATTGAACTAGACAGACTATTGTATATTGAAGCTATAAATTAAAATCCATTGGTTTATGAATCATATAAAAATTAAAATAATTTTATAAGATTTTAATTGTAAACGAGAACAATAAAATAAATTCAACAGCAAAATTCTATTAAGAAATTTTATATGCTTTGGACACTTATTTTAATACTGAGTACGACTTTAATACTGTTTTTCAAAGTATTTACATTAATATCTAGAAGGTCTTTGTTGCATTGAATTAAACGTCACCTAAGCACTGAAGTCGTCATTGTGCTCTATGTAAGATTCAAACTAGTCTGGCTGGTATTTTAAATCAAACTTTTATTGTGTTTTTATATTAGCAAATAGATAATGATAAAAATTTCTATAAATATATTGATACAACTATGAGATTTTTTAGTTACAGCATAAAATAAAATTGATAAAACTATATGGGTAGGTTCTGCGCTGTTCCTTCTAAAAGCTGGCGATTTTATATGAGAGTACAATAGTGGTTAGCTTGCTGCTTACAACAAAGGAAGTAAAATTTAAAAGTAAATTATTTTTAAATTCTACAAGTTTAACTGCAATGAATATTTTTATCATGAAAGTTCAAAGCAATAATACTTTTTAAAATATCTATATTTAATTAAATCAGAAATATTTTTCAATTTTTACTTTAAAATAATCAATTTTATACTTAAAAGCAATCAATTTAGAAATAAAACTCATAGCTAAATTCCAGAAAAACTTACAACAAACTGAAGGTTGCAAGAATTCTATTAAAATTAGAGTGTATATTTGGATGTTCAACTTTCTCATCATTAGTGCTTGTTTCTTCAATATTTTCATCTTGTGTTTTTTCATTTTCATTCTCTATACTTTCTTCTACTTTAAACTCATCTAAGTTACATTGCATAGATAAAGACCTTCTCATTGGACTGACAGTTGAATCTGTGGTTTACAAGAGCTTTTTTAGCTCAATAAGCAAGTTTCTTAAAGCTTTTTCTAAATCTTCAATTTAAATAACTCTAGCTGAATTTTTTGTAAGTTTTTCAGGGTACAACAAGCATTTTCGACTTTTTAGTACTGTTATTTGCAGAATTATAAAAACAGATAATTATGTTTTTTAATTATATTATTCGTATATAATTCAAATACTCACTCCAAGATTTTGAATTTCTTTGCTTACCATAAACTACAGCAGCAACAATAAGTAATGCCAGACATGATAATGCTATCACGATTATCATCCACATTTTTAACTGTAAATATATTTAATAGTTATAAGCCAAGCAGACAAGAAAAATCTAATCAAATCAGATTTATATTTAATCAGATAAGTATTTGAAATATCTTCGACAGCAAGCAATAGTAAACATTTTATTAATGTTTGGATCAACTCACTCCTTTCTCAGCTGTTATACTTTTGCATACTCCATCAACTTCAAAAAAACAGCTGGGATCACTGACACTAAATGCTCTTCCATCGAATTCAAAAGTGTTTGATGCTTCGAAACTCTTTATCATCAGTGCTTCTGTCATAGCTGCAACTTCTTCACTTCTTGATTGTACAGCAAATTCTACTTTTGTTGATGACTCTAGAAAAACAAAAGTAAATTAGTTTTGGGTAAACAAATAAGTAAGAACTCTGCTTACTTTAATTAAACATTAATACAAAGTTAACAGCTGACAAGCATAAGTCATTTGATTAATGAAATTAAAAAAAACTACATAAGCTATAACAACTATAACTGCAAATATTTAGTTTTTTTTTTCTTTAATTGAATGTAACCTTTGTTTTCCGCTGTGACAGCTTTAACGTAAGAATCGTTTAAAATATTGAAGAGATGGTTATTAAACGCAGAAGAAAAAAGTTCTTCTGCTTGAGTTGTAGATAATTCATCTGTCAAACTTCTTCGTCTTCTTGATCCTTGTTTTATTGGTTGAGCAAAATTCATTCTGTACCAAGTCAGATCGGCAAGCATATAAATAATTAATATTTGATATTAACCTATCATTTAATCACTATTAGAATATAATTTGTTTAATCTTGTGGTTTTTTGTAATATAGAAGTTAGTTTGAATAAAAAGTTTTAAAATTGTTTGATCCTTGCTAATAAATACCTGGAAATTTTTTAAAACTGTTATCATAGAAGTGCCGTGAGAATACTGATATATTTTGTAAAAGTTATTTAATCAAATATAAGGTAAGGATAGTTTTCTAATAGAACTAAAAAAAGAGATCTTCCAAGATACTTACACGTAGTTTTTTTCAATAGAGGTGTTCAAATGCCGTTTATTACCAGGAGAATAATACTAAAATTGTAAATCAGTTTATATTTGTTGGTGTAGCTCAGATTTAACTAATTAAGTAAGCATTCCAGCTAAACTTAGTTAAATTTACGAGTTTTACCTGGAAAGCTGATGTAATTATGAAGAATCCATCAAACAACGAAGGTTCCGAAGTAATAGATACTTTAAAAATATATTTGTAATAGTCTTTTGCATTGATTATGCGTAGTCCATCTGTTATCACTTCACCAGTGACTTTATCAAACGTATACTTAGTTATTCCAGCTATAAATGCATTTTCATACAAATTTTTATCAGCTAATTGAACAGTTGCTTTCCACTCATTACCCTATTTAATACATATCTTTTAGCTATTTAAAAAACTAACTGTTGTGCTTCTCTTTACCTTATAACCAATATTTTTTAAAATTTTTCCTTTGGTATTGAGCAATTGAAGTTTGAATGATAGGCTTTCATTTTTTAAAACTAAAGTTGCATTTGGCATTTTGGCTAAGGCTGCAACTTGTCGAGGTACAACTCGGATCGATACATTGGTCGGTGAAATATTGATAGTTGCCGGTTCTATAATCTGTCAATAAAAAGATTATGATAATTATTAAAAGTTTCTCATATTATCTATAAGACCAAAAAGTTCTTACTTTAAATTGAATTATGTGTGACCCTGTATCTGATATACTGATGTTATCTAAATCTGCTCGTCCCTGTTAAAACAAATTTTCAACATTGTTTAACCAAAGCACAAACATAATGAGACTGACTTACATCTTTGAACTCTACTATTGACCTTCCTATGATTTCTGCAGCTTTGCCCCCAGAAGGATTTTTTTGGGGAAAAAGGGTAAGCTGAACTTTCCAGCTTCCTCCAAGACGTTTCACAAAGCGATTCTTCAACATAAATTACAAAATCAAAAGGATACATTCGATATAAAAGTAGTGGGAATGAGACTTACTTCTTCGTCAAGCAAAGTAAGATATGGTATTACTGAAAAGTCAGATAACTCTTCAAATGACGTCACAGGAAAAGTAGAGCTTATCATCTTAGGTATCAGTACTTTTGATTCATCTTCTTTAGTTTCATTTGCTGTGTAAATGATATATAACAAAATATTTAATTATCTCTTTAAATTTAATATTTATAACTGTAAAACTTTGTCTAGGACTTGTGTTAGTTACTTAGTAGAGAAAAATTTTATTCGAAGTGTAAGAACAATATAAAACTAATAATGAAAAAAAAAACTTCACTTTAACTTAATTAACAGACATACCGAATTTAGGAGGGAGTTCCATAGTAGCAACAGTTGCTTCCATCTCCAACGAATCAACTTTCAAAGCTTTACCTAGCTTACCGGTCTGGAAGTCTCCGATCATCTGTGATTAACAAATACAATTTATTTTACAGTCAGCAGCTTTAATTGATGATTACTTTACTAGTCTTTTCATTGAGCAGTTTTGCCATTTCTTCTTTGCTTGTTTCATTTTTTGATTCTGAGCTTTCTTCAACGACTCCGCTGTCAAGCTCGATGACATAAGTCACTTTTTCTGTATCTCGTTTCGAAATTGATCTTAAACAAATTTTGAATGCAGATAAAATATTTAAATATTGTAATATTTTTAAATATTTGTAATTACCTTCTACGTCTACTCGTTTCCCTGACAACGTCAACAACTTTAATTTTGTGTGCTGGTACTCCAAGATAACTAAGAAAACGAAAAGTGAAAAGTAAAATTTTCACTGATAAAATATCTATGCCCAATATAACTTCTGATGGTCATTATAAACATAAACTAGTATCATAAACACACCTTGCAAGGTTGTTTACAAGATTCGTTTCAAAAAAGTCGTCAACTGAGATAGCAGGAAAACCAAATTTCACAATAACTGCAGGAGCGGTTTTTATGTCGATAGGATCTGAACCACGGATTGTAACGTATAAAATATCGTTTCTACGATCCATAAAATTGTCTCCATGAACAGCTGCACATAGCATCAGTTTAGTTATTAAAAGTTTAAGGTATTATCCATGCAAATTATAAAAACCAAGATTTTTAGTATGAGTATCAGGTCAAGCTTTTATCATTTATGTCACTCACTTGAATTAACAGCAGGTAAATATTGACCAGGTCTAGTTGGCGCTTTTGTCACGTGATTTCCATCTTTATCTAATTCTGAATTTCTAGGATATATATAAAGTCCATTATAGTACACATCAAGTTTTTCAGGTTTTGGATAACTATAAACATTTGAGTCAATATACTTCTTAAAAAGCCTCAAGTATGACACTTTAGGCAACTCACTATATTCCTAAGCGGACGGTAACGTCATTTTCGACATTAAGAAGATGAAATCTAAGATGTAATGGGGGATATCCAGTGAAGTAAATTTCGTAGTGTTTATCAGTTGCTACAAGAGTAAAGAAGGTCGATAAACGCTTTTGACAAGTGTAACCAGCACACCAGCCATGATCCTGAGGCCCTGAATAATAACAGAAAGATTACACTTAATCTTAACACTAATGTGATTATGCAACTATTTTCTTACCATTTTCGAGATCGATGTATCTATCACTTAACAAAGCTACTGGAGAGAGTCGCCTAGTTTCTGTGTCTGCATCCATGCTTTCAATAACCAGCATCGCATAATCGAGACTATTATTTCCATGACAGTCAAATGCTTGCCATTTATCTTTATAATTGCACTTATTTGTTCCAATTATTCCTGGTGAAAGTGTTTAGATTAACTTAAAAAACCATTTTTTATGTCGAATACCTCTATGATCAATAATTTCATCAACAGGAATTCTTTCTCCATTTCTTCTTGTCAACATAGTTTTGGGTATTCGATAGTCACCTAGGCCTCTTGGTTTCTCTTCAGGATCATCCCATCCAAAGGCAGCCTATTGAGATATCAATGCTATGAGCAAACTACTTTATATGAGGTGAAATTTTACATCAGGAATAATAGCTCCTTTTGCTCCCAACAACCCTCCATCAAGATCTTTTATAAGAGCGGTTTTCATTCCATCACATTCCATATCAACGCAATCGGAAGGATTAATTTTACTGAAAGTTTATAAAGTTAAATAAAAAATCGTTGTAGGCCAACTTCAAGTATTTCACCCAAGACTAGGACGACTGTAAATCACTAAGTAATCTTTCTCAACATTCTCTAGTTGGCATCCTGATACATAAGTAGGAGCAAACCCATCTTCATTTTCCGGACTTGTGTAAAACACTAGATCAAATGTACCATCATCTTGCAATTTGTAGTTCGCAAATATTGTATCTACCAAAAATTTTGTTATTTAAAATGAAATATGATTTGAAATGATACTGGTAGTTAAGACATAAACATATAAATATTCAAATTAAACCTTTGATATGAAGTAAGCCACGAATTGCTGGATAGTTTTTGTTAGCCAAAAAGCTTTTATCTGGAGCTGAGTTCCAACCACTTGCAAACATAGGAAGTAAAACTCCTACTTTTCCACCACTGGGGTTTTTAGGGGCTTCTTTAGATTGCATTCTAATAAAAGGTTTTTGTCAAAACTTCGATTAAAAACTGTATCAATTTTATAAAATAACAATTTATTTAAACTTTTTCTTTATAAACAAAGATTCAAAAATATTTAATTTGTTTACCCAGCAACACGTCTTAAAATCAAATTTTTGTCATTATCTTCATCCATTATATCCAAAGTATCATCAAAATCTTTACTTCTTCCAACTAATAATGACTCTTCTAGTCTTGCAAATTTGTTTTCAAAGTTATGACTAAGTGATGGTGGGCCGAAGATGACAGGAGCATAAGCAATCTATGAGAATAGTTTACAAATAGTTCACTCTATTTTTTAAAGCTTCGAATTTGTTGATATTATATTTTGTTTGTTTTTTGAAGCAGCAAATCATTTTCAATTACTTGTGAATCGATGATTGTTGTATTTCGAATTATCACACTTGACTCAGTTTGGTGGTATAATCCAAAATCCCAAGATTTATAAATCAGGAAATTTTTAATCAGCGAACATTTGACTCCACTTTTTCCTGGTAATATATGGACTCCATGTAGACATCCATGAGCAACATTACCTGCGGATTTAAATGAATTTTACTCAGTCAAAGTAGATAAACCCTAACAACTCATTTTCTGTTATCAAAAATAATTTTGATTTTATTTGAAATATATTTGCAAATAACCTCGCCAATCTATAACATCATCGCTAGCACAATCGATCCCATTTGTATGGAAACCAAGTCTTTCTGAGCCAGCTGCTACATTATTAATCATTGTTATATTTCTACCTTCATCTAATTTGTAACTGGCATGCCAGTCCTAAAAAATAAATATGTTTATCATAAATGTTAGTACGCAAAATTAATTGATAATTATTGATATACAAAAAACTTTTACAATTTTTTAACAGGCATACCATAAAGTTGTTCTGTTCATACCGATCATTGTAAGAACCACGAAACAAGGCTACTGTCACCAAATTATGTTCCAAATGAATATTGTTCCCTGCTATTCTAATACCTGATTTAAAGGACCTTGTATCAGTGGTAAAGACAAAAGCAGAAGTCAAATAATCTCACCGTCATGTATAGGGCGATGAACTATGTTATCTGTGATAGTAACTCCATCTGCTTGAAAAACTCCTATAGCTGTTGAATAACTGTCATGAAAAGTACATCCATGTACATAAGATGGTCTTGCTATGGAAACAAGGCCAGTTTGATGATAAACTAATCCAAAACGAGGATCATAATCATCAGTAAATCCTTCTTGGCCAGTCCTCTGGAATTCTACATTTGTTATACGAGCCCAACCTTTAAAACGTAGTTTATCTCAGAGAGTTTTCTTAATGATATCAAAAGAGATTCAACGTTTTGGAATTATTTCTACATTATTATGTTCAATTTATTAACTTAGTTTTATAGAAAGATCGAAATCTTAACTAAAAAGTATTTTATTTAGATTGTTTAATAACTAGTGTGTAAAATAATGCGTCTAAGTATCACCAAAACAATCATGCATACCATAAACATCACTAGATGGAATGTATCCAACAATCACTCGACCACCAAATGCATCTTTGTCGATTGTATCATATTCTTTACCTGATATTTTGATAGTGACATTCTAATAATTCTGTTTATCTGAAAACTTTAAAAAGCTATCTTAAGTAGAAACCTATTATTTTGATGTTTCTGCTAAGAAGTCCAACTTCTGCTCTCATATCAAACTTTCTCGAACGATATTCATAAGTTTCCCCCAAATGACGGTACTTAAGATTGTCACGAAGAGTAATTGTATCTCCTGAGATTGATTCTATCACGTGCTTTTCAGTTTCATTTGAGCTTTTCAAAAAAATTATAAATAATATCATCACATTTGCTGGACAATTTTGAAGAAAGAAGTAACTTATAAATGTTTAAATTAGAAATTAAAAGCGTTCAGCTATATAAAAAGGTATTCAAATTTGAAATATGAGGAAACATGCTAATTTTCAATAACAAACTGAAGTTTAAACGTATCTTGAAGCTTACAAAACATCAAGTAGACAACTTACTTATAACCTGTTGTTGTGACAATGATTTCGTTTCCAGCTTTCCAGTCGACACTTTCAACTAGTTTTAACTTATTTGAACCAATTTTTGCAGTTTCTGCTAAGTTTGTCCAATGAACATTCGGCTTCAACCCGTGGAAGTCACAACCTCCAAAGCATGCAATAGCTTTCCTTCCTATTACTACGCCTAAAAGTGAAATGTTTGAAGTTATCTTTTATCAGCAAATAAATTATCTTTATATAAAGTTCTTACCCTCAACTACAGCATCAGAACCTTTGGTTTCTTCTCCTTTCAAAAATATCGTTAGCTTTTTAGTAAATGGGTCTTCAGGTAGATGACCAGCAATAATTCTCCCTCCCTAAAACAATTTTATATTTTTGATTTATATTTTTTAGCTTTAACTCAGCATTGTTGTAGCAACTAACCAAAACTTGAATAGTGTTAACAGAGAAATGCATCGAACCAGATGAGCCCCCTTTAAATTGAACTACACCTCTCACAATCAGATTTTCAATATCAACTTCGTCCACATCGATTATACACCAGCAAATATCCACCTCTTCTGAAGATCTAAGGATCTCAACAGTTTTTCCTCCATCCTGATTGGATTACAGTTATCAAATTTTAAACGCATTTGATTTACAGTTATATGTACGATTTTAAGTACTTTTAAATTAGATTATGAGAAATTATTTATTTATTCAACGCGAGTGATAAATTCAACAGCTGTTATAGCGGACAAAAACTATATGTTATGAGTAAAGAGGTAATTGGAAGGTTTTAGGTATATCACAATTTAAGTTCAGTACAGAAAGAATACAGACAGTAGAAGCATAAGTTCCAACTTAAAAATTTCATTCTACAAAATCTGCCTGAAATTCCTAACCTTCAATTTGATACAACTATTTCCAAATGCCCTCCTTCGCCTTTTTCGAACTTTTAAATTCAGTGAGCTCCATAGAAAAGCATTTTCAGGAGTCTCACGTGTCGGTGGTACAGTCTCACCATCTACATCGGCAACACATCCTACATTTTTACATCTGTAATGAAGCTGTGGTCACGAAATGAGTTTGCTTGGTTTATTATTCCAACCTGTAGATTCTAGGAGAAACTTCAATATTGGCAATATTATCGCCAGTTACACCAAGAGCTAATCGTTTTAATCTGCTGACGTCATTAGACACAAGGTAGTCTAAATGACGCGAGCTTAAATTGAAGTACCACTGATTGTTCATGCTCTCTGAGCTTAGTGGAAGCGAAGAAATTACATCTCCTTCAGTTTCCCCAATACGAATGCTAAAAACAGTTGAATTTGTAAAGGTCGAGTCTTAAATGTTGGAATTTTTTTATGATTAGAACTGACACATCAGGTGCTTGAGCAAGCGTATGTCTTATAATGACTCGATCGCCAGGAAAGAAATCATAGAATTTAGATTGGTAAGTGATGTTAGTGAACTGTAGGGAATCTTTCCAGCTTACATCATGAATTTTTCCGTTGTTTAAAACCGCCATCCAGCCTGAAGATCAGATTTTATTATTATAAATATACAAGCTTTATCCGTTTTACAATCAGCTGATAAAGCTTTTTAAGATACGGCTTTGCCTATTTAAAGTTTAATTTGGTTATTTTGTTGCCGGTTGGTAAGAAATGTATCTAAGATAAAAGGCTTTGAGAAAAGTTTTTACTTAAAAACAGAAAAATAAAGAAATGTGAAACCTTTCTTATGAGTCAAACGCTTCTTTTTCATTTCTATTATGCTCTGACCAAATTGATTTGAAATAATCATATCTTTAGTGGCTAAAGAAGATGGGAAAATATTGTTTAGAGCAAATCTGTGCATTTTAATAGAGGGAGAGCAAATTATGGACTTAACTGAACCTCCAGAGTACTCGATTCCACTTTGAATCTACTCAACAAAGATAGTTGATGTTATTTTCAATAATTTGTGATACCTTTAACTCAACCTTAAACTAATCTTTTTAAAAAAGAGTAAATAATTTTAAGAAACAATCAATAAATTAAACATATAGTACCAAACCAACAGATAATCATACTAAATCTAACAAGATTAACTTACTATGCACTCTGGCATGTTAAAAAGATTGCTATAAGGAAGAATTTTATGATTTATATTTTTTGAGAATGAGCCGTCCATGTCTTCTAAGATGCCTTCATGTTCCCATCTCCAGGTAATTTTTCTGTTTACATTGTTAAACTCCAATCCTATAAAATTCATTTCAGTATCACAGATTGGTTACAAATTAAATTATAATTCAAATATAAATGTAATTAAACCTTTCATCCTATAATGAAATCCACCGCATAATTCTACACAAGTTCCATCAATTGATGTCACTTCAAAGGTTCTTCCACCACGATTAAAGTTGTAAAACTTTACGTTTTCAACTGTTAAGCCCGGAGAAAAAGGTAAACTCTGAAAGAAATTGAACAAGTAGAAATAACCTCTATTATTTCAATTCAGCGATTAAAACTTACAACACCAATTTTGGTTTCGAAAGATTGTTCTGAAAGTTCAGAATGTCCGACAATTATACCTCCTTTAACCATTGCTCCGCGCTCTTCTCCGTATTCAGTTTTAATAACCATTTTCATCTCGATTCCCGCTTTCTCATTATTTACCATCACAAAGTCATGGAACTGCATAGCGCCACATTCAACCCACTCAGCCCCTTTCTCACTGTTCCAAGTAACCAATGACTTGAATTTTGCTGGACTAGGTATATTGCCATTGCACCTGGGATTTAAATTTTAAAATTATTTTTTTCAAATTATAATACCTCAGCGAAATTAGCTGAGTTTGGATAGAGCTAGAATAGAGCTTACATTCCTCCAACAACTGGTAGATAAGTTTTAAAGATCCACAATCCAAACCATCCTTGTGAATGTACTGTATTATTTTCAAATCTTCCTAATTCAACTTTTTGTTGGCAGACATCTGGCGTAAATGAAGGACCATCTGGGTTCTTGTGCATCCGATACCAGAAGCCAAAATGTGTTCCTCCAGCAGCATGGTTGTGTATAACAGTATTATTTGGATTTGTCACCCAATAAGCAGCTAGTAATAGAAGTTAAACCAATAAGGCCACCAAAAATGACATCTTTATAACAACTGTTTAAAAACTGTACCTGGTGTAACGTCATCATTTAATAGAGAAGTACTTTGTTTGCAAAACACAACAAGATTGAATTGCATGATAATTCCAGTTTCAATGCCATCTTCTATGAAAAGAGCCCCACCTTTTACATCGTACACAACATTTCGATCAATCAGTAAGTTATCGGTTCCTAAGAACAACATTTTCGAATAAAAAAATACAATACATTTAAAGTGTACAAAAAAGTTAGTCTTGATAATGAAGGGTGACCTAACAGTTGAGTTTTAAAATTATGCAAGTTATTGGTATTTTTACCATGTATAGCAATTGCTCGGTTAAATGTCTTGTGTATGGAGCAACCCCTAACATACATTCCACTTACATCTCCCATCAAGTGCCAATGAATTGGATATCTAACAAGAAATTGATATCTTAAGTTATGATTTTTATTTTTTGTATAAGATATTGATATCAAAAACTTGCAAGATTGTTTTCAAATATCTACTTAAGTTTAAGACACCTTTAGTTCTGGTATTTATAATCATTATAATAATGAAATTTTAAATCTTGCTATCAAAGTGCATCAGACAAATAACAATAATTAATCATGATGATATGATTTATGACTAATTAGCCATCTCAAGATAAACCTTCCGAGCCGAAAAGCCTGTCCCATATAGTACAGTTCAACATATTCAATTCTAGCTATTGCATTGAATGAAGAAGCTTCAGGGGCATGAATCATTATTGATCCTCCAAATTCATCTGCACCAATCTCTTCACCAAATCTTCCCTATTATTTAAATATTTTAGGTTAAACAATTGAGAAAAATAGGAAACTAGAGGCAAGAAAATGTATAAACTAGGAGATTAAATGACCTGGAAGCAAGTCTGAGTGGCAAACTCTCCAGTGTCAAAACCTTCCTCACATTTTGGTATCTCATCCTGCCACTGAGGGTCGTTTGAGCCTCGAACCACAATGTTTCTGGTCAGAAGTCCAACTTCAGCTAGTATAAAATTAGAGGTATCAACAAAGTACTTTTTGGAATATTTAATAGTAAGTACGATTTTATATAAACAAACTAGATCATTTAATTTATGATTTAGATGAGTAAATAATCTTAATCAAACTGGAATTTTTACTGAGTTTTACCTCTGAATTCAACTGTTGTATTTCCAAAAATTTCATCTACTCCCAAATGTTCAAACTCAAGTGGTTCGTTCAACGTTAGAGTCTTTTTATCTTAAAACAAAAACTCCAGAATTAAGATAGCTAACCAAATATTTGTGTGTTGAAAATTCTTTGAGTAATTATATCAATAATTACCTTCACTAATTGATGTAATTTGTTTTTTTTCGTTTTCTTCTTGTGAATGACGCAGACCAGTAGTAGCAATTACTATATAATCTCCGATTTTCCAATTTACTTCATGCTTTAAAGTAATCTGTAAAATAATCAGAATCCTACAAAAAGCTGTTGCATAACTAAATGAGTTATTAATTCTGATTATTATAAATATTTCTATTCGATGTCACACAAAACTAAGTAACACATTTCAGAGTAATAAAAATATTTAGTTTTTAGATAAGAACACTTATTTATTGTTAATGTTTTAACTTTACTAACCTTAGTACTTCCTTTTGCTGCAGTTTCTGCTAGCTTACTCCAAGTGAAAGGAATATGTCTTCCATGAAGATCTAATATTCCATCTCTTAATCCAAGAGTTTTTGCTCCATATATCGGCAACTCTGGTGATCTTAGTTGACCGTAAAGAACGATTTCTGCGTATGCTTCATACGGCTTTTCTTCTGTGCCAACCTAAAGTATTTTGAATGATTTTTATCTTATTTCAGTAAAATGAAGATGTTATGAAAACTATTATTCTTTACAGGCTCATTTTATAAGATTTTAATTTCATTTTTCATACCTGCAGAAGACCTTTGTCTGTTATAAGTATGTTTTCAGCATGAAGAGAAACATTTTTAGTATCATCGAATATTAGAGCTCCTCCTTTTATCAGTAGCATCGTCAGTACTTCAGTATGAGTGTCCAACATAACAGTTTTGCCCTATAAAATCATTTACAGACTTGCTTTCAAATTTTAAAAGTACAAATTCAATAGCAGTCTGTTTAGTGCTAGCTGCGTAATCCAATTTCATTATAAATATAAAAATTTGTTTTTTAAGATCAATTATAAATTCTGAACAACAATATAAAGTTATTTATGCGAAAGATTCTTGTAATACAAGCTACAGAGTAAAATAAAAGTTTGATGTTATAAATGTAGAAATTTGTTTGCAACGTTTATTCTTTTAAAAATAAATTTCATTAAATAAACAAACCTCTCCAATAATTACAAAGTCTTTTTTGGTTGGAATAGACACTCCTCCCCAGGTGAATTTAGATGACCACAAATCGATATAGTAGAAGTCCGCTTTCACCTGCTGGGCCATTCCAAAATTCTCAATAAACACTTCAACCTGTAAATGGATTTAAGTTATATAAACGTTGAACTTGTCAAACCATAAAGCGATTCCATCTAGCTATCTACTCACTTGTGCCATAACTGAACCTTTTGCTCGTGCTTCAGTAACACACACAATTTTTGTATCCTCATGTGTTTCTATGGTACAAGTTACTCCTCCGATTATAACATTTGGTGTTAGTTCAGATCCTAATCTGTAAAAAATAATTTGAGAAAGGTTATATGAGTATGAAATGAAATTTAACGAAGTTCTTTTTAATTAAAATGTTATAAAGTAAACTAAACTTTCTTTATCATTATAAATAAAAATTGTTTAAATAATCTATTTTAATTTTGAATAAAAAATTTCCGATCAAAAGTAATTTTTCATAAGTCAATCCAAAATGAAACTATCTAACCCCAAATTTGTTCCGGTTATTTCTATTTTAGTTCCTCCTTGAGTTCCTCCTCTATTGGGTGTCACATCAGTAATAATAGCTGTTAAACTTTTCTGATATGTATAATCAAATGATTCCGCAGAAGTATCCCCATTTGAAACAGTAATTTTCACAGATACTACAATGAAAAGATTACTAATTAACTACTTATACTGAATTAAGTTAAAGTTATGAATTAAGTTTTTGTTAAAAATACTTTTTGATTTATTTTTGAAAATTTATAGTGCAATTATGTATTTTTATGCAGCTTTAAACTTTAGATTTTAAATTCGTAAAGAGAGTAAATTAAAACATTTTCAGTATTTACCAATGCTGTCATTACTAGAAATGCTCGGTGTAATGCATGTTAAAAGATTTGATTCGTAAGATATTATCTCACAAACATTATCGCCAATTTTTACAATTGTTCTATTTGAAAACCCGTGACCATTCACTGTCAGGTTTTGACCTCCACCAAAACTTCCTTTTAAGCACAAGCATGATACAAATAATTAATATAAAATTTAATAATCATTTTTCTGAAGTACAATTTGTATTCAGGCCAACATGTTTATAATATTTGTAATTGTTTTTTATATATAATGTCATGATTATATTAAAAATTGCATCAATAGATCTTAAAGAAAATCAAATTTTTGGACAAGAGAGCTTTTAACTATAAACTATAAACAGATATTATAGTTCCTTAGTCATCAAGCTCTTATTGGAGTCCATTAGTAATTTCTAACAAGTTTTGATCTTTTCTTAAGTATTAGCAAAATAATAATTCAATTTATAATATAATTTGTTATTTTAATAATAAGAAATTTATTTAAAAATATACTTTTGTGATTTTTTGATAATTTTTGTAAATCTACCTTCTATTGGTGTAACGCTTTCAACTGCCAGCAAATAACTGAAGTTTGCATATACAGCAGCCAGCCCTTTACCTTCGATGTGTACCTATTCACAAATTATATTGTCATCATATCAAAATAACTGCAAATTTTTCAGGTAAATTGGACTTACTCCAAGGTCAATTGGACCACCTTCACAAGAATTGAGCTGGCAAAGAATAGTTGAGTCGTTGATTGATATAACTTCACAGAGCTGTAGGCTTTCTTGACATAATGGAAATATTTGGACTGATGATAAATTTCCAGATCCAAATTTACTTCCCATTATTGTGATTGTTTCTCCGCTGTGCGCTGCCATTGATAAATAATAGCGAGTAAACATCTTTTTAAATCAGAAAAATTGGTAGTAAATAAGTTTAATGATGAACTTATTTGTTGTACTTTAATTATTTCAGTAATTTTGATAATTTTGAATAAATAATCTATCATGTAACATTTATAATAAATGTTAAAAGAACAAGAGCTGTATTTCCTTATTCTATCTAATAACTATTTTATAATATGATTAAACATTCATACAATATGCTGTAATAAACACTTAAAGGTAGGATTATCTAGATTTTACAAGTAAGCTACTCACCGCTTGAAGGTATTATGTTATTGACGACTGGAGTCATTTCGGCGGTATAAAGAAAACTTAAAGACAGTGGATACTTAATTTCATTTGATGTTATAGAGAGTTTAATCTCTTTTGAATCTCGTAGTACATGTAGAGGAGGTGTCAAACAGGTTAAGTGGTCTAATGTAACTGACATCAATGAGCAGTCATATTTTGTAAACTTGACCCTTGTGTTACCGGCTACAAATCCGTTACCTGCAACCAAGAATAGTCAGGTAAGCTACTTGGAAGCTGACAAATAAGTGTATCAGTGAAAAAGTCTTGCAAACTTATGTTTACACGCCAAAGTATCTAGACTTTACCAGATTATTAAATAATTTGATTCTAAAATACAATGATGATTAAAAATAGTATCAATTGAAACCTTTAATGGTTATTTTCGTTTCTCCATAAACACTTCCATTTGGTGGATAAACAGAAACTAATTCGGCTTTACTTTCAATTATATTATCAACAGAAAATACAGCTGAACCTAACAAAGTTAAACAAGTTGCTATTTAATAAGTAAATTGCAAGATTGCAGCTATTAACGTAAATCAATATAGCTTTTACTTTGCAAAAAATAAAAAATAAAAATTGTACCTTTGCCTCGCACATCAAAGTAAACCTGATTCGACCCAACTGGTAATCTTCCAATTTGACAATTTATTTCATTATCACTAACACTAGTAACTACACACTTGGTCATTGTTGTGCCAATGTTTAAGTTGTGTTTTTCTATTCCAAAGCCTATATCAAAGACTAGTTATAATCACTAGTTAATTATCTGTTAATACAAGCGAAACCTTTTCCTTTGAAAGTAACATTGTAAAATCCATCAATTTGTGAATAATTTATAGAATCTACAACAGGTGTAGCTTCAGAGGAATACATGAAGATTTCAGTATTGTTTGGTTTAATATTTCTATAAATATCATCGGTGTTGAAAATTGAAATATTGAATGTTTAATTAGATTAATAATTTCTATGTGACTCTTGTAATTTTTAGCATCGTCATTAAAATTATGAAGTAATCATTCACTTTTCTACGACGGAGACTTCGAATTCTGCATCGTTATGAAAACTTGGGGTTAAGCATGTAATTGAAGTATAATTTGACTCAATTATGCTACATTGCATTTCGCCAATAAAAACTTGAGTACTATTTGTGAACCCTGAGCCCTTCAAAGATGAAAAATATTTCAAGAACATTTGACAAAAGTCTGTATCTCAAATAACTTACAACGACATATAATGTTGTGTTTCCGGCTTGTGAACCTTTCTTTGGAGAAACAGACTCCATTGAAGGATAGAAAACAATACTTCGCTCATCGAATCGTTTAATGTTGATCATTGCTTGCCCAACATCTGAACTCACCTCTATATTATGTCTACCTACAGTTGAAATAGTTATTTGATGATGTTGAACTGATTATGTGCAACTTACCAACAGCAAGTTGTTCACCAGCAGACATTTGGCATTTCAGAAAAGTTTCGTTGCCTCCAGGAATAGTTAAACATTTTTTACCACCAATAATTATTTTAGAAGATGAATCTAGCTTTGATCCTGTAAAACAATCAAAGCTTGTTTTATTGCAATTCTAAAGAATTTGATCTTACTTTACCTATTATTAGTAACTCAGTGTTTATGTCCAAAATAAGGGGTTCTATTTCATCAATCTCTGGAGTAATAGTAAAGCTTGATGTAAAACCCAGTGAGTGCTAAATTTAAAAATAAGTTACATTTAATTGCTTTCATTTTACTTAGATTGAAAAACTGTTCAAATTTGTTGCTCTTACTGAAATTTTAGCTTTGTGGCTATTTAATGAAACAGATACATTCGAAGTTATATCTTCTGCTTCAGATACGATAATACGTCCAGCCATTATGAGGAATGTAGAACCATAAAGTAAACTTTTACTTTTAAAAAATATGGTTCCTGGCTTTGTGACGCGATACGTAAATGAACCTAAAGTTGCAAAAATTATTTTGACGTGAAAAACATTCAATTTAATTAATATAAACGTTTTTAACTGAGATAGGCTCAGATTTGATGTGAATATGTATGTGTATGAAGATACCTTTTACAGTTGGTGGAGCTTGAAAACCTTCACCATCATATTCTTCATCAAGAGCACTTGAGCAAGTATATGGCCCGATCAAAACTCCTTGAACAGAATCTGGTTTAGACCATCTAAAAGTAACCTTATCTCCAATCTTCGCATGGATGACTGAAGGGTTCCAGTTGTATCCATACCCATAACCTAAATGAAAATATTGGTTTGTTTTTTGAACCGATTGGTTGATGTAATCTATAACTAGCTTTATGTGGAGCAGAATTTACTTATTATATGTTTTAATCATTTACTTTGATGCCATCCTGAGTTACTTATATCATGGGTCACTGTGCTAGCTGATGTGATACACTTTAAGCTTTCACCGTCGTCATTGGCTTCAATTACATTGCAGGGGGTCTTTCCAAAATTCACTTTAACGTCAGAATTGAGTCCAGAACCACTCACAATGACTTCAGTGCCTCCTACAAGTGAGCCAATTTTTGGATTGATGTCTGTGACTGAAAAAACGTAATTCACTTCTTGACTCCTGAAAAATAATAAACATATATTCTCAACTGATAAATATAAAAGCAATTTTACTATCGAATATACTTTATTTTATTTAATCTTTCTGAAAAATTGCATTATTAAAAGTATCATATTATAATAATAATTTCTATTAAATAATAGAATAAAGTATTTGTTAATAAAAAAATATTTGTGAGAAATAAATAAACCGACTGTCAGAAAAATATTATGTTGTAGAAAGTAAAAAGCTTGTTTGAATTACTTGTCAAAAACAGAACATCCATTCTTGTCATTGATTAATTTTACTGGATAAGTTCCAGCTGGAAGCGAAGGACTCTTCACAACTATAACACTTGAATTAATAAAGAGTATATTTGGTTTCACTTCTCCAATTATGACTTCATTACTTAGATTGAAACCGTATCCGGTAATAGTGAGAGTTTCATCTAAAGTAGAAGTGTTAGTTAAGTGTGGAGTTGTGTTTAAGATTATTAAAGTAAATTTTTTATTCGAAAATAACAAAAAAATTAAAATAATGATTTCAGAAGTGAACTAATTTGCTCTTACTTCCAGCCACGCTTAAATCAGTCGAAGACAAACTTGTGATATCACCAATATTTATTTCCAAAAATTCAAAGGTTAACATCGTTGTAATAGTATTACTATCTTTAAAATAAATTTTGATATGTTCAACTCCAACGGATGGTGCTGATTCAGTTATACAATGTATCTTTTCGTAGGTTATCATTACAGGATTACATATTGATGAACCAAATGTTATGTTGGTTATTGAAGAGTCAAAGCCTGTTAAAAATTTAAAAAAAAATTAAAAAAATATATTTTTAGTTTTGTTTCTATAAACTTATATATTTGCTTTCAGTTTTACAAGTTAAGGTACTAACCAGACCCTCTCAGGACTACTTCAGTACAACCACCTTGGCTACCATATGATGGTTCTACTGAATCCAAAGTTGATAAGACAGAAAAATTTTTGTATGCATCAGAAATATCAGCAAAACCTTTCAAGTGAACAAAAATAAAATTATTATAAGGTTTTGTGCAATATTATATTGAAAAACCATTTCAAACTTTTATATCAAATAGTTTTTTTTATTTTTTTTTTAGTTTAATGAAAACATAATTTTGAGTTTGTTTCATTTAAAGTATAAATCAAATCTTTTATTTTTGAAATTAGATTACTGAATTATCAGTCTTAGTTATCATGGAGAGAAAGCTAAACATCTGATTTTTTTTCTGATGTAGAATTACCTTTTCCAAGCACTTGAACAGTAAATGGTTGACTTGAACCTCCAGGTGATTTACCGATGTTGCAACTAACTTGAGTTGTAGTTGCACTAGCAACATCACACGCAATCCCACCGATTGTAATAAGATTATTTTCTTTAGTGACATCATCAAAACCACTTCCTGTGTTCAGTTTGAGCAATTTAATAAGTTTTAGGCCTCAGCAAAAATACAAAGCGATAACAAACCTGTAACTGTAATTAGTGAAGAGAAACTCCCTTCAGTCGGATTAACAAGTGTAACAATTGGTGTTGATTCAATCTTCCATTCAAAGCTACAGGAGGTAGTATCTTTCTTGTCATAGTCACCAGCACATTTTGAAGGAATATTGTTGATGAAAACTTGAACCTATAAAAAGTCGACCAAATAGAGTGATGAAAAAGAAGATTAAATTGTTCAAGCCAAAAACAAATTGAATATACAACTGAAACAAACAATCAATTCAGTTGTTCAGCAATTGTATTAGAAATATTTTCTTTTATTATTTTCTCTATAAAAACAAGTTTTATGTGAAGTACTTTTTGAAAATCTTAACGAATCAAATCACTTATCAAAGTCAAAGTTTTATTACTTGTGTTCTTATTCATTTTTGTTTGTTGAAACTATTTTAAAACTTATTTTATTACTTTTGAAGAAGAAACTTTATTACCTGTGGTTTTTCATGAGCAGTTCTCAAAAAGTCACCTAGAATTGGGCTCATTTTTAGCCCTCCTAATTGATCTCTTCTTGCAAATACACCTGCATCTTTTCCTTCTAAGTTAGTTCCATTAACGATTATACTTGGTTTTGTCCCTCCTGGTGATTCATAATAGATTTTCCACGTAAAACTGCAATCAATAATTCATAAATTGATATTTACTCTAGCCTTTAAGTTGTTCGCTAAAATCACCTCCTGCAAGAGCCCCATCGCCAGGTTCTTACTTTGTTAATTCCAACCAGATCTTCGAAAAGAACCTTAAGTTCCTTATATGTGCTGTTTGCTTTTACACCAAGAATGGGTTCCAATTGATCTTTTTCAAAGTAAATGTCAAACGTTCCTTGAATAGGAGGAGATGCTGTAGCTAATCTCTTCACTTCTATCTGCAAATTTTAAATGAATCCAGTGAAAATATGAGTTGTTTGTTCAAAGTCATTAAGTGTTTTATTAAAATAAAAGAATTACGTTTTTATTTGTCGGAAAGATGCTTTTTACAAATGAAACGAAGAGTTTTTGTCAAGGCTAAAAAGTATTCTTTGAAATATTTATGACTAATGACAGATTTGTAATATAAAAAATTTGAAAAAAAATTCTGTGATTCGAGACGTTCAGTAATAAAGTTACAAACAGGATATACGTGTATTGTTATAATTGATTTATTATATCCGTTCAAAAAATCTTATGTTATTCTAAGAATAACTATTTCAAACCTGTAAGTACTTTTTAGTTTCTGTGTAAATTACTTCATCAGCAGATTTCTGTTGCTTTTCTCCAACAAATGCAAACTCTGCAAAAATATTTAATAAACAAAACATCAAAGAAATAGTTACATTTTAAAATTAATTTTATTAGTAATCTAATCAAAAAACTACCATAGATATTGCTTAGTTTCTATTGCTATATTGTAACTAGCTGCTTAATTTACCAAACAAGGGGTAGTTATAGGCACAATCGTAGCTGGTTAGTTCAATGCTAAATGTAGAATTAATTTTTTGAACTTCCACGCTTTTAACTCGCACTTGTGGTACAGCTGGAGGCAATCTTTTTTCAAGCAACTCTGAATTGTAAAACGAGAAACTTATAATTATTAGAGCTTTTTTTGATAATAATTTACTTGAATCAACTTACGTATAATCTTGTCTGGCTTCATTAAAGCTCTTCCGATGTACACATTGTCAATCAAGGCGTAAGTTTGTTGTTTTACAAATTTAAGAAAAGTTATTCGAAAATCTCTTCCTTTAGGATAAACTATAAAAGTTTTAACAATTTAGTTTGAAGAAAACTTTTTGATCAATTAAAACAGATTGAATTCAAAGAGGCCAATTTACCTGTAAGAAGCTTATCATTTAAATCAAAGCACAGATAGTTCCATGAATTTGTGCTTTCAAGACCCTCAAGTTCAAGCTCAACATTATCCTCAAAAGATGATTTCTCTTCTTTGTATTTGAATTCAGCATAAAGTTTAGATGACATAGTGCCAATGTATGCAAAACATAACTAAAAAATGACATCAATTTTGTAGAGTCAATAAAATATAAACAATATGTTTGTTTACAAAAAGGTTTTCTTACATATTTGAATGAAATAAGACGAATAGGAACAGCGTTGTCATAAATTGTTCTCATATTTCTGAAAGAATGAGTTCCACAAAGCGAGTCAGCAGTGGAAGCACTAAAATAGGTGGGGTTTGAATCTCCATCTTCAGCATCACTAAAACAGACAAATGGTTGTATTTTTTATATGAACTTTATTTAAATAAATAAAATTTGTCAAAAGATTACCAAAAACCTCATTAAATAACTAACTAGAATATGAAAGCGTTTGATTTCATTGCATCTTTTAAAAACTCCTTTGGACACCAAGGTTGAAATATTTTGAGAACGGTAGACGCCATTTCATCTGCAGAAGCAGTAACCTCAATAGAATCAAACAATATATCTCCACTTTTGAAAGTAAGGGTCTTAAAATCTGAACTTCCAGCTAAAATACTAGATATTTCACTTGTTAACTGAGCAGTTGTCTCTACTTTGATAAAAGGAGTAAAATCTCCTGTAAAATTTAAAGTAAAAGTTGGTTAATTGCAACACACTTAAATAATTAGATTATTATATACCTCTATTTGACATGATGGTTATATCAAGGCTTGTAATGTTTTCATTAATGGAAGTTTTTAAAACTTTTATATTTTCATTTTTTCTAAAAACTTCTAATTCCATTAAAAACTGTTCAACATTTCCTTGCTTCTCAGTGCTTCTCATCCAAACTAAATGAATTGATTATAAAGTAACTTATAAAATTTTTGTAACATTATAATCCTTGAATACAACTTTATAGAAACTTTCAAAGCTTGTTCAGCTATTCATTTATGAAAGTTAATAAAAAATGTATTAAGGTAGCGACAAACCAGTTTTTTGTCCACCAACATCAATACGGAACATTTGATTGTCGCAAGGTTTAAAATTACAAGTTAAAACTAAAGCAAGTTTTGTATTAGACACATTGGCTTCTGATCCTAATTGTAGTGAAATTTCCTGCTTTTCCTTAACAACAGTTGAAGTCGTTGAAATTAAATGAGTCTCTTCTTTAACTGAATCTGTAAATGTTGAATAAGTTTTTATCCACATATATGAATTCAAGTTACGATTATTGTGAATGTGTTTTTTATAATTTCAATTTTTACCAGTTTGATCAGATGTAAAGATGGTTTCATCAACAAATGCTTCCAGCTTAATTGATTTGCCACAGATACCATCTAACGAAACGTTTGCTTTGTACAAATAGTTCTGTCCGCCAACTAAATGAACCATCTTAGACCAATCATTTGCTGTCACTAAGAAGCTCTGAAAAATTATAAAAGTAAAAACAGCTTCGCGATAATAGTTAACTGTAAACCAGGGAGCTATTAGAATTATAAAATTCATTTCTAAATCTACATCAATAAATCTATTTTGGTCGTTTGTTTTAAGATCACAATTATATTAATCAAAAATAGCAAATTGTTTTCATCTTCATAGATAAACAAAACTAAATAAAATAGAGCCTAATTCATACATATAAAATGAATTTAGAATTTAGATGATAAACCTGAAACAGTTTGGGATCAACTAACAACTGTCTTATTAAGTAATAGAGCAGAGTTTCAGGTTTTAAACTATGTATAGGGATAATTAATTTCTATTTAAACTAACTAATGTCTTGTTTTCAGTTTCGAAATAAAGATTCCAATCTCCTTTATCTTCTAAATGTGTAGATTCCAAACGAAACTTATAATTTGCAGTAATTGAAGGAACGAAGAATCCGAGAACTTGTGATTGATAAGTCAAATCTAAATCATCAGCTGTTGCATTTACTACTTCTAAGAATATTTCCATATACTCTTCTATAACAAAATTACTTTATATAAGAGTATGAAATATGATACAAATAGTTTTGCATTATTTGTTTTAATGTGAGTTGTTAACCTGATGTAGTGTAATTTTCATATGTCACATTAGGCGCTGCTACCATCTCAATGTTAGCACCTCTACCACCAGGGTAGAAGTCTTGTGATTCAGATGGCTTGCCTTCAACGGTGCAAGTAATCTCATTATCTTTAACAGAATTTACTTTGCAGTTAGCATCGCCAACTTTAACCTGAAATATAATTGATATAATTTAGAAAACTCTTTTTAGAGAATAAATAATACTTTTGCTTTTGCTCCTGATAAATCATCAAAATATTTTCCTTTTATTTGCAATATTGTACCACCTAATAAGCTTCCCGACTTAGGATTGATATCTTCAACAACTGCAACGAAATTAGTAACAAAGGTTAATGAGCAAACAGCTTATTAATACTACTTTTACACTTCTTAATTTACTTAAATTATTGAACCAATCATAGAAAGGTATATTTGTTGATTTTAACTAATCAGTCAGTTTGTTTAGAAGAGGCCCTACACACCTGCATAAGTTTGATACATGTGGATTTCATTATCTGCGCTAACACGCAAAAGGTTTTTGTCTACAACGGACCGACCATATTCACCATCAATTATGAAAGATATGTTTTGATTTCCGACATAAGAGCTAGTAACATAACACGTTATGGTTCCTTCATCTGATTCCTCATTTACTTGCAATCCAAAGCTGAAAATATTCAAACCATCACAAGTTTCGATTTTCAATATCAAAAGGAGTGCTTAAATATTCATTTACAATTGATATTGAATTTTGTGAGTAAATATGAATAGTTGTGTTACGTATAAAGACATATGACTACAAAAGATTGGATTTTAAAAGATCGTCTTAGTTATAAAAAAATTAATAGTTTTCAAAGATTTTAGCACTTTATAACAACTGATGTTATTATTTTATTAGCTCGTGTAACACTTGATATCTTAATTTGGTCAAACAAAACTCCAGAATTAAATTCAATATGTTTAAAAGAAAATGTATGTTTAAAAACATATTTAACTTACAATTCATCAACACCCCGATAAAGACCACATTGACCAGAAGTCAACCAAACTCGCTTTAAATTAGCCGTCTTGCCATTAGAAGCAGTTGCATTAGAAGACGCAATGATATCTGTGAAGATTTGACCACTGAATGTAACCGTTTCATGAGGAGGTGATGAAACTTTTTCTAATCTTTCTATTGTTGGTACCCGTCCATCATTTACCTATTAATAAAACCGTTTGTAATATTATGACTTAAAAAAGTAAGTTGTTGGTGATTTTTCACATAATTAAAAGGAAAAACTGAATAAAGTTATCAAAATAACTTTTTTTGAAGATTTAAAAAGCAACTGACCGTAAAAGAACATTGCGACGAATAAAAATGTTTTGAGCAGTATTGTTTACGTTCTAACCACACACCAGCTACCTTCATTCGCAAATAATATCTACCAGGCTGCATTGGCCTAAGAAGTTGCATTGCAAATTAGAATACAGATTAAAAATTATTAGTTATTAATTAAAACAGCTTATGAAATATTTTAAAGACTCAAAAAGAACTTATTTAAATACTTTTCATTGCTTTTAAGTATTCGCATATAAATGAAAATAGATTAAGACCTAAAAATTAAATAAATTATAAGTACCTGGTGTAGCATACAGCTTGAAGCTCATCACTTTCTGCTTGGTGATAATCACATTCATATTCACGAAGTGTTGATACCAGAAACATTTGTGTTCTTGGTCTATTATTCTCCCAGTCAAGCTCTTTATCAAAATCTGGACAACAATTATTGCAGAGCAACAGACAATCATATTGACATAGATTTTCATTTAGAAGAAAAATAATCAAGTCATTAAAGTAAGAAGTGTAACTCACTTTTGCCGAAAGCCTTGATCTTTACCGCACCTCCACTTCCTCCTGCTCTAGGTTCGATTCGATCTATTTCGATATCTACAATGACCAAAAGATAAATTTGGGTTAGAAAGTCAACAAACTAAAGCAAACGTCATATTGGAATGTGCTGTAGAAGCAAATATATATTTTAGTAAAAATAAAATTTTTTAGAAAGCTATTTGTTGTATTAAGTTTGTTGCTTTGTAAGTATTTTTTTGTATATTCTTTTACTGCTATTTAGAAAAAGTTAACTTTATTGAAGCCAACTAACTAATTCAAACTGTTTTTTAATTTGAATATTGTTGTATGATATTAAGCTTTTACTTTCTATGAATATACTATTAAATTTAAACGAAATTAATTTATCTCAAATAATTTCATCTAACTGATCAATACAGTATTTTGTATTATCATATTCGGAAAGGAGTTCTTGAAAAATTAAGCTTTTAGAAATGTTGCAATTTCAATACAAAATTTATCTATAAAAACTTTATTTTCATCGATGAAACCCCAAAATATTTGCCCTTAGTTTAGTTTAGAAAATTTGTTTTAATAATAAGTTATTTTAGTTCTAGCTTCAATGTACAACCAAAGAACATAACAAATGTAATGTTTATACAACTACAACTAAGTGATTTAAACTGCTCTATAACAATAACAGAGTTTTGTTAGCTTCCTAATGCGATATAAGCGTATTTACTAAAACTATCTAATTTGCAATAAAGGAAGTAATGATAAATACTAAGTAGTACACAATTTTATCAATTCTAAAACGGAAATATTTATATATTGTTGGTTTCTATGATTTTAACTATATTTCATAAGTTCAAATGTTTTACATCTAATGAAAAAACTAAATTTAAGTACTTGTTAAATATTGTTATAGATATGGTTAATAAAAACAACCACCTACATATGAAATAAATAGTTAATTTATTATATTACTTATAGAATTAAATTTAAAAACATAAGCTGAAAAATTTTAGTTAAAAAAATCAAAAGATTTTTATACGATTGCAGTATACAAATGAATAGTATAAAACTCAAGAAAATGTTTTTTTTTGTGCTTACGCCAGTCTATTAATTAACTTTAAATCTTATAAGATTAGACTGATTACAAAACTATTGATTTATCTTTAATATTATATATTACTGTTACCTTTGAACCACACTAATAAAATGTAATTAAAGATGTTCAAAAGGTTGAAAGCAAATAAATAATAAATACAAAGTTGTATATTGTACTAATTTGTAATGTTATGACAGTTTCTCATTTTAGGGCAAGCATTGTAGTTTATAATAGAAGTTATGTTTCAATGTATATATTATCTAAAGATAATTGTAGGATTGTTCATTTGTAAAGAATGAAATAGTATAGTGCTAAAAAAGTATGATTCATCAAAGGGTTAACGATAATTAATTATACAAAAACTGAATATTTGATATCTATGAAGTGGATACTATAAATATTTCAAAGTTACAATTACAAAATAATCATAATAAATTAAAGACTATTGTTTTGAAAGAATTTTATCTTTACTACTTAAAAATCTTGCATTAAATCTGTTTTCTTTATTGAACTGTAATCTAGAAAAGTAGCTTTTAATGATTTTAAGCCTTACAAATTATCTTAAACTGAAGTATAGAAATATTCTACTTAAGTATTTATAAATGTAAACTTAAGGTTCCTTCTTATTCATAATTAACCAAAATACATCATTAGCAAACAACATGAGTATAACAAAACTCAGTATTTAATTTTTGGGGAGATCGCTTATAAAGATTTGTTCTTGAGAATGAAAAACTGTCTAATGCCGAATGTCAAAGTGCTTAATTTTCAAAGTTTTGTGCATACTTTGTACGTTGTATTTTACAGGTAACTATATACATATAAAAAAGAAATGTTTATTACATAGTTGTGAAATAAATTCTGCACTTTTTCTAAAGTTTTTTTTTATAACTTACTAAACAGACTTAATATTTTAGGCTTACGCAATTTTTATTTTAAATAAGTAAATTAAAGATATTAATGATTATTTTATGATCTTTTAAAAATTCTGAATAAATCTTGAAATGTAAACATTTAAAACAAAGCAGAACTCTAACAAGGAAATACAAAATTGTACATAAGATTACCTTCTATCTATGTTCTATTTCTACAAACAATAGATTACTAATATTTGTACTAATCTAATTATTCCAAGGAATTTTTTTTGAAAATAACCAACCTTCAATTGCTGATGATAATCCATTTAGACACACAATTGTAATAATCCAGAAAAAAGGCTTCATCATTATACCTAGTCCACACTGGGTCATCCAAAACATATGATTTATTCCTCAAAGTTTATACTACTCAGAAAAAATTATTTATAAAATATTACGTTATAAAATCTGTAAACGTTTAGATATGTTTCGATGAAAGCGTTTACAATAAAATATTTATGTGTAACGTTTTGTACTTGCTTTTATATTAGTAGTGTGACCTTACTCATACCTATCTGCTGCTCCATCAAGCGTAACAACAGCGGGTGGGCTTACCAAAGTTTTAACGGGTCTGAGATAAAATTGATGGAAATTTTCTAAGTATCTATAGTGACTATTAATTCTTTTGATTGTTCTATTTTAAAGTGAAAGTATGTTTATTCTACAGTGTTTGCGTTAATTGATGAAAATGTAATTTTATTTCATAAAAATAAAATATACAAAATATTTTTTAGGTTAGATCCTCCATGCTAAACTTTGGTTAACTAAAAAAGGGTTTATAGAAGAATTACTGTTTAACTACTTTAAAATTTTAATTCTTCTGAAAGCAAAATCCATGGTTTTATCTTCGATCAACAGGCAATTGCAACACTTAGGTTACAGTCATAATCTTACGTTATAGACATAGTTCTATAAAAAATTTAGCTACTTAAATGTATTAGGAAAATTTTGTTTTTTCCTAGATATATCAAATAAATTTTAGTAAATTATTAAATATTTAGTAAAATTCACCAAGTTTTCAAAAGTAGAACAAGATACACAAAAAAATAATGTATTGAATAAAAACCGTTAGAAAAATAAAAGCTAGAATAAGAAAAGAATGGGGAAAAGACGTAAAGCCTGACTTATAAAAGCTTTCCATACTGTTCGAAGAAGCTAACAGCTTGGACTTATAAACTTCAAAGATTATTCAAAGAATATAGGATCAAAATAAAAACCTTTTTTCGTCTTAATGGCAATAATTTTTAACGTATGCATATAAAGTTGGCATTATTAGTGTTAAATACTATTTTCATTGTATTGATAGTTTTTAAAAGACAGTTATAGCTTTTACAAGTAAACAGTTATGTCATAAGATAAAAATATTTTATGTTTTTATGGTTATTTAAGTTTTTATGTAAATCATAATCAATTAGATTAGTGACTATTTGTCATAAATCACTTAGTTAATATTTTCTATAAATGACTAAATTCTATTAAAGTTCTATACTACTAAAAACTAATGAAGATTATTTTTAACTTTGAACTTTTTCAAATTTAATAATTAAACGGTTCTATCGAAAAAGTCAGATCATATATTTTAAAAGTTTACATTTAAAAATTAATAATACTTTTATATATAAACATACTTGTGATAATAAAATCCACATTTTTCTTAGTATGATTTATTGGTGAATAAAATGTATAAGCTTGAAAAATGTATAAGAATAAAATGCATTTTTGAATATTATGATGTCACAATCACAGAAATTACTTTAAAAATTTTAAACAAGCTTTAAATCGTTTCAAACCTGTTCATAATTTAGTTATTTGCTATACTTATTATCTGTGTTTAATTTACACTTATTAACCGTGTACTCAAGGTTGTTTTGTGCATTTCAATGTACTTATTCATTTGTCTAAATGTTTAGCTCAATTTTCTTAATTCTTGCAAACAATTTCGACAATAATATTATCTGAAATCTACAAAAATCTATTTTCTGACTTCAAAAACCAACATTCATTTCATATTATCAAAAAAAAAACACTTTTAGAGATTAATCAAAGTTTTGAAAATTGTATAATTGAACTGAATAGATAAATGTATTATAATTTATTTTAAATAAAAAATTAGAAATAGTTTATTTTATACGTTATTTATAAAAATTTATAACTGTTCAAAAAAAAATGCAAGCACCAATAACAGGGTGTAATAAAGCAAACAATCGACTAATTTTATACTTTTTAACACTTAGACATTTGTTTTATTAAATCCATGGAAAACTTACAAAATACTTTTTTATATTTCATCCTGCTTCGGCCGATGTTGGTTGTACTCAAGAAGTGTTGTTAAAAAACACTATATATTACTTAAAAGAAATATTAATAAACCAGGAAAATATGTAAGTTTATAAGGATAAATGTAAACTTTATGAGAAAACTGTAAGATAATTTGCCGACAAAAATGTTTTCTAAGCAATTAATTTATATGTTGATCAAGTTTTTATAAAATTTCAGCTAGAATATTAAGAACTGATTTTTATTCCATATCTACATTAATCTCAAATTATAACTTCTTTGTATGTTATTAAAGAATTGGATTCCAAACTAAAAACTATATGCTTATCTAAATTATTGTTTTTTCAATATGTGTATTTCAAAAAGTTTAACAAATAGAATAGCCGACTTTGGTGATCGTTATTTAGTTATTTAGTTATTTTCATTACAGCCTACTACTCAGAGTAGAATTTGGTAACTAATGCTAGTAAACAAATTGATAAGTATTTGCTTATTTTTATTATTCTATGATCAAAACAAACCATTAAACATTTCCTATATGTTTCTATTTGAGAAAAAAACAATCTCAAGATAACGCAAATAAGTAGCTTGCCTTTAAGCTTTAGATGTATCGACCACAGCTTTACACCTGCATTTGCAAACCATAGTATCATCTTTCCAATCTTACCAATCCTTTTTTAACTTCGCCTCGCACCTATAGTGTCAGTTTTCTATTGTCGCTGCCAAGTCATGCAAAGTCGTCCACTTTTCCATCTCGAAGTTAATACACAAGCACATAATAATATTTTGTTCACAAAGTCTTCTGAACTAAGTGCATTGCTAAAATAGCTTAACATTAATAGCTGTTGCTTTTGTATCAGCCTAATTAAAGAGCGAACGTTGTACATTTACCTACCATTTTAATCATTAGTAATTTGTTTAGTGAAATATGGACGCATTCTAAAGAAAGAAGTCTTGCTAAAAATCAACTAGAGTATAGAAACTGTTGTATACATTTTAGAGTCTGTTAAAAGTTATGTATTTATAGTTTACTTTTTTGAGTTTTAAATCTGTAGAAATATATTTTGTAAAAACCAGAATGCGTATCTATAACTAATGAATAATAGTATAAGTTAAATTTAGGCTTTTTTGAAAAGTACTTCGCCAAAAGCTAAAAAAATGCTTTTTTGACTTTTGTGGGAAGCTTATTCGATTTTGGCAAAATAATTTTATTCATATATTTAAGATAAGGGTAAATAAAATCGAGATAAGATCAAAATAGTTGAAACTAAGGCTATAAGCCGGACTATCATATCTGTTAAGAGAAGAAAAAAACTGGTTGATAGTTTGATATATACTTTAGGTAAAGAATAAATAACTTTATAGTGTGGTATTTTATCAGCTCCTTATCGAGGTTTATTCTTGTTTAAGCTTCAAATTATCTTTTTTTTTGATCAGATATTGGTAGATAAAAATTAAATTTAGCAGGAATTTAAGTTGTGGTAACATTGTAAATTCATTTTCATTTGAGCTAAAGTTGTTACAACTTTTTTGAACTAATGTTGCTGTATTAAATTACACCAGATTTGTTTATAAATTTTTAATGGATTATCTAAAAATATTGCCTGTAAAATTGATATTACAATAGAGTATAACTTTTTAAATAATTTGTTGGTAAACTTTATCGAATGCTTATCCCTTGTAAACAAATTTGCAACTAGGTAATTACTTTTCAATACAAAAGAAACAACTTTTTATTTAAATACTTAAAATAAACATTTTTATTTTATGGCAAATTAACAGCAAAAAAGTTTACATTTAAGCATAAATAGTTCACATAGCTTAAATATAGAAAAAGATTTCAAAATCTAGACATTGATTAGCGTAAGAGTATACTAAAAACAACTTAATACTATAAAAGTTAAACTCTAGAATCAAAAAAGTGTTTGGGATCTACATCTTTGCTTAATATGTTTGCTTATTGAAAAATTAATGACGATGAATTCATCAAATATCCATTGCAAGTAAAGTGATACTGAAAACTATGAATCCTAACCCTATTATAGCAAGAGTAAGAGCCTGTAAAGATAGGAAAGATATAAGAAGTTAGACACTGTTAATTAGATAAAAAAAACTTTTATAAGACTTTCATTAGACAGCAGTTTTCAGATTTAATATAACTTAATTATTAGGAGGAGTAAATTATAATTAATATATTGTTCAAATTTATAAAAAAAGATTTACAATATGAATTAAGTTAAACTAAAGTTTGCTAATATTTCCTGTTTACATGTATTTCTACGATAAACATTTTAAGCTGGTAGCTGAAGTTAGTTGACTTACTATAATCTTTTTAGTAGTTTTTAAAGATCCTGGTATAATTCGTATGTAGAAAAGACATGGAAGCACAATAACTAACATAGAGGCACAAGTTGCCCCGAAAAAACCAAACACTTGTTGGATTGTCGGAACATATACTACCAGTAGGTTGACTGTTAAAAGTTGAAGCAATTTATATAATAAATAATAATGTCATCTGCTTATGTATTTAATACGAACTGCAAACTTAATAAACACTCACTTGTAGTCAGCAAAATTACCATTATAGCAAGATGACGAAACCATGAAAATGTCTTGTCTTCAAACAACATTTGATTAATTGCTTTTCTCGCCTAAAATTTTCATAAATAAAATAATTACAACTTTTGAATATCAGAAAAACTAAAGCTATAGTAAAACTTTATTTTGAATTGATTTGTCTATTATATATTATTTTCCTGTGTTTTTTTATTGCTTATAAAATAACTACAAACTATTTTCAAAATATGATAAGAAGTACTATTGAATTAGTTTTAGTTACCAACATTAAATTTCAAAAGATAATTATAAATTAAAAGTAATAGTATATAGTTAAATGCAAGCTGTAGATGATTCAAGTGAAATGTAATACCATTGCTGCTAATACCAACTAGTTACCGGATAATGAAGCAAAGGAGTAGAAAAGGTAACGCAGACAACCACCATAATTCTAGAAGCTAAAATAATTAAACTAGAAGAATTATATTTGCTGTACATCAGTAACAGTTCAGGAGCAGTCGCACCTACAATAAAATCAAATAATATTTTTTTAAAAATCATTATTTTGATTTTAACTTCATGAAAATACAAAACAGTTTGAAGGTAACAGTTATTCTTACACTAGATCCACTTATTAAGAAAATAACTTTGAAGAATTAAAATTCAAATCTATAGAACTATAAAGAAAAGAAGTCGATAGTTCAGATCATTGCTATAGTGGCAAAACATTATCACTGTTTATTGTATCGAAAAGCTTTTGAAAAATATTTCAGTTGATTAAAATATTAATAATAATAATTATGTTAAAGGAATTTGATAATAATTTTCAATAATTTATCGACTGAAACAATTAATTGTTCAAAAATATTTCTTAATTCTACGACATCAACAGCTGAATAATGAAAATGAAACTAACTGTAAAAAGTGTAGTAGCCAAAAAAGGCGGCTAAGAAATAAAGAATGAAGACATTTCCGATTGAGATCATCGAAACCTTTCGCATTCTTTCGGACGTAGGATTTTTTAGCTCGGTATAGATTGGTAAAACTGATGCATGGCATTGGAAAGCAAACACCATTGTTGGAATTGCATAAGCACTCTGTCAACCGATTATATCAGTTTAGATTGATAAAAGTAGAAAACAACTTTAGAATCAAATTAAACTGCTTGTTTAAAGTGAATGTAACCAAACTAAAAATTAATTTTGAAATAATTAAATATACAAGAAAGGCTACCTTGCTATTCCAAGTTACCATCTTCAGCTCACAGGTTTGATGGTCCAGCGCTTCATTGATCTCCTTATGGATTAGCCCGTCATCATTGTTACAATGTAATTCACTGGAAGCTTGCGTAGTGAGAGATCCATTGAAGGAGTTGTAGGTATCAGTTGAGTTTAAAATTGAAACTATCAATATACAAATTCTTTTTTTAAACATTTGAATATGAAATTGTAAGGAGAAAATGAGAATATTTTTATGTATTTCAGATGTAGCAGTACAATATAGATTTTTAAGCTACTTTACCACATAAAGAATATTATTCGAGAAAACCTAATACATTTGATAAGTAGACAATAAATTAGCTTATTCAGATGTTTCATATTCATTTGCAATTATCTTTCAGCAAATTAAACCTTGCTCTCATATAGTTTTGAATACATCCTACCCTAGTCAATCAGTAAACGACTTTCTATATTTAAGTAATGTCTAAGCTACTTTGACATTCAAGTTAATAGTTTATAAAACATTATGTTATCTATTAAATTTTTCAAATGTTGTTGAAGTTCCCTATATCAAAAAGTTAAATATATAAAAGAATTAGTTATTGTCGAACCAAGTTATTGTTTATTTCAAAAAAAAAATGTAAAAATTTGTCTTTAAATGTAAAACTAAAATTTAGGAAAGCAGGTTTATTTTAAAACGTCATCATTAGATGGTTTAAACCTGTAACTGCTTCAGTGATGTTACTTAAATCCGATGTGGCGTTTCTTATAGGGCAGGGTATGACAAAATGTTCAGCTACAATCTTTAAAGTTGAAAATAGTGAAGTTTGTAAAAATAGGACTTGAATGAGTTCAACATAAAACAAAGTTAGCAAATAACAATGTTTTTATCAGTAATACAAATATTTATCTTCCACAAAATTAGCTACTCTACCTAATGTTATCTCAAAACTTTCGATCATATTTGATTTTGTAAAAGGCAATGAATGCAGAACTTACAACACCAGTGAATATAATCATGCAAGCCATAGCTAAGCCACTTGTATAACCGAGAAAGCCAATATTCCTTGCCGCAGCTAATGGTGCAATCACAACCACAGTTACTACAATTATTAGAATATCTCCTTTCAAGTACCATGCTCTATTGAAATCAAAATGATGTTATATAGAAGTCTAATACTCATGATTCTAGTTGTAACTAGTAAAAGAATTTTAGTTAATCAGTAATTGAACACATTTTTAGAGATTTAAAACTTGTAGAATATGCTTAGAGAATAGCATAACTCACTGGCTGCATTCTTCATTTACAAAAAACCGGATTATTTCAGGAAGTTCATATTTGACGACAAAAAGAAAACTGCACATTGCTGTATAAGAGATTACTTGTAAGAATTTATATGTTAATAGAAATTAAGACTTTACTAAGAAAATGTGATGATTTATAATAAATATTTAAAGCATTATTGTTAGATAATTGATTTTTATTCTAAATATGAAATGAAAACTTCTAAATTACAAAACTAACAAACCTCCCATGGTATGTAGAAAAATGTTGATAGCAGTAAAATATTTGCCAAAGTTACCAAAAGCATGTTTACCCAAGGTTTCATATGATGAGCTACCCGTAAAATCGCACATTTCTAACAGAAATTGGATACTATTGAAAGCCAACCCAGATACTCCAACGAGCATGAGCCTTAGAAATAAACTCAGTTGACTTTTCAAACAGTTAACAACGTCAGGAAGTCGGTGTAAGCATCATCAAAAAAGTCGATTTAGCATATAAGCGCTGATTAGAGGTTTGTAACATCTTACACAGCGCTTTTTAATGTTTAAACAAAGCCTTGTCACGTTCGACTTTACTCCTGTCAATCATCTAAGAGTTCAACTTAGTTTACTTTTGTAGCAAATATACTCTTCTTATAGATTAAAAAAACAAGGGTGAAAACATCAGCCTCTTTAACATAATCTTTTCGCGAAGCTAGTTAAGGGTAGCGATAACAAAGTCATCAACTTACGTAAATAAACCAACTCCAAGATTAGAAGCAGAACTAGCTAACCCTAAGATACCACTCCCTAGAATCGCATTCATCAGGTTAAAAACACATAATGGCATCGACGCTGTCTTTCCCTCATACTCGATTACTCGTTTATTACGCGATAATCCATTTTTTTCGTCTACTTCAGCTTCGGAGTCTCTACAAAGTTTTAAGAATTAGATATTGATAAAATACTTGGTGCTTGAAAGTGGCTTCAGGCTACTAGAAAATGAAATTTAAAACTAAGCCCTCAGTTACATCTTAAGACTCTTATGTAAGACATCATAAAAATGAATCACAGAGACGAATCAAGTAGATCTTATTTAAAATCGCTTTATAAACTTTTTAAAGCTAACCATGATTTTATATTTTTATATGAAACATATTTAAATACTAAAAGCCATAAGATGTTAAAGAATCACCTGGAATGCATGGGAATCTTCTCAGAATCCATTTCAAGTTTTTAATTAGTGACTAATTTCGTTATAAAATTAACTCTAATCAAAATTCTAATAATTTCAATCAAAAAATTATACTTTTAGTGATATAGCCAATCAAAGTTTAAAGTGTTTGCTGATTTTATAATGAAAACCTTTCAAATGAATAACTAGAAGCTGTTTCATATTTCAACAAACTCAAAAGTGGTAAAATCTAAAGCTGAAGTTTCTTATATCTTGTTTTGGGGGTTACAAATGATATTTTAATATTTAAACTCTTCAAAAGTATGTTTAATTGCTTAACTATCTATAAACCTTTTTTCGGAGCACCAACGTTTTCTAAAAGAAAATAAGCAAAATAGTTTTTGAAAAGTTGTTAAATCTTTTTAAGTTTCATTATAGTAGTAACTACCCGAAAATTTAGCACTTGGGTTGAACTGAAAAGGATTCCAACAACTTTTAATACACAAATAAGTTGTCAGCTGAACAAACTACCAACTCAAACTAACTGTCAAAAAGTGAAGTCAAAATTGAATTCAACTGGTTCTTAATTTTAATTCGAAATCCATAATTAACTTCACTGGATTTTAAAAGCTATGCAATCTCTGATAATTCACTTAAATAAGTTTTGAAAACAAAAGTTTTTTTTAAACTAAACCTTCTATTAGTCTGTGAAAATTTCTCACTCGTCAAACTGTCTGAATTCGCCTACAGCGTTGAATGAGAAGAAAGTAGAATCACGTGACTTGTAAATGAATCGCTTCATGCATTAGCCTTTCTTGACCGAGTACTACCGCCGGCGTTATCTGACGTCATTTAGAGAAGGGAATAAGAGTTTAATTGATAAAGTGAAAAAATGTTTCTTATTCTCCATACTGTTTATTTTAGTTTATCTTTACCTCTTTTTTACTTTGCATTGCATAGAGCACAATGTTCAATTTTTCTTCATAATATAACAGTAACTAATAAATAACTAAACTGTTCAACTTTCAGTAGCAGTTTTATTAAAATTCAAGAACTCTATAATATAAAACTTTATTCATTCTCGAGGTATGCCAAATACCTATAAAAACAAACTGCAAGTAAAAGTAAGTAATTCATTTACACAAATACTTGTTGAGTACGCAATCGATGTTAAAAGATTTTAGCAAGCTTCATTTTTGCGCAACAACCTACAACTTTTTCACTTTCCTCGTTTTCTTTTGCTCTACTAAAATTTAAGGCTCGCTTTAAAACTATGATTGAAACTACTGAAGATGTTGTAACCACCACTTGCTTACGATAAAGTAAACATTTTCAATGGCTTAGATAGCAATCTAAATTATAATTTTAAGTTTTCCTTATATCCTTGCAACTGAAGTTAAACTCAATTTAGAATCAGTAAACATGGCTTATATCTATAAAGGGACAAAAGGGTAAAAACAGGAAGTAGTATTTGCTTTGATACTTGAAAATATGAACGTTTATAAGAAAATTAATCAAACATATTGTCATTTTCTTATGTAAATGCCAAAGAATTGCCAGTAATTTTAACAGCCGTATTTCTATGCAACAAGTTAATGAGATAAAATAAGTTTATTTCTACTTTATAAACGAGCTGTAGCGAACGTAACTGTAAATTACAAAATAAATAAATTAAAAAGGTTTATTGAAGTTTATAACAAGTAAAAACCATCATTTAAGCCATAAAAAACAGCTTTTACATCGAGATATCAAAATGTTTACCTGGAAATTAATGATTTACTATAAACATTATTGTTAGGCTGTTTATCGAATGCCGCCCTAAACAGCATATTAGCAAGGTATCAAGTTACAAGTAAGTCTTTTAAACGCTTTTGATAGTCAAATATTCATACTAAATCACCAATTAAGCTATCGAATATTGAAAAACTAAATTGTTTAGTACTTTTACTCTTATTAATCTTATCGAAGCATCAAATTGATTTTAATTTATTGAAAAGTATTTTTTGATAGAAATTTTTTCTGTTTAAAATATTTTTTTCTGTTTAACAGTCTAAAATTTCGTTATGAAGCTTACTTCATTACTAAAAACTGATCTATCTTATACCTTGGTGACAAAAAGCTATTTGCTTGACTTCAAGGTCAGTTAGTTGAAAAGTAAATTATAAAAAATCACGATTTAAATGAAGAAAAGTCATCAGAATAAAGGACAAAAGTTTCTTCTCTATTAAAGTTTGACATGCTGAAGTTTTATATAGGACTTAATTAAAATACAAAATATTTTATTTTGAATTATTAGGTTCAATTACCAAGTAATCTTTTTCAAAATGTTGTCACAACAACAACAAAATTATTTTATACATATTACAAGTATTAATGTCTTTTAATGTCACAAATACTTATCTTTATATAAACTAAATATTCAACAATAGCTTAAAAGTCACTTCGCTTCCTTATTTTAACTTAAGACTGCATAAACTTAAACTTGCCATACATTTGTTACAACTAGTTTAGAAACACATACTTGCAAATATAATTAAGGGACCAGAAAATCAAATCTGTAAGCAAGAAAGCTTTCTGTCTTTATCAAGGCAAATAATTTTGGGTTTCATTTCATACAATTATACTTTCTTAAGTTTTAACTATACCAATTGTTATCTATATAGTTAGTAAGGTTTTATCTATCAATAGATATCTTATCTATCTTTTATTTATTTAAGCTGAAAAATACATTTAAATAAATTATAAGATCTAATCTAGCTTTTTCTTGCTAAAAATAATTTCTAATTCTGCAGAAAAAGAGATATATTTAAAACAATAGTTTTAGGAAATTTTATAAAGTGGAAACAATAATTGAAAGCTTGTTTAAACTTCCGGCTTAAAACTCAGGAGTAGAAAATAAACTTTTGAAATATTTGAATAAAATTTATTTACACGAAAACCCGTGGATACATTATAAAAGATTTAATAAAGTAATGATTATTAGTTGTTTCAAGTTCACAAAGACCTATTTTCAAATTTCATTTTTCAATAAAATTAGTCCTTTATTTGATAAACTTGCCTCAAACTTTTGCAAACTGTAACTTTATTAAACTTCAATTTATTGCAATGAGCTGTATTAAACTTTTCATCATTTCCTAATTACATCATATTTTGTAGAAATAGTTGAGAAAGTAAGTTTCTTCTACCATAAATAATATTAAGCTTTAATTAAGAATATCTTTTAAACTTGAAAATAAACTTTTAAATAGAATGAAATATTGTAAAATATGGGTTAATTGTATTATCTAGAAAAGTTTTATATGCTAAAATTAGAATTTTTAGGTGGAGAATGTTACTTCTGTAAAAATATTGGATATCTAGTGTTGATATCAAGCTGAATTAAGTGAGATATAACTTTGAGCAACTTAATTACAATAATAATAAAACCTTAAACTTTATGTAATTACATCTTTTGTATAACGTGTTGTAGACAAAATTTTAGATTTATCATTGTAATTATTTTGTTGCTATTTGAAAAGCTAAGATTTTTTTCAACCGAGTTTTAATTTATTTAATAAATTTATCTTTTCCACATGAATCGAAATATTAAACAAAAGTTTTTTAGTATGAAAACAATAAGTAGAACATATTTCTATGCTTCCTAGCATCTTTTACTTTTTGAAGTTTTATTTTATTTTGAACAAAGTAATTTAAATAAGTTGTTTTATTGTAACATAACAAAGATGAATAATAAGTCATACATAAATTTCAATATTTTTATTAAATTGGCATATAGTTGTTGCAAAAAATTCTTGAATGATAACAAAGGTACATTTTATCAGTCATCAACATATACATTCAATCCATCATACTTCCTGAAGTAAAGGATCGTAAAACAAATAGAAGAGCAACTCCATGACAGTGTAAGATCACTGGTATAGAGAAACTCTTCTAATTGTGATCGAAACACTTCCAATCATCAAGTAAACTATTGTAACAAATAATTGTTAGTTGCTCATTAATTTAAACTAATATAGTAGAGTAAATTGAAATCGAAACTAATCTCTCATTATTCAAACGTACAATATGAAACTGTTACTCTTGTATCATGTAGCAATGATATCACCTTTTTTAGCTTTTATTTATAACCTTTATTTGCTTATGTTACACCCAAAGCTTACAAAAGATTGCTTCACCAAAAATTACTCATTATTTTGATACTCATCAAAGGTTTTAAACAGGATATTAACAATAAAAATGACTATAAACATTTCTTTATTATGAAAATGTATTTCTAAATATTGTTAATTTGATTTAAAAACTAACATTAGAGCAATAATAACAAATTGTTAGACTTAAAAATAAGATTTTATGGGTTTATGGTAACTAATTGAAGTTTTTGAAGGTTGTATAATTTATAATTATCTAACAAAGAAACTTTGAGGCATTTCGAATAAATATGTTTTTACTGAAGAGTTAAAAAGTATATGTTTTTAAAAAACTACAATGCCAATTACAGGTTGTATGAAAGATACAGTCCACCGAGCAAAGAATTTCAAGGAAGACATATAAACGTTTTAAGCGTAACTAAAATAATTCTTTTTAACAAAGCCGAATGTACTTATACAATTTATCAAGCATGAACATTTTTTGTTGACTGGATTTTTTCAAATATCAATCAATTAACCGTATAACATCTTAGAGATGGTTTGGTTATAAAATTTGTATATAGTCAAATAGATCTACTAAGTTAATATAACGTTTTATATAATATTTCACTGCTAATCGTTACTCTTATACAAACATTAGATAAAGTAATATTTTCACGTTTATTTATTTGAAAATTTAAAACAAATTATTTTTCTTAGTTGAAATTACTAATTACTTTATGTTTGATAAAATTAAAAAATATAAAAATCTCATAATTTTTTTTACCTGCAAATATTCTAAAGATAATAAAAAAACTTCTAATTTGATCTTAACTACCATATGCTCAATTAATACTTGAATAAAATGTAATTCATAATAAGAAACCTCTTTTTATAGTGCTGCCAGATCAGCCCACAAAACCATTCAGCTTCATTCTACCTAGCAACGTTTTGTTTGAGATACTTAAAGGTGTCCAGCAACAGTAGATATCAAAATAAGAAATGATATTTTGATTATACTTTTTGCTTTGTAATATCAGCGTAGGCATCATTTCGTCAATAGATTGTTTTATTGATTATGTTAAAATGTTTGTTTAACTTAAGGTTGCTTTGGCTTTATATTATGATTAAGAGTTTCAGTTACTATTCAATAATTTAACAAAAGTATTGCTAAATAAAGATAGGGTCATGAAAAAACTTAAAGTTTAGTTGTAATGTCTAAGTTCACTGTATGGGGGATGAAATGATCAAGTTAAGTGTTTAAAATATTTAAAGATGCAAGACTATATCTGAGCAATGATTCTCGTTAAAAAAAACTTTTAAAACTATCATTGAGAAGATTAATGTTTCCATCATCTCTAAAAATTAATATTTTTATAAATATTTTAAAGCTGGTCTAACTAAAAGCTGGCAATCCTTTTATTCTAAAGTTTATTTATCTTCAAACTTTATAGCAGCGCCCTAAACTAAAATAGTACCCTCAAATTCTCATAAGTGAACAAATCTTAAAAATATGAAACAAATTCAATAGCAGTTTAAATGAAAGTTCGAAAAAAAAATATTTAAAAAAATTCAGAACTATTGAAGCGTGAAGAACTCTATATTGTAGCTTAGGACATCATCAACTCCTTTAGATCAGGAAGCCAACATAAAGTGAAGACAGATTGATCTAAATGATAAAAAGCCGATAAAGACACACCTTAGACAAAATGTATGAATTGAAATTGCCTTTTATTGAGAATATAAGCAAAACCTTTAGAGCTAGTATTTTGACACAATAAAATAAAAAAGCAAATATCAGCGACGGTTTAGATTTATATTTCATCCAGGAGTAAACAGGAATCATTATTTAAAACCACGTTGAAATTCTTCATAGCATAATAGTTTCAAGTGGAAATATTTGTACAATTTAGCCCAATTTAAGACTTGTAAATATTTAAATGTCAAACATTAATGTGTTATAATAAAAGATGATTTAGTTTGACCTGACTTTAAAGTACTTTAGATTAAGATAGAAAAAATTAAACTTTTTTGTAAGTAGTTTTGTAAATGGTCAAACTTGAAATAATGTTTACTGAAGCATCAAATCTCAATTGTACAAGATGTTAAATTTCATTTCTCATTAAGTAAATGCTAGGAAAATTCCTACAGTTTAGTACAATAACAATGTCTAGAATAAAATAAATAGAATTAAAGATTTTTTTAAACAGTCTGAACCTAAAAAAATGATGTTTAAAATTGTGAGATACATTTCAAGCCTTTTAGAAATTTACAAATGAAATTGTAGTTTGGTGTTATGTTCAAATCCTTTCAAAGTCATTATCTTTATTTTCATTAAACTCTTATAAAGCGTTTTTGAACCATTTTGCATTACCTCAATTCGATTTCAACTACAGGCTAATAATGTTTTTACAAAATAAAATAACCCATTCCTGATTGAAATATTGTAGTTATTGAATAATTTTGAAAAAAGTTGCTAACGATTCCTACAAAATTAGATTACCAAAATTTCAACAATAAATTAAAAAGAAGTTTTAAAATGTATAAGATAAAAACAAGCTAGAAAGATGTAAAGAATAACTTTATGAATATTTATTTAGTGACTGTTGGTGTTTTTATGAAATATAAAACTACATTATGTTGAAAGTATTATTTATCCTACAAATAAGAGATAAAACATATCATTGAGTTATCAATTGAATATATAAATAGTTTCAGTTTTCTTAAATACGGTTAAAGATAAATCCTCACTTTCAAACAGATATCAATTACTATATAGAGTGTGGTAAAATAAAATTCTAAAGATCTAAAAAATGTCTTGGTTGCTTTAACGTTAGAGAAGTATTTAGTAATCATTATAATGTTTTGTTTCATAAATACAACACGACTGATAACAAAAAACCATGTACTCTGCTATAAAATGTGTACTTAGCAAATTTCTTCTGTACTTGAATGAGTTCTAAACCACAAAACTTTTTCTGCTCATACACAGCTAAAACAACAACTACTTATGTAATTCAGTTCGACAATAAAAACTTCTAGAAAAGTTTTTGTCAACAATTGACCTGAAAGCTGTTTGATTGTTAGCTAAATTTAAAGTTTTATTTAAAAAGTTTTTTTTGAAGTTTTCAATGAGTAATGTGAAGCGTGAACTAAAATTATAATCAGAATTTCTTCTTACATATAATTTAAAGGTTAAATTTTTAGAGCAAGCTTACATGAAAGTTTAATTGATTTATTTCAACAGGATATACATTTATACATCTTTTTTATTTAATATTTATATTTTATAGTTTTTTGATTTAAACTAGTTTATGTTTTTTTTCATAAATTTAACAGTAGCTAGCTAGTTTTGTAACTGCAAACAAAGTTATAAATAAGTTAAGTTTTTTATATACTTTACTAAATTTTTCAATTTTTATTCATTTACATTTTAAATTTAGTACACAAGCTCTTTAACGGTTAAAAGGTTAATGAATAAAGGATTTAAAAACAAAAGTCTTTATTTAAAACCTTAGAATGGAAAACACAAAATATAGGATGATATGTGAGCGTAAATGCTTTTACAAAATGATAAACGTTTAATTAAACTGCAATATAATATCATAACTAAGTTAATAGTAATTTTTATATTACTAATTACTTATCACTAATCTTAATGAAATAATTTTGCTGAACTTTTTTGTACAAATGTTTTTTTAAGGTACTGCAAATTATTCAGGAAATATTTTGTCTGATGAGGTGATTGCTTACATCTCGAAAGCCTTACCAAGATATACCTGGGTTCATCTTGCTGAAAGTCTTGGGTTTTTATCTCATGTAAGTTTTTTGAACTTCTGCTTAAATATAAACTTTCAGTAAATCATAGATTTGTTTTAATCTAAATAAAAGCTATGATACAATTTTTTATTGCAGTATAAAAATGTTAAACTTTAAAAAACAATCATATACTTTAAACCATAAAGAGAGGTTACGTTTGATTAAGTTGACTGAATTAAATTACAATTTTTGATAAGAAACATTTTAATATTTTACTTATTGAAATGGGAATTGACAAAATACACATCAGTATTTCTTTGATAACACTTTTGTAAATATATAAAGAGTGCCAAAATAAAGGTACTGTAAAACAAATATTTTTGAAAGGACGGTAACATAAAGTCTTTTGACCCAGACCAAAAAAATACCTCTTCCTTCTTTTTTATTCAATCAAAATTGATATGTTGTCAAGCTGAATAGATAAATACAGAAGTTTGATTTATCCTTTAAATACTTAAACTAACTGATCATTATATCACTATTACTTTTTATGAAGAAAATGATCATTTGCAAAGTTTTTGTTTTTTAATAGGGTATTCTTTTTAACAAACTGATTGACAAATATTGAATAAAGAATAGACGTTAAAAAACAAAGAAAAATATTGATTATCACTTATGATATCTAGAGCATAGCATTCTTCAACCAAAGAGCAAGTTCCAGTGAAAATCATTACAGTCAATGTCAACTTATGCTGACAAATTGGAGATCTTTTACTGAACAAAATGAAATAATTCCTCGACTTTATAATGCTTTTATTACAATTCGAAAAAAGGATTTGGCAGCGAAACTTCTATCTGATGTTTCTCGGCAACTGAGTATAAGCTTTTGAATTTATAATAAGCTTTAAGATTAAATAGTTCTTTGTTTAAAATAAATTAAACATTTTGATAATTTCTACGATAATAATTGATAAAGTTGCTATTTGAATGTAATAAATTAGGAATATGTTTTTTATATCTAAGCATGAAACGATATAGTCACAAGATACATAATTGTAATTACTTTCTATATCAAACTAGAACTTAAAAAGTCAACGACCTAGTTAAATTATTTTTGTGAATGTAAAGCCTCTTTTGAAAATAAACATTTTGAAATTGTTCTTAATTGTTTTAAGTATTAATAAAAATAACTTTTAGATTCAGGAAATAGAACTTCATTTTCATTAAATAATACAAAATATTTGTTTCCACAAAGATTTTAATAACTTATCATTTATTTTTTCCATTATCAGTATATTTGAGTTTTCAACGCAAAACTCCATATAAGACTTATTTTTAAATAAACCATAACTCATTGTAATCAATTTTGTTTACATTTTGTACTAGATGAAAAAAATAAGAAAAATGTGATTAGAAATAAAAATCAACAAAATCAAATTCTTACAACGAGAACAAACCACATTCAAACATGGAAGAAAAATGATAAAGTTTCTGGTGACGAAAGTAACAGTAAAAGGATCTTTCCAAACCATAAAATTGAGTCGTTAGCAAGAAAGTTGCTGAACAACAAAGACTGGGAACAATTGGCTTATGCCCTTGGTTTACTTCCTGAAGACGTGAGTATCAACAAATCATTATGCTGAGAATTTAACAAATCGATAAATTTTAAAGGTTGCTCAAATTATTGGTAAGGCAAGTAGCGGTCAAAATCTCTTTGCTCAAGCTATCTTGATGCTTAAAACTTGGAGAAGTAGAACGCATTCAAGCTTACTAAATAACAAATTACAAGAAGCCTTTGTCAGAATACGTCGTTATGATTTGCTTCATCTTCAGCGCAAATATTTTTTCATATCTGTTGAATAATTTATCGAATATTGTGCTGTACAAACTTTTTAACACTTTTTAATAAAAATTATCATTAATTAAGAAAGTTACTTTTTAATATAAAAAACTCAAAATGGGATTCAAAGAAATAACAAATATTGCAGACTCAACTTATAAAACGTCACTTACTATATATATTGTGATTATATTATAATTTTTGTGAATTTTACAGAGATAAAATAATGATAGAAAATTAGTTTTTCAGGTGATATAGATTGGTATGAAATGATTCTGTAAAATATACTAATTCACAAGCAAATATTCTCGCATAATTTATTAATTTGGTTTACGGGTAACAACCCACTATATAATAGAATAAGGCTATTATTTTTTAGTATTGCTCCAACCTACCTAAATACATACAATTATAAATCCTGTGTATTATATTTTTGTATTACGGTGATATTTTATCAGCAGGTATAAGTCTAAAAAAACTACTCAAAAAATTATATTTAGTAAAAGAAATAAAAATAATGTTAAACTCAGTCACTTTGGATAACTTCAATAAAGTTGTAAATTATTAAAATGATAAAAATAGATAGTTCTCTTTCATAAAAACAGTTAACGCTTTTAGAAATAATATTTTCTTGACTGTGCTATTTTAGATAAATATTTAAATAACATAGAGAAAATGTGCATAATCTTTAAATTGATAGTTTTGATGTTACGCTGAATGACTGAGGATACCGAGTTTAAATTTTAGAATATTTGAAGTTTTAATTGTTTCTCGATGAAATCTTGGATTATATTTCTGACTATGCTATAATAGTTTAAGACTTACTTATGACGCAGGTTATTTGTAAAACTAATTTGTAAAATTATTTTTTCATATAAAAAGTATTTCCGGAGAGTTCCAAAAGCTTTTGTGCAGTGCACAGCAAAGAGTTTTGATGATACTGAGTATGCTTTTAAAATAAATATACCATCAGGATTTTTCAATAATATTCATTCGTATTAACATGAAGATTCTAACATCTGCACGTTAGTCTTAAATATATCAGTATTAAAAGGCAGTGAAAAATGAAAATATATAATTAAAGCAATAAATAATCTTATTTACACCGTTGCAAACTTTATTATAAACTCCTATAGATTTTTCTAAACCAAATATAAAACCGTATATTACTAAGTCGGTAACAGGAATGGAATAAAACTCATAAGAAGGTCTTTTGTCAGTTATTCGTAAAACCCAAACCAGAAATTTTCACTTATATCGATACAAACAAATTGATGAGTTTTAACAAATCATATCGATGTTAAGCTTACATTTTTGACCATAAATTAAAAATATATTTCTATATTTATTTTTCATCTAATTCTTTCATTTCCAGCAATAGATGCATAGACTCTTAAAGTATTTATAATAATCGTTAAAAATGATATATTTCGACAGTTTTTTGAATAAATTTAACTTTGATATTTAAAATATTCAAACCTGAAATTTCAAATGGTAAATTTTAGATAATTTTTTTTTTTGATAATTTATTTTTTGATAATTTAAAAATGTTTTTTTAGGTCAAAGTTAGATTTTTTAACTGTGCTTTATTTTGTTGAGCAACATCTTTTAAAAAATAACACTTTCGACGGCTGTACGTAATACTCTTTCATTCAACATCTATGAAAGATGTTTACTAGTGAAATAAATTTTTGTGTCTATGAAGATTATTTTTTGTGTTTGAATTAAAATTTATTTTATTCATTAGAGATATTTAATAGAAAATTTTACTTTTTGCCCATGCTTGAAGTAAACAAACTTTTACCGTCGTAAAATACTGACATTATCTCAAATAAATTGACTTGTTTATTGAGCAAATAAACTCTAAACCAGTTATGTACGATAATTTTTATACAACCGACCTTTTTAACATTTCATTCTCAAAAAATACTGTATAGGAAAATTTATAAAAATAATGACTATATTACAAATCATTTATTTGGAAATTTGGATGTTACATAAGTGCCTAATTACCTTTTTTTTTTAACTGTATTTAGAGCAAATTTTCTTTGATATCCTTTTAGTAGTCTGATAAATGTATATTATTTTAATAATATTTTATTTTTATATAATTGGTCTTTAATGATAGCATTTTATTAGGCATACCCTATTTTTTATTAATTAGTTTCTTTGTGATACTTTTATTATAGTTTGAATTTTTTTATTTAGCATGAATATGAATTTAATCTTGTAATTTAACATCAATAATGTTATCAAGATTATTATAATTTCTATTTAATGATATGACTAAACATTTTTTATATCATACAAATGTTTAGTTGTTAGTTTACCTTGGAACATTATATAAATGAAATTAAGAGAACTATACAAAATACTTTAGGAATAATAAGTTTTTGTCAAATTTGAATTTAAAACTAAGTGTTTTTAGTTTCTAAATATAAGGCTTAATTATATTTGTATATTATTTTGTTTATCATGTTCCCAAATTAACACCTACAAATATTGAACAGTTTTGTTTTATAAGTAATTTTATATGTTTAAGTACTACTGAAATCATGTTATTTGTTAACATTTTAATGTATTTATGTTAATTTTATTATATATTATATAACTTATTAAATCTTCCTTATACATGGTAGACTGACTCAAGTTAAGACAGTGTTATATGTATTTTTTTTATTTTATTTATGTGGATACTTAAAACTTTTCATTATTTTTCTGTAGTCATACTATTTTGTAATTGCTATAAGAGCTGTATAATTTAACATATGCAGTGTTGAATCAAATAAATAAATTATCTTTCTATTTTTATCCAAAATTTTACAAAGATATATTTCTGCTGGAAAATACTGATAAAATGTAAAAGTTTTTTTTTTTCAAACTTTTTAAGTTTATTTTGTCAGTTGGCTCAATATTTACTGATAAAAATTATTTTTTTTGGTTATATAAGCTGTTGAAAGTTAAAAGAATTATAGAGTTGTAGTTGTTTGTAATTTGTTTTTATTTTCTGGTTGCTGAACATTTTGCATATGTATAATAATCTCCAATATAAATTTATAGATAACATTTGTGATTAAAGTTTTTAATTAAGCTTCCTATTTTTTTTATAATTTTTTAATATAATAATATATTATACTTACGATTATGATTATATTGGTTTGCTACTTTTTATAAGATTATCTTTGAAAATTATTAATGGTGTTAATTTATAGTGTTTTTTTTATAGAACTTCTTATAAATTGGTTTTGGAAAAGAAAGTTGTCATGACAGGAATAGATATTGATAAAATGATTTTGTATGCAAAAGAGTGTAAATACTTACCAGAAAGTGACTTGAAAAAGCTCTGTGATTATGTATGTACTCTTTTGATTGAAGAATCCAATGTTCAGCCGGTTTCAACACCAGTAACTGTTTGTGGTGATATTCATGGTCAGTTTTATGATTTGTTAAAGTTATTCCGTACTGGTGGTGAAGTACCTGATACCAATTACATTTTTATGGGTGATTTTGTTGATAGAGGGTATTTTAGTCTTGAAACATTCACTTATTTGTTAACTCTCAAAGCTAAATGGCCTCACCGTCTCACATTACTAAGAGGTAATCATGAAACAAGGCAAATAACTCAAGTTTATGGTTTTTATGATGAATGTCAAACTAAATATGGGAATGCTAATGCTTGGAGATATTGCACCAAAGTATTTGATTTGTTAACTATAGCTGCTATTATTGATAGTAAAATACTCTGTGTTCATGGTGGACTTTCTCCTGATATAAGAACATTGGATCAAATCCGTACAATTGACCGTCAACAGGAAATACCTCATAAAGGACCTTTTTGTGATCTTGTTTGGTCAGATCCAGAAGAAGATATAGATACGTGGGCTACTAGTGGTCGTGGGGCAGGATGGTTGTTCGGTGCTAAAGTTACTTATGAATTTTCACTTTTAAATGACCTTTGTTTAGTTTGTCGAGCTCATCAAGTAGTTCATGATGGTTACAAGTACATGTTTAACAGTCAATTAGTAACTGTTTGGTCAGCACCAAACTATTGTTACAGATGTGGAAATGTTGCAGCAATTATGAATATCACTTCTCCAGAAGATAGAGAAGCTAAATTGTTTCATGCAGTGCCTGATGAATTACGCGTTATACCACCGAAAACCACTACCCCATATTTCTTGTAAAACTTTTGTATGTTTGGTGTACATATCTAATCTAATATGATTCTGAGTATAGAGAATTAATTTTGAAACTGGAAAATCATGCTTCAAAGCAAACTAACTCATCCAACTCAATCATATTGATGATTGTTTTCTAGTGCCTAATTATGAATATTCACTAATATTCAATTCAATTTGTTCTGTAATGTTATTCTACAAATATTCACCAAATAAAATTTATTTACTCAGATTATATTCTTATGTACACTTGCTTTTATCAAATAACTTGTAATACATTCAGTTGAACAGTCTCATCATCCTATAATGAATCTTATGTAAGCTGGTTATTCTGAACTTTTTGCTAAATACGAAATTATTTTTTAAGTTGATTGTAGAAATATTGTTTAGCATTTTTTCACATGCTCATATAGTTCTACTAAATCAACCAACATTTTTTTTAAATTGATTGAACAATGTTTTATTTTATTCAATGTAATAAAATTGAACAAAACTTGCAGACAAAATAACATTTCATACTTTTTCAAAACTCTTGTAGCCTTTCTTCTGAGAAGTCTTCTGTTGTCTGTTATAAATATTATTTGAAATTCTTTTCTCTACCAATTTAATTTTCAAGTCTATTTATTACACTCTGCTAATCGTACTTCAATAATTTTGTTCGTCTTATATAACTTTTATGTGCATTTCTTGAAAATGTTACATTTATTTAAAAATTATTTGAAAACTTTTTTTTTGTTTACTTTTTTAATTCAATCAAATTCTATCTCCCAAGTATTTTTATAGGAGTATTTTTCATCTGTTAATCTGAATTTTATTTGATCGAAATATTAAAAAATGCATTCAATGATGGACTTTTTCATGACAGTAATTCAAGTTTCTCTTTTAGCATCAATTTTCAACTTCCTGTTTTTTACTTAGTTAAATACTTAAAAATTTGGCAAAATGTGAAGCTATTTATATCAGACATTTTCAAATTAGTTTATCATTTTTGTTATGAAATTAGAAAACTGTTTACCTTTTTTAAAGGTTAAGATAAAAGAGTTTTTATATTAGTAGATTGATAGGTACAGCCAAACTTACTAGTATGAGCTCGTAAAGATGGTTTATTTTTAGATTCGTGATGATAAAAAACAACTGAAATATGATTTGTTAGTAGTAGCTTGTTGATATAAATACTTAGTTTTATTAACAATACAAAAATAACAAGTTAAAGACCTTGGTGGGAAATGAAAAAATGTTGCCTTACATTTAAGTTTCTTTATTTTATTAACTCTTATTGAAGTGTAAGTTTTGCGTAAATCAACTATTTGACTCTTGAACGCTCTTCTGTAGGCAGATACTAAACAGGGCTTTTAGAGTTACTTAATTTTTATGGTTTGACATTTTTTTATATATCTAGTAAAACTAATTAAATATAATTAACATTGCAAACTGTTTATTTACTAAAAATTGTCGCTGAGTTAGTTAAGGCCAATCAAATTTCTGCAATAAAAGCACTTTCCAAATTTAAGTTTCTTTTATGGAGTATATCAATGAATAACTATTTATTCTAAGCGAACATTTTGAATTGAAATTTTTTACTTGATTGAATAGTTTAAAAGATAACTCTATTTCTAAAAACATGATATCATAAACAAGTTAATAATTCCTGCCATGATGGTTTTCTATTTAATTATTACGCAAGATTTTTTTACTCTTAATAAATAGTAGTGATGTAAAGAACAAAACTATTTGAAAAGATGATCAATTAAGAAATATTTGGTCAACTTGAAAATATTAAACTAAATTTTCTATACTTTAACAATGCTTTTTAATGTTATATTATCGTTGTAAAAACACTGATTCGAAATTTTTATCATTGTTTCGATGACTTATTGAATATTAAAAATCTTTAAAATATTAAATGACAACTGGGAAAGTCCCTTCTATGCTATAATAATAAGCAGTTTTAAAGTTTTGTAAAAGTTTTATAAGTTTTAATTGTTTACAATTTAAGATAGTTTTATTGATTATTAGCAATAAGCTTCTTGACATTCAGAAAATCAATCATTATGATAAAAATAATTATAAATTGTTTTCTTTTTATATATTATATAAATTTTAGATACTATTTTATTGATTTTTTAAGCATAACAATCATTTAAAATTAAAGTTTAGAATTTAATTTTTTCATAGTTTTCAAAGATAATATTTTACAGTTATAAGTCATAGTTTTATAAAAGAAATAAAATGAGAAAGTGCTTCATAGAATTAGTTTTTGTGGCAATAGTTTTGGTCCCTGATCAAATAACTTCATTATCTTTTATGAAAAAAGAACTTTATAAAAGGTCTTATGAAGCTACTCAAAATATAAAAATAACCTTAGAAGATTCTGTAGAAATGTGGATTGAACAAAAGCTTAATAACTTTGATCCTACAGACAGAAGAAGCTGGTATCAGGTGAAATTTGGGACCTTAATAATTCAATTTTTATGAAATATCAAAATTTTTAAACAAACATTTTTATATGATAAATGCATTTTCTTTAAATTTTTCATTTACTTGGATTAATTAAAATTAATCTTTTATTACTTGAAGAGATATTTTATGCAAACAAAGTTTAGTCAATCTAATGGTCCAGTTTTCTTACAAATTGGAGGCGAAGGGCCTGCTTCTACTGTTTGGATGAATAATGGGCATTGGATAGAAATGGCTGAAAAATTCAAAGCATTGTGTTTTCAATTAGAACATAGATACTATGGATTAAGTCAACCTACAAAGTCTGTGAATTATTTTGATTAAATAGATAATATCATTAAATCACATTTGAAGGTCTGAATCTAATTAGATTAGTTTATAATTATAAGGAATCTTAGTTTTTTTTTTAATTACTTGAATTTAAGTTTTTTTTTTAAATTGTTATTAGTTTATTAAAATAATTTATTAGAAATTATACATTTAGAGATTTAAATCTGAAGAATTGTTTTTAGTTAATTGGTTTCTTTCACTATAGAAATATGAGTCTTTCAAACCTGGTTTACTTGAGTAGTGAACAAGCGTTAGCTGATTTGAGTAATTTCATTGTTGCTATGAAGAAGAAATTTTCTTTAGAAAATAGGAAATGGATTGTTTTTGGAGGATCATACCCAGGTAACCTGAAGCTTCTTGCCTATATCATTGTTATCTCTTGCCTGTTTCTACTTAACAAAATTTTTGTATTTGGCAACAACCATTTTTTTGTTATGGTTAATATGTAAAAAGAGTTATGAATAATATTGATTGTTAAAAGTATTTTTTGATATCTCAAGGTTCTCTTGCAATTTGGGCAAGATTAAAATATCCTCATCTTATCGATGGAGCTGTCTCTGCCAGTGCCCCCCTCAATGCTTTTGTAGATTTTTCTGGTCAGTATTTACTTGCTCAAATAAAGATCATAAACACATTTCTATGAGAGTTTAATTAGGTAGATATTCATATTTGTGTAAATTAATGATTGCTAAATAAATAAACAAAATACTTCTAAACAATTTGTTATGTTTCAAGAACTGTTCATGATTTTATAATTTTTCTTAGTAGCAAACATTTTGTAAGCTCATTTATCCGTGAGTTGCTGCCTGCATTTGATATCTTAATTTGTTTAATTTGATAATTAGGTTTTTTTACTTTCAGCTTACAACAAAGTGGTGCAACACTCTCTTAATGAACTTGGTGATAAATATTGCTCTCAGAAAATTGCTTTAGCTTCAAAACTTATAGCAGAAAAGCTCAATTTAGACCAACGAAATGAACTCAGTAAAATGTTCCAAACATGTAAACCTCTAAACACATTTGATGATGAATACTTCCAACAATCACTAGCAGATAATATTGCTGAAGTTGTTCAATACAATCGTGATAACAGGTTAGTTTATTGTAGATTTTTAAATGATTTGATTAACGTAAAAATATGTTGCTGTGGCTTCATATGTTTTATCTATAATATTTAAGAATTTTAATACCTTCTATAATCATTAATATAAAGACGCTTTTAGACCTTAAACATTTTTTACTTTTGAATAGATATCTCATAGAGAGTAGGTTAAATTATTTAGAGCTTAAAGTTCTTAGCAGAATTTTTGTACAGCAGTTACACTTTGTGAATAGTTTGTAAATTATATATTAACTTAGGTTGCCAAAATGAAAAAATGTGAATATGACTTGCCTGTAAAATTTTAGAAAATGTTCTGGTAGATCACTTGATCTTAAAAGTAAAGAGTTAAGTCTTTATAGCTGTGTTGAAATGGTGAAAGTAGTTTTATTTCAGCACATGTTAAATATGATTTAATAAAAAACTTTAATAGATTAAATATTGATAGTGTTTCAATATCCTTAGTTAATTTGAAGCGACTACAAGTTTTGAGTGAATTTTACTAATTTTGTTATCCTAAAGTAATCATCACGCCATTGATTTGTTGATTATTTTATTTAACAAGTTTTAACCGCTAGGTGGAGCAAGTAAACAAGTTTCTGTCATCTGATATTTTTAGAAATAATTTAAGCTATTATTGAAATTTGGTTAACTTTTTATTTGTTTTTACAAAAATTCTGATTTCATTAAATTTTAAAAAATGTTTCCAACAAAAGTTTCAATAATATTGAAGATATATTTTATGTTTATTTTAACAAATATCAACAAACTCTGAAATTAAGCCTAATTATTTGAAAACTACAGAAATTTTGAAGACCACAATAAACAGAGAATGACAATCAGTGAAGTTTGTTTAAAAATGAAAGAAAACGCGAGTCCTCTTGAATCATATGCCGCCATCCATAAATTGATACTGGAACATAATGGGATAGAATGCTTTGACGCTTCGTACGCTAAGTCAGTTCAGAGACTTGTTTTCAGTTTATTCTATTTCATAAATATTCTTATTTATTTACTGAAATAGAATTAATTTGAAAATCAGGTGCAAGCTAATTCAAATATTCACTTTATATCATTAAAATGATTTTTCAAGAAAAAATAATCGAAAATTTTCAACTAAAATAACAAAACTTCAGATACTTGGAAGACATGACATCATCTTCTTGGTCTGCAGCTCCCTCAGCCCGTCAGTGGGTTTATCAGACATGTACTGAGTTTGGATGGTACCAGACTACATCTGATTCAACTTTGCAACCTTTTCAAGGCTTTCCACTTTCGTTTTTTGAGCGCGAATGTAAATTATTGTTCAATATTGATAAAAAAAATTTACAAGAGTCAGTAGAACGTACTAATACCAAATATGGTAATGTTGATGTAGTTTTAAAAGTTACAAATACAACGTTATATAATGGTCTTATTGACCCATGGTCAAATATGTCGTATGTGGGACAGTTTACATCAAATACTGTACCAATTGAAGTGGTCTCTGACACAGCGCATTGTGCCATCATGTATCCGTCTTCTTCAAGAGATTCTGAAGGTTTAAAGCATGCAAGAGTTAAAGTAGAAGATGAATTACGAAAATGGCTTTAAAATTTTTGCAAAAGATGTACTACTATTTGAAGTTTTAAACTATTTACTTTAAATTCCTTTTTGTAATAAAATCACTTAATAATACAAAATTGTAGATGTTATTATCTGATGAATAAAAATAATAATAAGTTTATTTATCTGATCATATTGTATTAAACTCTTCCAGGAAAAATGTAGAATTATATTAATAAAATAATTAAATTTTCAATATATAGTTAGTTAATTATAAATAACATTCAGATTGTAAACAAACTAAAAATTATTGTTGTGCTAAATGCTTTAGTAAAATTCATATTAAACAAGGCCTGCTATAAACCAGTTCAATTGTTTAATAATCTGAGCTTTGCTTGCTACTAACAACTCTTCTCAACAAAATCCATCTTACTAATTCTGTTATATCACGCATTTTTGGTTTGCTGCTTTAGTATACCAATCATTATCACTTTTTCAACAACTATACTAAATATTAAGAACAAATTATTGGTTACGCTTCAATAGTTTTTTAAATAACTTTCGAAAATTTTTATCAAAAAGATTTTTAGATATATATTCAAATTTAACATCTTTGAAATATTGAGCTTCTAATAAAATTGTTATTAGTGGTATTACAGTTTGCTTGTAAGATTTGGTGTTGACTAATCTGGTGCATTTGTTGCAACTTTATTAACCAATTGGTAAGAAACTTGGCTTTCTGGCTTAAACTAGTGCAAGAAATATTGATGAGTCGTAAGAATATTTGAAATGTTAAATATTGATGTTTAATACTACTAGAATGAGTTGGTTACTGATATAAGTTGAATGGTTATGAAGTACGAAGCTATAATGTGACTAAGTGGGCCTCTACCAGTATGAGCGGTGCTATTCTTGGAGAGGTACAGTTTGAAATATTCTCGAAACTTTCTGATTATATTGAAGGTGCAAACAGCGAAAGTAAGCTTATGAAAAAGTGTTTCCAAAAAATAAAAAGTAAAACTTTATTGCTTGTAGGCCTGCAGATGGAGATGACTACTCCTATTATCATGAAGTTTCCAACAAGACCATGTTCCTTTTGTAAAAATACCTACACAATGATGCTTCTTATATCCAACTTAATCCCAAGCCCTCCTGCTTCAACTGTAGATGAAACTTCATTGGTGGATCTTCAAGAGATGCAAATTTATGTCAAGTGAGTTAATTTACATATAGGCTTGTATTCATCAAATTATTCATAGAACTTTTGGAGGTTTTGCGGATGGTAATGAATGGTTAGCAGAAGCTTCTAAGCTTCATGACTCGTTAAATGCTGATGGTATTAGTGATAGTGAATTAAATCTTGACTTTTTTTACGCTGTTGGTTATGATAATCTGATGCGTTTGTACGAAAGACGAAATGAAATTTGGATTTTGAAAGTTTGATTTAATCAAAATTCGGTTTTGTTGTGTGAATAAAGCTTTTTAAATAAACTTTATGTTGAAATGAGTTTTTAGTATGTTTTGAACCAATTTCAAAAATAGTTAAACTTAAAACAACTTCAAATTTGATCTGGAGTTTTGAGTTAGAATAAAATCAGTTGAAATTAATTGAACTAAATTTGATTTTAGAGTAATATTTATTTTAGGGCTGCTTTTTGGAAAAACTAAATGATAATTTGTAACTAGAAGCAACGTAGCATTGGACTAAAAGTCTTAATTGAGAGTAATTAAAAATATTAAAAACTGATTTAAGGGTTTACAAAACTTTTATCTTATTTATTTTTGTTATTTAAATCACAAAAAATAACATTTTTATAAAATAATTGATTCTCTGAATAATCAAAAAAAAATCTCTAAATTTATACTAATATTGAAAATACTAAAACTTCCAATTGAAAGATGATAAAAACAGTTTGAAGTTAATGATATACAAAGGCTAAAAAATGTTATCTTTCATATTTTCAGATACCAATTTTGTTAAAGTAGATTAAGTAAATTATTAAAGTAGGCTAAATGTTTTAAAAGTATCTGAAATTAAAAAAAAAAAACAAGTTTATAGATAAAGTGTCTAAAACCATTAAAAGTACTGTTTAGCATTAATTGGTGAATATCTAAAAATATAAATGCAGTTTAAATATTTATATATTCGTGTGGATTTAAATATATATAAAGAAAATGTTTAGAAAGTTTTTATATAAATTCATTTTACCGCTTTTTGTAAGAAACTAACAAAATAAAACTAAAAACATTTTAAATGTAGCAAAAGTTTGATTTAAAATACAAATTTTTAATTATCCAAAATTTAGCAATCCAAGTTTTGTTTTTGTTTTAAAAAAGAATTATGTTTATAAATAATATTTGATTTTATAACCTGTCAAAAAAAGGATAAGAAATTTTTAAGTTTTAATTTGTTTTATTCAATGAAATAATATCAAAAATTGTGAAAAACAATTATTACACTACAATAATGCTGATCACAAAAAATATTTTTACAGGCTATGAGTAAATTCACAAATATATAAAAGCTTTCTTTAGAAATATTTGAAGAGCTTTCTCTCAAATGTTCTTACACTGAAGTTTTAATGATGTTTGCAAATATCCGCAATAATTCAATTCATTTTACAATTGATAAAGTAAAGTTAAATGAAGGAAATATTAACTTTGAGGATGCAGCACCCATATAATAAAAGGTTTTGTCAAGAATGGAACTTTTACAAGAAATGCTAAGTTTGTTTTTCAAACTTATCCAAATTGACTTTTTCTGAGGTTTAGGTTCAACAGCCATATTTAATGGTGAAACCCGATTCTTCCTCATAAACAAATTACGAAAACTAGATGAGCTTCTTGCTTTAATCGGTGTAGTTTTGATGGTTTCTTTAAATGGTATATATTCAAAGCATTGCTCAATACTTTTCTTTATTATTTCGTTGTTATTGCCATCACCTCCAGCATAAAAAGAATCAATGCTTTTTATTTCATCTATGGATTTTAAACTATCACCATCTCCATCACAAGCACCATAAGTATTACTACTTTCAGAGCTAGTTGATATAATGTCTTCAACTAACTCGGGAATACAAGGCGGTATACTAAGATTTCGTAGTTGATTCTTAAATTCAGCTTTTGTTACAGCTAAATTTATTTTTTTACTCAACTGAATCTTCTTTTTATTTTTCTTAGAACCTTTCTTACTTTTTTTGACTTTAGGTTCCTGTGTAGAAATCCACAAAGGTGGAAGCCCATTAATATGTTTGTAGGGCTTGTTACAACCAATTTTTAGGTTCTCTAGTGAATAACTTCTTCTTCGAAGCAAGTTAGTTTCTTTATGACTTTTCATCACCAGCAAGGGTGGAGTAGAGTCTGGTCGAGAATTACCATCTCGATTCAGGTTTATTTTTTCAACATCGTCGATGTTAAAATCTTCCTGAAGACAAATTTTTTCAAGGGCCAAAAACTCCCACAACTCGATTTTATCTTCGAGTAAACGATTACAATGAGAGCTGACTCTATAATCATTCAAACTTGGCTTCACTGAAAGACTCATTTTAGAAATTCGTGAAATACTCATATGCGTGCCGAATACTAATGATAAAATGTGTTAAAACTTGGCGAAAGTATAAAGATAAAAGGTTTAATAGTGACGTCATAATTGAATTGGGTAACAACTAAGCTCGTTGTCAAAATAGTCAGAGGCATCGACAATCTCAGTAAGGTATTCTAAACGCTTGTTTAATATTATTAACTTTTTAATACTTACATAAAATGAAATCTCTGCTATTATTACATACAATAAAAAGCTTTTATTACAAATCAATATTGAGTTTTTAGTTAAAAAATGAAATAAATGTTTTCAGCTCAACTTTTAACTGTATAACCATTCAATAACAAAGCTATACAGTTACAAGTGTTAATATTAATGACCGTAAGACTGTGATCCTACGACGGTGGTAACTAGAAAGCAGGTCCTCTAATTTCCCCCCCCCCCCCCCAAAAAAAATAATGGTATGCTTTGGCATAGTTGAGACCATGCTGGGTGTGTTCCAAAATAGTTTATACATTTTTTTCTTTTTTTTGAAGTTAGTTTGTCTTCTCTATCTTTCAGTTGCTTCTGGTCACTACCGAGTTATAAATCGAGTTTAAGAGACTTAAAGTGATCTTTTCATTTCTGTAGTCATATTATTTTGTGCTTGCTATAAGAGCTGTATAATTTGTCATCTGCAGCCATGTATTGAATAAAAGTAATATTGTTTTGTGAATAAGAGATTGTGGCTTTTGAGTGAGTTTATGAATACATTAAGTTGTATCAACTAACACTATCAACAAAACTGCAGTTGGTAAGATATCAGATAGCTTAAAATTACAGAGATATAAATACAGGAGTGAGTCATCCAAGTCTGCTTCTTAGAACTGTCTTAGCGATGTCCTTCTTGAGCTTCCTCGGGAATGCTGAAGCTTCATCAATAGCTGTAATCCTGACTAGGTGATGAGCTTCCAATCCTGGTCATATAGCTCTCTAGATCAACGAACATCTTACTGATCTTAAGATCATTCCATTTGATCTCTCCATCGACTTTTTCAGATTCGCTTAAGAATATTTTGATCTCCGATGGAGTTTCGAAACCTTTCACAATTGCATTTGTAACTCACCTGACGAGTTTCTCCAATGATAATATTATCAAGATACACCCATGTACCCTTCAGCCGATTGCTTCTTATTATTTCGGTAACTATTTTTAAAATCCCGAATTTCTCTTTCCTCTCATAGAGAATTCATGGAACTTATCCGAAAATTTACAAATCCATTTTGGATAGTAAGCCGAAAGTTGCATTCAAGAGTCAAAATGCTTTTGTTGGTATAGCGTCTGTCTAATAGCGGCAGCGTATCGAGCTTCTGTGACTCACTTCTCCTACTGTCATCTCTTCCGTCGTGGTGGTAACGACTTCTTTGGAATTCACTGTTATTCCTTGGAAACGCTCATACCTATTCAGTCGCAGTTTGTGGTTGCCCTCCCTCGTAGCGAGAAAGTTTAGGCTTCTCTCTTGCTTCATGATCGAAGCTGGCTTTATTTCCTTGTCACATGTTTAGCGCCTATCACTAAATCTTCTTGTCGACCTTCTAACTCAAGCATCACCTTCTTATGAGTTTTAAGGAAGTCTCCCCCAGCACGACCTCTACACCAAGGCCCTCTATGACAAACAGCTTTTTTCTGTACTGTTTCTCTTGGAGGTTAATTTTGCAAAATTCAATTATCCTGCATATCTTAGACAACTGAATCATTTCCTATTTAAATTGATTCAAGCTTTGTGAATCTTGACGTTTTGAGCAACTCCTTTATTTACAAATTTGTCGAGTATCTAGTAGCAATAAGTTCCGTAATACCTTACCTGCAATAGTGACATCCACCATGGCATGGTTCAATTTCTTGGAAGATCGAGCACGCCTCAGTACTGCTGGCACTTGGCCAGTCACTTCAGTTATCTCGTTTCTTTATTTTCCTGACTGTTTCTTGGGGGACTTTTTCTGAAGATAACATACTCGGCTATAATGCTCCTTTTACAGCAATTGAAACGCGTACTTGGTATCTTTTAAACTTTGCTCGACATCTTTTAAAGTCATGAAGCTTGAAATCTCCGCTTTTAAATTTCTTTTAAGGTCGCTACTGTCGGTTCCTCATCCTTAAGTTCCATTGAATTTAATGAACTTTAATAAACTTGAAGTATTGAGGTTTGCTATCTCCACATTTTGAATAAGCTCCCTGATTACCGCTACTGTCGATTTCGCTTATTCTTCCTCCTTGAGTTCCATTCAATTTACTGCTTCTTCGGCAACTTTATCTATCTACCAGCACCAAAATATTTGTTGTTCCGCTAGGCATCTTCCAGTTTCACCGCTTGGTTAAAGGCTTCTTCTAATGTTAAAGTTTTGCGCTCTAAAAATCGCTGTCTTATTCCGTATGAGGGTATCCATCTATAAATGATCCCTGATACCATCTCTATGTTCCTATACCGTGCTATCCTTAAAATCACAATTGTTGACGAGGCGTACTCCATCGAATTCCGTCGTTCTTTTAAAAATTAAGCTTAAAAATATGATTTGAGTAATTTTGTCGACAAGTAATTGATTATGCTGCTATCATCTTTATTAGTATTTTGTTGTAATTCTAAACTGTGTTCGATTTTTATTTTTGCTATCTTGTGATGTTTTTAGATTAATTATGATCAACTGTGGAACTTAAGACTTTACTTTTTGTTCTCTGTAAGCATTTTGTATTGTGTTTGCTTTTGAGTTATATAATTTGCTATTTGTAGCCATGCGTTGATGAAAAATTAATGTATTTTAGGGTTTATTTTGTTAATTTTTACAATTGTGTTAAAAACCTTAGAAAAATTTGTTTATATAATCGAAGCTTTATTTTCTTACTAAATTCTATGAAAATTTTTCGATCTAATCATTTTTTATACTCTTTAAGTGGGTACTATTTTATCTATGAACATTTTGTCGTTAATTTTTTTTAACAGTCAATATCAATTTTTTCTTTACTAATTTTTTAAATCTTTAAATTCTGTATTTTACAAACTGAATATACACTTATGCTATAAGAAATTAAATCTTTGTTTAACAATTATATTTATTTCTCTTCTTTCATAGTGTTTGCTTTTTCAGATCTATTAGTTGCTTGAATATAGTTTTACTTCTAGTTTAAATAATATTAGTAAACTCAAGCAAGAATCAATTATGGCATCATCAGTTCAAAGTAAGTTTTGTAAATGTGCCATTTGTTCTCATAATCTTACTGGAAGAAAATTTGTGTAATTATTTTATCTATGTTATTCATAAAATAAGGAATAAGTCTATGATTATTACGTTTGGTCAATAATTAAATACAGTTGAGATAATTGGAAAATTTTAAATTTTATATGTATAATTAATTAACAAATTTAACAAGTTGGTAGTTTTGGGTATAATTTGATTATTAACAAAAGTTTGTTTTTATAAAACATGTTTGCTTTAACTTATTATGTTTGAAGTTGTTTATGTTTTACTTACAAAAGTTTTATTGCTTATGAATTAATCTTTGATTTATTGATAAACTAATTATTAAAAATCAAAATCCATTTTTTATATCTAAATATTTAAAACTATATTATTGTTTTTTCTAATGTTTATTATCATTATTAACTTTTTTAATAAAAAATAGTGGCTTAAGTTTTTAAAGAATGATTTTATGCTATTTAAAACTAAATTAAACTTTGTTTTTAGCTTCAAATTTACTTGGATTATCATGGCATGATCCTATAATGGCTCCTCATTTAAATAAAGATAATGTTCTTGATTATTTTTCGCAAAGAAGCAACAGATTTTATGATTGTACTTGCAATAATGAAATCTTAAAAATGCAAAGTCGAAGCCTACAATATTTGCAGTGAGTGACATGTAGTAAAATTAAAACAAAATTCCATGTTTTGTTTTAAACAGAGAAATGAATGGAGTCGAGTATATTCTCTTACATTGCCAAGATCCTATTCTGTATGTAATCAGAAAACAAAAGAGATCCTCACCCAAGCAAGGTACTAGATATTTAAAACTCTCAAAATAGTCTTTTTATATTTAGGTACTCTTTAGATAAAGATTAAAAATAAATCTTTAGATGTTTTTCAACACTAAATATTTACAATTTATTTTTTACATTATCTTCATAAATTCGACGGTTATTTAGGAGTTTTATAATATCTAAAGTTTCTTTTTAATATTCTTGTCTTCATTTTCATCTTTTGTAAATTATTAAATGTGAAATTTTGTGCAGTCCAAACACTGGCAGATTATTACATTATTGCTGGGACAGTTTATCAATCTCCTGATATCGGTTCTGTTATTAATTCCCGCCTGGTATGATTATTATTTATAAATGAAAATATTTGTATGATTTTTAATCCATCATCAAATATTCAGCCAACTTTTTTTGTTTCCAGATGACAACCCTTCATCACCTAGACTCAGCCTTCAAAGAGGGTTGGTTTTGAAGATTTTCTCAGAGTTTCTTTTGCTTCAGAAATATTTGTTTCAGAGTCTTAACATTTGAAGATTTGTTTTTCAGCTCTTTCCAACTCTCGCTACCATCCCGCGAAAGGTTACTCTTGGAAGTGGGAGGAAGAGAGTTCTTCGGATCAAACCAATAAAAGATTAAATGGTGGAAGAGAAGAGACTCCAGCTTCTGGCTTTCATTACAGCCGAGTTGATGCGCTTCTTGCCAATATCTCAACAAAATTTCCATTTGCTTTTATCAAGGTTTGCCTTATTTTGCAGACTTTGTAATTTGAAATTTACAAAATTATATTTTAGGCTGAATCTAACGACCAGTCTCAACTTTCGGTTCGAAAAAATGAAAAGCCTGTTGAAGAAAAGACTCCGAAGGCTTCAAATCCGAGAAAGTCCTGAATCCACCAACATCATTTGCATGATTCGTTTTGTTTTCGTTGAAATTTATTCCATCGATTTTTGTCACATCGTAAATAAAAATATTTTTGATAGAATAGTTACTTTGTTAAAATCATTTTATGTTTAGATAAAGAAGTTTGTAAGTTATAGTAGGTCTTCTGACGATTGATTCTTATGAAATTAGCATCTAATGAGTTAATGCTTTCTGGCAACTTATTTAAATTATCTGATCATCAAGAAAATTTGTTGTACTTCAAAGATATAGATGAAGAAAGAAGTTTCGAAATAAAACTTACTAAACTGCTTCATGAACTCAACTTTATTCTCATGACTTAATCTAAAGAACTTTCATTCTACCGTTACCGTTAAGCAAACTCTCAAAACAGAGTGGTTGGCTAACTGAAATTGTTTATTTAATAATGGATTACTTCATTTCTCTAATTAAGTTAGTATTTCCCTGGAGTATTATTCTATTGAAACATATATACGGGTTCTATCACAAACTTCTGAATAAGATTATAGAAGCTTCTAAAAGTTGATTATTCAGACTACCAGAAAAGATTTTTGTTGAAATTAGTTTATCTGAATATTACTTCCTAAGAAAGTAAACATCTTGGAGAGATTTATTTTATTTGAAAACAATGAACAACTAAATATGACAAAAACTTGAGATTGTCACAATTTACAAAAAAGCCAGCAAGAGAACTTGAAGACACAAAAACAGATGATGAACAATCTGTTTAACATATTACGATGGAACCACCTTAGCTTGCCGCATTAACAATTAGTAAAACAATACAGAAATACAAATACTACAAAAAATAGATTTTTACATACTGTATTAAAAAACAACAACAAAAAGTTGTGAGACTTTAACATTCTGATGATATGATTTATTTCGTTAGATATCAAACAGTTCTTAAATAAACCCCGAAACAAAGGAAACCAGCTCGGTTGTAAAGATTCAATTCAACATTAATAAACATAAATACCATCGGCTTCGAATAAATCCATCATATTTATAGAGGCTGTTTCCAATCTTATGCTCTGTCTTCAAGATGACTTATTAGGTTATCAAGAGATGACTTCTGGGTGCGATTAAGCTGGTCATCTTTTGGTGGCGCCCTAACTAATGTCTTCGAGTCAATATCGCTGTTTTCATACAAAGACACACTTTGAGTTTGTGACAAAGAAGCGAGTTGAAAGTCTAAGATTCCAGCAGCATGTTCATCTTGTTCATCATCATCTTTATTTGTCATCAGTCCAAGACGTTTTTTTGGAGATTTTGGTTTAAGACCAAATACAGATTTACTTAAAGAGGATCCATTAACTTTGTTGGTAGTCGAAGAGCTTGGAGAAAAAGCTTTCTTTTTTAAAGTTTTTTGCTTCAAGCTTGGTGGCTGGCTTATAGTAGATAAAGTTCCACAGTTGATATTAGTTCCATCAATTTTCGGTTTTTTGATCTTGTATCTTCTTGGTTTCCTCTCTTTATCATGTAGATAAAATCTGCAAGTAAATGTTACTAGATGTTTAAAAAGTATCACTTAATGTTTAAGATGAAAATAGAAAAGAGTTTTACTTTTGTGAGCTGTTTTTGTCTTTGTTTCTAGAGTCTTTGAGGTCGGAGACTCTAAAAAGATAAAAAAAATTGATAAAAATGAGACTTGAGAAAGAAATATTGTGATTACCTGTTCTTAATCAAACCATTCATCCTGGAAGAATGATTTTCTTCATTATATTTATGTTTCCTTCTTCGCTTAGCATTCGAAGCGGCTAGTTCTGATTTCCGAAGCCTCTTTTTCCTAACTTTCTCTTGATGTAAGTATAAACTTTTTTCACTTTCTGAGCAACTGTCAGTCGACTCGCCCGCTGGAGCTATTGGTTCTTTTGTTCTTTTAATATATCGACGATAGTTGATATTTGCTGTAAGAAACAACGTTTAATCGTTGCAGTTTTTCCTCTACCAACAACCTACTTATTGGTTTTTTCTTTGCTGCAAATCTAGGTAGAGCAAAAATCAACTCAATGCATCCAAACTTGATGATAGAACCATGTGATAAAGCTGCCGAGCCTACAAGATCACAAATTAGAAAGAAGATTATGAGAAGTAGCGAGAGAGGGGATACCTTCCCAACCACAGACATCTTGAGCTGGTTTACAACAGCAATCTCCATCTTCAGGAAATAATTTCTCGACGACATTAGGTAGGGGTAGCAAAGGTGTGTCCACAAAGTCCCTTTTATCTACAAAGAACGTCAATTAATGGCTTTAGAGAAACAAGTAACTCATCAAGATGGAGTAGCTTCTAGAAGAGATGTTTACACAGATATCTCACTTTTCAACAACTTTCGGAGAATCGATGCAAGTCCAGAACCGACAGAATGTTTCTTGAAAGGTGCAACAATATCCAACCCATAGTGAAATCCATCAATAAAAGTTGAACCATAACTAAGAAGTTCCCAGCGATCTGTCGGCTGAACAAAACAACAATCTCAAATGAATTTGTGAAATAAATGAAATGAGGAATTACCTCATCGTAGAAGACTGCGGCATGTTCAGGTAAGATTTTAGGGCAAGACGCCTTGTCTTCAAGTACAATATCACAATGACTTGATCTTCCGATTGTGATTGAGCTAAAAAGGAAAAATCAGTTTTTGAAAGAAATATTTGATGAGATATTACTCGGAGTAGATAAAGTATCTCTGATAAGTTGAATTGTTGTAAAGAATTCCTCTAATTGGCATATTTAGTTGCTGTAACTCAGGATTTACGACTATCGAAGTTTTATTTTGGACATTTCCTGGAGAATTCTGCTGAAGTTGAAACGATAAATGAGCATGAGAAGAAGAAGAAGAGGTTTTTGAAGCTCACTTTCTCTTCGAGAACTTTTCGTAATGCTTGCAGCCAAATTTCTTCCGATTTGCCGCTATTACTTGAAACAATTCCGCGAACGATGTTAGTAGCTTCACTCACATTGTTAACACGTTCCATTTTCAGTTTGTTGCAATTATCTGCTAACAATTGAAGTGAGACATGAAGGTGGTAGGAAGCTGATGAGTTACCTAGACCCTTGTTCGCTGTCTCGCTTTTAATAACTTTGTTTTCTATTTGATTGTCGCCATCAGAAACTTGAAAGGTTCCTTCAGCATCAACAGGAAGTAGAGATGTCTCTTCAACTACTTCTTCTATTTCCATCATTTCTTCTTCGAGAGGGATGACTTCAGTGATGATATTCTCATGTTGAGTTTCAGGGATCTCTGGAAGAAACTTGTAGTGATCCTTAATAGCGTTCGGGACATTTGTGAGACCCCGGGGAACTTGCTGTCGATTCATCGAGAACTTTTCGTAGGAACTAAAAAGATTTGGAACTGATAAACGATCAAGTCACGTGATGTGTTGGTTGATTACTTGTGGACTTTCTTAAAAAAATTCGATTTTATTTCCTGTGCGTTGATTGGTTGTTTATAAAAATCGCGAATTTGAACGCGTCTTGAGAACGAGGGAGTTATCGCTGGATCCAACTACAAAATAAAATTGTTAAAACAAATTTGGAGATGTGCAATCAAGAACAAACCACATATGCTTCAGGGTGCAAGGGACATATCCATCTGTTACAGGTGGGCTGGACTATTGGGGTGTCAAGACAGTCATAGTGATAAGCCATCGTACAATAATCACATTGAATCATCGGACCAACCCGTGAAGATCTGTTTCATATCAAATATGTAAAAGATAATTTGACAAATTTGTAATTTCTTTACCGGTCGCAACGGAAACACAACTTCCTGGCTGTCACTGAACCTGAACTTTCACCTTCAGACGTCGTTTTCTTACCTTTCTTTTCACATCGTTTTTTCTTAGTGTCTAATTAGAGTCTGGTAAATTGTTTGGAAGGTTTGGAAATAGGATTTCAATACCTGGCAGGGGTGCAGCTATCATTTGTGGATATTTAAACGTGTATAGACTCGTATTTTCGTAAGAATCTCCAATTATTAAATCCATGAAGCAAGATTCATGAATCTCATTTTCCTGTGAGGTATCTGAACATTTCACTAACTGCTTGTTGGTGTTTAGTAGAGAAAAACTAGCTGTTTGTTGCAAGGAACTGCAAAAAAAAAGATTAAATTCTTCTGAACAACTTTTTGTGAAATAATTTGATAATGAAATTTACTAATGAGGTTTTCTTCCGACTTTTTCAGTAAACTTTTTTGAATTTTCTAACATTGTAATAGTCTTCGGAGTCAACCGATGTTTATGAGCTCGTTTATCACTCTGAAAATAATAAAAATCGTTCACAATCAAAACTAACTGAATTATTTGAGAAAAATCACCTTTCCTGAAACTACACAACGATGACAGGCCCACTCAGCTTCAGGTGAAGGGGCTTTATCATCATCCAGAGGAGGATTACTAAAATGTTGACAAAATGAGATTTGAAGACATGTTTAAAAGCTCACCAGCAGAGGAGATGAAAAGATGCAGGACATGAATCACAACAAAGAAGATCCCCTCCTTCTTTACAAGCATGACAATACTCGTTCTGATTTCTTTGTTGCCAAACATCTTTGTCACGTGGATTTTTTTCTTTTGTTTTCTTGTTTGTTGGTTCTGATGTTAGTTGAATAATTTTCTGAACACAAAGTAAATAGATATTTAAAAAATATAATTTGTTATTTTGATTCCTGATATATTTTATGATTAAAATGAGAATCTTCAAATTGATAATTTTTATTTCTTATAAATCAGTAGCCATCTGTTACAAGTCAAAATAAAATACTAGAATCTCTTCAAATAGTTTTAGAATTTACAAAAAGCTTTTAGTTAGAAACAATTTTGAATTTACCTCCATTTGGCCACCACTATAATCCATATCATAAAACTGCAATGGACCATTCCTGTTTCCTTTATTCTAAAATAAATATCACAATTAATTTGTAACATTCAAACTTTGATTATTTTATGTAAATAAACCATAAAAATTGTTTTATTAGCATAAAGTCAACCAAATTACAAAAAAAAAGTTACTAAAATATTACAATTAAAATTGTTTATTAACATCAAGTCAATTCTACTAAGTAAATAAAACCATTTATTGATAGTTTTAAAGCTAAAACTCAAGAATGAGAACACAATTTTAGGAACTTAACAAAAAATGTAAGCAACCTTGATTTAAATAATCTAAATAAAATGAAAAAACAATAAGTCCACTAACCTCTTTTTTATCCATTGTAAAATTAAAGATTTACAAAGAAAATTTTACATAAAAACTGCTTTAAAACCTAAAATTCTAAAAACAAAATGTAAAAATTATCTAAATCAAGTAACATCAGCTTAGTTTGTAAATTACTAAATATTTAAATATATTAAACATTTATAAAGATACTAAGTATATATAAAACACTTTAAAATAATAATAATATAATTTAATATTATATAATATACTTTAGCAGCTTCAAATATTTTATGAGGCTTAGAAACTGCTGAAAACATTTTTAATAGTTACTTATACTTTAGATTAGCTACCAGTTTAAAAAACACTTGGCATAATAAATTAGTATCTAAAAAAACAACTAAGCAAATAAAAAGAACAAAATTTAAACATTTAAAACTTTAAAAAGTTGGCATCAATAAGAAAGTAGAAATTATAGAAAGTCTAACAATAAATAAAGGCAAAACTAAAATAACTTATAATAAAACAGTTAAATAAATCTAACATAAAAATGTTGTCATATTATATATAAGCTTACTTAGATTTAAAGTATAACTTTTTACTATCCATAAAAATTTCAAGCAAAAATTTTGACGAAAAGTTAATAAAAACTACAAATTAAAACAGTTTAAAAAACTCAAAAAAGTTTGTATCAAAATAATCTAAGATAGATAATATAGAAAAGTTATAAACTAAATAAAAAATTGTACTCAAACTAAAATTATAGAAACAAGTTTTATAATGCTACAATATATATTCTTTCAATACATCAAAAAATTGACAAAAAAAAATTAAAAAATATAAGAACTAAAAAGTTTTCAAAAAAGATTTTTTAAAGTTGACCAAAATATCAAAAACTAAAAAGATAAATTAAGAATTGAACAAAAAAATGCTCAGAATAACTTAAAAATTACAAAAACTAAACGAACTATCTTTAAATACAAATGCAGATACAATTAACTACTACAAGAGACATATTTTTGTAAAAATCAAAATTTCAGAAACTTTAAAACATTACAATAAAAGAGAGTAGGTCTAAAATAAACACGACAGCAGCGCAAGCTTGAGAAAGTTGTTGGTTCTTTGTCATTATCAATCTAAAATGAACTAATATGGTTTTTGAAAAAATATAGTCTCAAATTTAATGCAGTAATTAATAAAAAATAACTGTAAAATTTATGTTTAAAATTTGGCACAATAAGTAGAACGACAGAAAACTTGTGATTCATCAAACTTAATACAGTCCCTATTAACTTTATTAAATAATTCATTTAATCAAATTCATTGAAAATGTTGCATCATTTTTGTAGATGTTGAAGAATGCCAATTAATACTTTGAAAAATAGCAAGCTAGAAAATTATAATTCAAATTTTAGATTCAGTTTAGGGTCACAGAATGAATAAAAAAAGATCAAACGCTAAAGATGCCAGACCTAAACTCAAAAATAAACTCTAAATAAAAACAGGTCTAAGCTAAATCTAAGGTTTAAAAATATAATAAGAATAATAAAGGCCTATTTGGGCCGAGAATAGCTATACGGGATGTGCTTTGAGTGATGGAATTAAAAACAAGGTAAGGCACAGTAAGGTACAAAGGAAATAATGAAGCAATACACAGTGAAATGGGACAGAAAAGCCTTTAGGGGTTTCTTTCTTTTCTTTGAATCAGGGTTTTCTTCACTATATTTTATTTGTTTGCAGAGTAAAGAGCGTCATTTAGAGCGATCTGCTGGGATATCTTCTCAATTACTGGTATTGGTGTTGGGTGATTTCATGTCGAGCTTACAAGTATTCTTAAAGCGAAAACAAGGACGGCCGATATTGCGTTTGCCTTTTGATAGCTGCCCATACAATAGGTCCCTTGTGATCCGTCGGTCATCCATCCGACGGACGTAACCAAGCCAGCGAGGCCTTTGCTTGCTTAGCGTACTAAACCATTATGACTCAAAACTTCCTTGTTTGAGATCTTTTTGCTGTCACGTTAAACGGAAATAAAAGGTGTTAACTTTATTTTCTTTGGCTTCAACATAGTTTAACCCTAGTAAGAACATACATTTATTTTTATTAGGTAAAATTTTTATTAGCTAAAAAATTGGTAAAAGCTAAAGTAGCAAGAAATTTAGGTATTACTGTAGAGTGGTCATTTAAACCACTCCAAGTAGCTCCGAGCACATGCCCATAACAACAGGTTGTGGCAGGTAGCGCCTGCTAGCGATTGAACAAATTTGTATAAAAAGACTCTGCCTAAATTCTAACAATTATAAATATCTGATACTTGCTGTTCTTTATTAAATAGGCCTTTTAATTTTCTAGATTTTAATCTTCAATCAGTTTAGTCGTAACTTCTTTCAGATTTTCTCCAATAACTAGAAATTGTGCTTTTATACTTTCCCTCCCGTGAAAAATTCAATACAGTTATTAGATTTAAAGATTTATTTATTTATTACAATGAGCGCGAAGGAGGGTGCCTAAAGAAAGCACCTGCTGTTAACACACACGCTAACACACATTCTCACAAATAACACCTATTAAGTTAAAAATATAGAAAGTAAAAGATGTCACACATGGCATTTCAGTAGTCCTCAAAGCATATAACTGTGAACAATTACATATAATTATAGTAATATTAAAAAAAGGAAAAATTCACAGTTTAGAAATTGCAATGTTGGCAATATTATAACGATTCAACTTCTGCTTGAAAAACGCAGGTGATTATGACATGAAAATGTCTACACATAGCTGGTTCCAAGTACTAATTATGCGAAAAATTATGAGAACAAATTCGCTCTGACCAATGTACCAGGTGATATGGACTTATTAAGATGTAATGTGTGTCGCCTGAGTTGATATAACTTGAGGGAAGGATTAATGGAAACGAAATCATCAAACTGAAGGTCAATTAAACAGTGAATAATTTTAAAAATAAGAATTAAGTCGTATTTAATCCGTCGAATTTCCAAAGTATCTAAATTGAAGAAGCTGCGACGATGTTTATAACTATCGAATTTAATATTAAGTTTCCTGCAAACTAATCTCGTAAATGTTGCCAGAACAGATTCGATCTTTTTGATATCACTAACTTGACATGGAATCCATTCACTAACATCATATTCAAGAATTGGACGTACGTACAATTTGAAAAGATTGATAAAAAGCATAGGCCCTTAGAATTAAAGGTCTTTATAATAAGGAAGACAAGGTTGGTTGATTTTCCAAAGATTTTGGAAACATAATTGTGCCATTTAAAGTCAGGTGATAGAGTAATGCCGAGGTCTAGGACTGAAGATATTCGTTGAATAATAAATCGATTGATGGAATATTGGTTTTAGGAATTTGCAGATGGTTTACGAGAAAAAGATATAAGTTCAGACTTTGTGGGCTGGATTCTGAGCTGCCAATTCGTAGACCAGTTTTTTGCAGTGTGTAGTGCAGTTTGAAGCTTTTAAGGATTGCAAGATAATAGCTTAATGTTATCTGTATACACAAACACACTTATACTATATACTGTTACTAGTCTTCTGATGAGGTCTTCAATGAAAATTAAAAAGAGAAGGGGACCCAGGACAGAACTCTGAGGGACATCACTGGTGACTCGACTAGGAGTAGATAAAGATCTTTCAGCACGAGCTTGTTGGATTCTACCTGATAAGTAATCTTCAAACCACTTTAAGATAAAGTTGTTGATTTTTAATTTTTGTAAAACAATAATGAGCTTGTTTTGTAAGACAGAATCAAACACTTTAGCAAAATCGAGATAGATGATGTCACTAAGAGTATTACTTTCATAATGGGCTGTAAGCAATTTGGAAAAGTGAGATGTTGAGTCAGAAAAGATCTCCGTTTCACAAAGCCATACTGGACATCAGATATTAGATGGTGCTCCATCAAATTACTGGTCATATGATTGTGAATGATATGTTCTTCAGTTCTGCAGAAAACCGGAGTCAGCGAAACTGGTCTGTAGTTAAGTGCAGTGTTTCTGGTATCCTTTATATGAATAGGAGTAATGAGAGCTTTCTTTCAAATTTGTGGAACTCTCCCTTTCTCAGAGTGATGTTAAAGAGTACTGATAAAGAGGAAGTAGTTTTTCTTAAAAAGAAAGCAGGGATCTGATCAAGGGTGTTGAAAACTGATGAGTTAAAAGAAGACTTAACTACCATATCGACCATTATCTCACGATCTATCATCTCAGAGATATTTGTAAGAATGTTGGAGTAGGAAAGAGAAGGAGTATAACCATCATCAGTTATAAAAACACTACTAAATTGATTGTTTAGCAATTTAGCTTTATTCTCTGCTTCCACCACAAGTTGGTTGCTTTTATCAAGCAAGGGAGACATCTGAGATTTCTCCTCAAGATTGTGATTTATGAAGCCAAAAAACGATTTCTTGCTAAGTGAAGATAAGATTGCTTTTTCACTTCCTAAGTAGAAATTGGAAATATATTTCTTGTAAACTATACAAACATCTTTGTACAAAGATTTGATGGAAGGGTCTGCTTCAGTTTGTTTATATAGAAGGTTTTTTAAATTTTGTAAATTCCTTACATATCTGGGAAAATGTGGCTTTTTGTTAAAAAGGTTTTGCTGCATAGATCATTTCTATGAAAACATTATTACTATATACTATATTACTACTAGTGTTACGCTCGTATTATCCGAAATAAAATATCAAAAAAATCACTGTCAAGTTTTCTAAGAGCCCTAACCATTGGAAGCCAACAAGGGAGATCAAAAACTTTACTAAAATCTTGTTTTCGTTCATTTAATTTATTTCTGTATTCTTCTTCTTGTGAAAAAATAATTAAAAAGTACTTTCAAAATAAAATGTATTTAAGTAATCTTTGATTATATCAAACTCATAGAATTCAAATTTTAGTTTAGCAAGATGGAGTTAAGTCTTACACTAAAGATATTTATAATTAATTATTTTCGTTAATGCATAAATCAATATTATAATTATACTTTTTACAGAATTTGGTTCTTACAACTCAGAATTTATCGTCTGTCGGTAGATTAAAGTAAAATAATATACTAGATAAGAAACTATAACTTTTTAGATTATTTTCATAATTTTGTTTTTTTAACTTTCGCATCAAAATATTTCTATATAATTTAATATACAAAAATACTTAATAAGATTATCACAATTTTTTAATTTTTCAATCAACTTTATTATTTTTATATTGTTACACAAAAGACCATTTTAGGTAAAAGTAACCCATTTAATTGTTTACTTATTTTAGATAAAAAATTGATTTTTAGTAATATTGCCTTATTGAAGTCAAGATTTTTTTGATTATTAAAATATTTCAGTTAAATATATAATTTTATATGTAAATAAAATCTGAACCAATTTATATTCACAAAAATAACAATATCGAAGAATAAACATGTATACAAGATAGAAATTAAGTTTTTTTTTATAAATATAAATTGTTATCTTTCAGGGAGTTTATTCAAAATTGTATAAATTTATAAAATGTCTCAAGACTTCTTAGCTGAAGATAATTTGTGCGGCCAAACTCTGCTTAGATTAGTTAGTAGAGGAAATGCTATAGTTGCTGAACTCTTAAGACTTTCTGAGTTTGTTCCAAATATTTTTCGTCTTCAAAGTAAAACTGATCAAATGAAATATGGTGAGTGATAAACTAAATGTTGAAAAATGATGAAAACTGTCAATCAGTATTTTAAGACATATTGAAATATAAACTGAGTTTTTGTATATTTTAGGTATAATAATTTCAATTCTTAGTTATTTTCTTTAAAGTTAAAAAGGTATTTTTATAAATAATTTTTTTAGTATAATGAAATAATTTAGTTTTTTATTGCTGTTTTAGACTTAAATTATTTATCATTTTTATTTATAATATAGAACTGTTATAATATTGCCAACATTGTCATTTCTAAACTGTGATTTTTGTTTTCTCTTTCTTATATTATTAACATTCTATGTAATCGTTCACTGTTATATGCTTTGAGTGATATCGAAATACCATGTGTTACATTTTTTGCTTTCTATATTTTTGGCTAAATAGATGTTATTTGTGAGAATGTGTGTTAGCGAGAGGTACTCTCTTCAGGTACCCTCCTTCGCGTTTATTGAAATAAATAAATAACTTTTAATAATGAGTTTAAAAAAAAACTTACAATTTCACTTTTTCAAAAGGTTATATCATAGCTGACTTCAGTTACTTCCGAGCTAGTGAGGCATTTGAAGCAAGGATTGAACAAAATATAACAATACAAGATCAAGATGAGGAATTTCGTGAAAATAATATTGAAATTTTGACTAGATTTTATCTAGCATTTGAAAGTATTCACAAATACATATTAGATCTTAACAGGTTAACGAATTAGGCAAACAAATTTATGTAGTAGTTCTATGCAACAAAAAGTTATTTTTATATTAAATCCGTTTAAAATCGAATCTTTGGGATTCTAAGTCTAAAATACAATCTTTTCATCTTTACTAGATACCTCGATGACCTTAATGAAGGGATTTACATTCAGCAAACTCTGGAATCTTTAATAATCATTGAAGATGCAAAGCAATTGTTTGTTAGTATTATCATTTTTAGAATTATTTTGAAGTTTAGTCATTCTTGATAACCAAGTTTATTACAAACGTTAAAATAGTAATGAAATTTGATCTTAAATAAATTGATTTCACCACCTTATAATTTTTTATTGAACTATTTCAGTGTGAAGCTTTGTTTTTATATGGTGTGATGCTTTTAGTGGTTGATATGAAAATAGAAGGGGTAGTTAGAGAAAGATTATTAGTCTCATACTACAGATACAGGTACAATTAACTTTCTTCAATCACTTGCTAATTATTCAATTATCTGTAGTGGAGCTGCAAAGGAAGCTGGTTCAGATAGCAACATTGATGATGTATGTAAGTTATTGAGAAGCACCGGCATGGTTTATGGAACAGGATTAAAAAGACCTTCTAATTATCCTGAAAACTTTTTTTGCCGAGTTCCAGTCAATAGTATTTTTGCCAGCATGATGATAGAACGACTTTTATCAGATGATGTTTATAATCAGGTAAGTAATTTGCATATTTGATTTTTTAATAAATTGTTCATTGAAACTTCAGATTGCTGCTTATCCTCACCCACGTCATCGAAGTGCTGCTCTAGCAACACAAGCTTCTATGTTGTATGTCACTTTATACTTTAAACCAAAGATCTTACATTCACAGCAAGCTAAGATGAGAGAGATAGTTGATAAATATTTTCCTGATAACTGGGTAATTTATTAGTTTAATCTTTTTTAAAGATTACTAATTTAATGAATGTTTAATTTGAAATATAGGTGGTCAGTTTGTACATGGGAATTATTGTTAATTTAGTTGAGGCTTGGGAACCTTATAAAGCAGCCAAAGCAGCTTTACTAAACAGTCTGTCTGCTGACAACTGCAAGCAACTAGTAAGTAGAAAACTTGGTGATAATTTTGCTAAAATAATTAACTAACATCTTCTGACAGGCAATAAAACATACTAATCAATTAAAAGACGGATTAAATAATTGCAAGTATTATTTAAAAGAAGGAATATTAACTGAAGAGTTTATGCTCGATAATGTAACTAAGTTGATGAGTTGTTTGCGTGATTGTAATGTCACATTACGATGGTTAATGTTACATGCCATCACCACAGGTGAGAACTTCTTGTCGTTATCTTTGGTATCATGCTTATTATAATTAATAATCCATATTTTTTGGTAAATCTACTTCTAAATGTTAATTTCTTAAATCAAATTTTTATATTTTCAGATTCTGAAGTATTGAAAAAATGTCGACAAGTAAAAGATCTAGTGGTGAACAATTGTTCAAGCAAAGCTGAAATATTTCAACTTCTGCTACAAACAGCTGAGTTGGAATTAAAAATGAAAGAAGTTGGTTTTAAACATGATCATTTTGTATATACTTAAGTATTCTAAATTTTATCTTATCTTTGTTGTCAAACACGCTGAGGAAAACATTAATCACAACTTTTGCCTTGTAATTGCTTCTAGAGATTGTGGTAGTACCCCAAGACATAAAACCGACAATCTATTTAAGACATGATTGCGAGTTACAAATTCAATAGCTCTTCTAGCCAACACACACCAAGTATTACGAGCCAAGAAATAATTGAAAGGTCTTAGATTGACCTGGATACCACTGTCCCAAATCACTTGACCGTGTCACCGAATAATGGGTTTAAAAAGAGGGTAGCTCAGTGCACACTAAATTCTACTGAAATAAATTGAAACCCATGCTCATGCTGGAAGCAACTTCTTTCCATCTACTGCTTTAGCCAACAAAGTTTAGCCAGAAAAACTTTAATCTGATTTTGGTTTATTTAGATGTTTACAACAATGCTGAAAGAGAAAGAAGATAAATGGTCAGCTTGTAAAAGTGAATGCGTTGAACGCCTGCAAGAAATTGCTGAAGTTTTTTCCGGCGCTAAACCATTAAGCAGAGTCGAAAAGAATGGTTTCAGTCCATCTCAAACCTAAGTAGGCTTTCAATCTGACACTTCATTTACAGATCAACTGAAGAATTGGTTTGAGCAAATAGCAAAGGAGATATCAACATTAGATTATATAAATTCAACCTCAACTGGTAGAAAAATCATTCAATTGATTGGTGCTTTGCAAGAAGTACAAGCTTTTCATCAACTTGATAGCAACATGCAGGTAACAGCAGAATAACCATTTTTGTGAATTGGAATTTCAACTTTTTATCTAACTTGTTTAACAATATTTTAGATTCGTCAATTTTTGGGGGACACTATCACATATATGCATCAAATGATAAGAACAGTTAATATCAAAGAAGAATTTCTCGTTACCATGGAGATAGTTGCTGACCTTTCATACGCTTGGATAATTATGGAGAAGCAGTTAGTGCAATTATGAAATTGCTGCAATTGTTTAGCTTCAAACTGTTACAGTTATACCGAGTATATGCAAGAAGGTGTGAAGCAGCAACCATGGCTGGTCATCAAACTTCGTGCCACCTTCTTAAAGCTCGCTTCATCTTTAGATCTTCCATTGTTACGTATTACTCAGGGAAACAGCAAAGATTTGTTAAGTGTATCTCAATATTATTCCGGGGAGTTAGTTGGATACTTTAGAAAGGTCTTTGATGTTTTTTTAGCTTTTTTAAATACTATCAAGGCTTTTTGTAGGTTTTACAGATTATCCCAAAATCGATGTTTGGAATATTGACAAAAATTATTAATATTCAAACACAAAAAATCCCCGAATTACCAACTCGATTAGAAAAAGAGAAAATGAAAGAATACTCGCAACTAGATGCCCGATATGAAGTGAGTTGGTTTGTTGTAAAGTCATATATCATATCTGTTTCATCTCTAGGTTGCTCGATTGACGCACGAGATTTCGGTCTTTACTGAAGGGATGTTAATGATGAAGACTACACTTGTTGGTGTCATCAAAATTGATCCTAAGCAGCTGCTTGAAGATGGGATACGTAAAGAGTTGGTTTATCGAATTGCTTCTTCTATACATAACATCCTTATCTTCAACCAAAAGACCAAGGTCATATGATACATATACAATTGAGTTGTTGAAATATCTGTTGGATTTTTGAACAGGTTAATGAACTGTATCCGAGATTAACACAACTTGTAAAGACTATGAGTGGATTTAAACGATCTTTTGAGTATATACAAGTCAGTGATTCTTTTTGTAGTCAGTTGTATCTTTTATGATTTCTTAAATCTAAAGGATTATGTAAATATCTACGGATTAAAGATTTGGCAAGAAGAGATGATGAGGATCATTAATTATAATGTTGAACAAGAATGTAATAGTTTTCTTCGGCAAAAAGTACATCTGCTTTATGTAGCTTCTAATAACAAATTAATTAAATCTAAATTAAGGTTCAAGATTACGAGAGCATCTATCAATCAAAAGATATTCCAATTCCCCGTTTTGCTCCTGTTGATATCTCAATTACTTTTATCGGTAGGCTTGCTCGTGAAGTTCTTCGTCTCACAGATGGAAGGTGACCTCCTTCAGCAAATTATTGAGGATTACATTTGTTTCTTATAGAACTACAATATATGTTGATTCGACGAGTACATGGTACGATAGTAAAACTAAACAAGAAGTTTTGGATAAAACTATTTTTCAAAAGTAAGAAAATAACCGCTGAGTTTCAACTCATGATGATTTTTGTTAGGATTCTAGCAGCTCTTGGCACTTATGGGCTTAGTGGACTGGACAGACTTTATCGTTTTATGGTTGTTCGCGAATTACAAAATTTCATTTCAACATTTCGTCAATTATTGAATAAAGATAAAACTTTTCTTGAAAGTTTAAATACATTGTCAAAAAATCTTCAGTCTGTCAGTAACCGGAGTCTGATTGGTTAGTTTCAACTTGTTGAGTTTTGGTTTATCCTGGCTTTATAACTTTTATATATCTTTACAGAAGCTCCAATAAAGATTTATGTCCCGATGGTCCAAAAGTTTCAAAAAGTCTGGCAAGGTCTGGTCGAAAGCGTGGTGAAAATAGGTCAGATCCAAATAATTTCCGGAAAAATCTGCAGCGAGTTGAACTTTTCATGCAAGTTCCACTCAAAAGCAGTTTATAGTGGCCTGAAAATTATGAACAAGTAACAAAAACGTTGATACATCATTCATCTGAACGATATTCATCATCAGATCTTTGCTCACTGCTATTGAAAAGCATTATGAAGATCCAAATAATCCTTATCCAAATCAAGATAATCCAATGCTGTTTGAACTCACTAATTTTCTAGATTTAGCAGGGATGGATAATCCTCTCGCCAAGATATACATCACAACAAAGTAAGTTGCAAGATTAGAGATAGTAGCAATCAACTGCTTGTTGCACAGACCTGTGCAAAATCTCGCCTTACTTTGCTTCCTGATCACTCTTGCCTATCTACAGAAAGTTCAATATAGCAAGGCTTTAGGTGAGTCTTCACATGTTTCCGACAAATGACTGATTATTTTTGTGTAGATGGTTTGATATGTAAGAAGATTGGAGATGGTGTTGATGCTCATCCTTTTGTCATTGGGATGCTAACTTTACTTCGACAGTTTCATAGCGTTGAGACAAATCGTTATCTTGAATATCTTTGTCAATACATCTGCTCATATTTAGGGCCTTCATTTGTTTGGTAATTTTCAAGTTTCAGCTTGAAATGATGTTCTAAATGTTGCCTTGTGTATTTACAGGTCATCTAAAACTACAGATTTACCTCAAGAAGCAATCAACGGATGTTTCTTTTTAGAAAATTTATTGTTTTTGGGTAAAATAGATAGAAAAGTAAGAAGTTGTTAAAAGTAATTTGAAGTAATTTTAAAAAGATTTCTTCTACAGGTTGTTGAAAGTTTCATTCCATCTTTCACAATTGCTGAGTTCCGCAAAACTATCAACTAAAATAATCTTTAATATGATTAAAACTAATTTGTTCAGTGAGATATATTCTTAATCATTTTTATCAAATTCCTTTCATCTTTGTTTATTTTCGATTTTGTGCTCTGTGCAATAAACTGATCATTTTTCAAACACACAAAAAATAAAAATTTCAATAAAACACAAAAAATGAAATTGATTGAATCTTCAAAAGAACTTGGAAATTGCTGAAGTAAATTGACTCACTACAAAATAAAAAATATAATAGTTAGTATGAATCAAAAATAAAATTTATTTATAAATAATTCTACATTCGTGCTAACAAGTTTAGCTATTGATAATTCATTAATTTTTAACTTACATTTTTGTCAGCATCCAATTTCTAAAACAGTTTAGAAATGGTTCAGAAATTACTTTTTGATCTGTAAAAATAAACAGAAAATTTATAAATTAAAGTTATATAAAGGCAAATTATAATGTTTCTTCTCACATTAGATAAATTTACCAAAAGTAAAAAGAATTAATTTAGCACACTTTCTACACTTGTTAAATATCCATACTTACAAGTTCTAGCTACTGTGTGCATAAATAATTACTAAATGAATAAAAAAGAAAAAACTATTATAACTTACCAGTGCATAACTTTATTCAACATTGGTTTGATTGAATTACATTTTAATCTGTAAAATACTAACAATTTAGTTAAATACATTGGTAACAGTTTTAGGTGGTCAAATTCAAAAATTTGGGGAAAAAATATCATTAAATATTTATCACAAAATTGTTTCTTCTCACTTTAAATAAACCATAGTCTTTATATAAAGTAAAAAGAATTAATTTAGCACACTTTCTACACTTGTTAAATATCCATACTTACAAGTTCTAGCTACTGTGTGCATACTATATTTAATTCTTACAAGCTACTAATTTTACATTATGCTAATTCTTCTAAAAAAAATATAAATAATTTTTACAAAATCAGATAACATTAAAAATTAAACAGTGAAATTAAACTTACCAATCTGAAAAAAAATTTATTAGCCAATAATATAAAAAGAAAATCCGGTTTTTAACCAGTCACCATTACCAGGTAATGTTAAGCAGGCTAGTAAAACAAGAGTAAACGCATGTGGAAAAAATTAAATTAAGCTAGAAAAGTGTTTCCAAATAGATAATGCTAAACAAATTCAATTCTAGAAAATAGTGATTATTTTTTACTCTACAGTTATGATATAGCTTGAATAGATTTAATTATATAAATGATAAAATACAAAAACAAAATTTTATTAAGATCTTATTCTTGTAAGTACAAACTTTTCAAGTAAATTCATTTACATTTGTAGTTCAATTACAATATTGATTCTTATTCTAATTTCATCTATACTTAAAATGAAATTAGCTGGCTAATTTTAGCAATTTTTATCTGCTAGTTATGATCGTTAAAAATCAAAGGGTTTAAATTTTAGAGTTTAGAGAAACAGTAGAGACAATATTGTAATTTTAAAGTATTTTTTTACTTTAATACCTAAAGTTTTGTCTTTTCAATTCCTTTTCTATGATGTCAGACTTTCTTCAATAAGTTTAAATACTACCTTTGAAATTTTAATCACATAATTTTATATCTAATACTTTATTAGTTTTTGCCAATGTATGCAATATTTTCTATACTGATTTTAATACAAAATAAATGTAATTAAAAAAAGTTTAAATAGTCAAAACAACCAAATAAATTATCAAAATAAAAACATTTCTTTTTTAACTACATACGATTAATTAATTAAACTCATTTATGGAGATTTTAATTTTGAAAAGACTTATATAAATAAATTTACCACATGCGATAAGTTTAAACTGCAAAAAAGTTATAAGAAATTTGTTTTTATTTAAAAAAAGCTTACATGTGAATTACAAAATGTAATTGACGAATCAGGAAACACGTATATTAAAAATATAAAATTTATATTTTCTCGTAATTACATCTATTTCTAAGTAATGTGAAATTAAGCTTTTCATGTTTAGTAATTATCATTTAATTTTTCTTTATCTGGATTAAATAATGAATTTGTTCTTGAATAATTAATTCGAAAATCAATTCTTGATTTTTTTGCATTTTTTACAAAACTGTTAAGATAAAGTTGTTTAAAGTAATATTGTTACATTTTTGTTTTTCATGTAATAGCATCTAGATAAATCAAAATAAATTTTTTTCTAATTTAATGTTTGCTACTCATCTAATGAAAGTTTGAAGTCTTTTTACTGTCACTAAAATTTAAATCTAATTTAAAATGTTCTTAAATAGAACATAAATCCAATTATTAAACCTTTTTATAGCTTGAAATAGAATGTTATTTTTATTGAAAATTTAAAATCTTACTTAAGCTCTATAAAAAATTTTATATTTTAACTTCAAAATATATTTTTTTCATATTTTGTCTGCAAATTTAATGTTTTAAATTTGATAGTAAAAACATGAAAATAGATATTTATGCATAAAAATGGGTATTTTCTAAGAATTTTGATTTGATTTTTACTGCTGACTTTATTTTTTATTTTTAAAATGTAAATTATTTCTGGTATGTAATATTGATTTATATATATATTTTAAATATACCATTTGCATATATAGGCATTTTAAATATACCATTTGCGGATTTTGTAATCTAATTAATCAGTAAGTATCAATTGTTTGATTTTTAATGAAAATAAAAAGCTGAATTTATAATTGATTTTTTGAAAAGCATGCATAACATCATTCAAATTTCTTTAACGCCTTTAGATTGTAGTTGTGATTTTCTTAGAACTTTGTGACTACTAACCATTTTATGTAAGATACCAAAAGCATAGGTTTGTTGGCCAAAGAATTTTACAGTTCAAAGCATTTAATCGCGGCTTTTTGTGCCTTAGTATTTTAACAAGTTTTACATATCAGAGTTTTAGCGGGCTGGTCATTAGTTACAGATATAGAATAAAACTAACAATTAATAATATCAACTTATAATAATTTTAACTGATTTTATATTACTTTTGATTTTTAGAAAAACGTTTTGTTTTAAAATGAGCACAATACATGAGATTCCTGCAGAACTAGAAAACTTATTGGTTGAAAGATCTACTAATGATCAAACATCAACTGATAATACTGTAGATGGAAACATATCTACTATTTCAAAGACTGTATATGTAAGTCTACTATGGTATGATAAGAAAATCGGTGCAGCTTTTTATGATAGTGAAAGTGCAATAATTAATGTACTTTTGGATTGTGTTGAGAGTGATCCATTTGAAAATGTACAAAGATTAATAGAAGAATTAGAACCAGAAGTAGTAATTACAAGTGCCAAAGCAGATAGCCGTTTTTTGAATGTTATTAAAAAGTATTGTGTAGATGAAGATGAAACTTCAATAGATCAATCCCAATGTAGTATCAGGAAATCTACTTTGGAAATGTTACCTAGTTTGGATTATAGTTACGTTTCCTGTAAGAGTCGAATTCTTCGGATGAAGCTACCTGGAATGGAAGAAGATTTAAGTGAAACAGAAAAGAACTTTTACCTGACATCACTTTTACCTTTTGACTGTTTTTGCTCTGTCAGAGCTTTGGGTGGATTACTTAAATATTTACATAAGAATAGGGTAGGAGTTGGTCTTGAAAAACCTGAAATAGAAACTCCAATTTCAAGTATTGAAACTATCACCTTGAAAAATGTGTTGTTTGTAGACAAATGTTCAATGGAAGCTCTTCAAGTTTTCTATCAAATAAGTCATCCATCTGTTTATAAAAGCTCTTCAAAAGAAGGTCTCAGTTTATTTGGTCTTTTAAATCGAACGCTAACACGATCGGGTCAAAAATTACTTCGTTCCTGGTTTCACCGACCAACATCTGATCCGGTAGTGTTGAAGAGACGTCATGACGTCATTTCATTTTTTTGTAATTCACGTAACATTGAAGTGACGAGATGTATTCGAGACTCATTGAAGCGTGTCGGTAATGTTACACGAATTTTATCAAGACTTCGTACAAGTAAACTATCTGTTAATGACTGGCTGTGTCTTATCCGTACATCTCAAAATGCTTTACAAATAGTTGATGCTTGCCGCGCTGTTATTTTCTCAGCAAAAAACCATGTTCAAATTCCAGAGTTATTACAGGATGTAATCAAGTATTTCACAAATGATCTTGCCACTATAGTTACAGCAATTGACTCTGTAATGGATTTTGAAAGTAGCAAAAGAGAAGGAATTTTTACAGTTAGTTCTGGAATATCCCCAGATTTAGATGAATTAAGAGAAAACTATGCAAAATTACCAACAATTTTAACCAGTTTAGCTGATTCACAATTGAAGACTTATTGTGACCATATATCAACATGTCAAGTAGTTTATATGCGTAGAATCGGTTATCTTTTGTTTATACATAAAACTGCTGAAATGAAACAATCGAATAATCTGTTTATTCCTGGAACAGAGTTCATTGCTGAGTCTAAAGATACTGCTTACTACAAAACACCAGCCACTATTTTACTTGATGAAAATTTTGGAGATATTCTAGAAGATATATCTGTAGAACAAGTGAAAATTGGAGATCAACTACAAAATATAATTGGTCAATATTCAGAAGTTTTATTGAAAGTTTCAAGTATCTGTTCTGAATTAGATTGTTTGCTTGCATTAGCAACAGTTGCTATTGAGTTTAATTATGTTTGTCCAATTTTCACTGATAAGAAGCAAATGAAAGTAACAAATGCTAGACATCCACTTCAAGAGCATACTATGTCATTATTTGTTCCAAATGATATCAATTTAGAAGAAGAAAGCGGTTGTGTAAAAGTTATTACTGGTCCTAATGCTTGTGGAAAAAGTGTGTATTTGAAACAGGTTGGTTTGATTGCTTTCATGGTTCATATTGGTAGTTTTGTACCTGCTGATAAAGCTGAAATAGGAAAAATAAGTCGTATATATACAAAGATATCAAGTGTTGATTCAATAGCTTCAGGAATGTCGGCATTTGCAAGTGATCTTGCACAAATTTCACAAGCGCTCAATAAAGCTTCTAATAATTCTCTTGTGTTGATCGATGAGTTTGGAACTGGAACATCGACAGTTGATGGTAAAAGTCTGCTGCATGCCTGTCTTTCATATTGGGCTAGTAAACCAGATACACCATTAGTAGTCTGTGCAACTCATTTTCGAGAAATGTATGCAACTTTGAAATCACCCTCTGTTCAATTTTTAACAATGGAAGTTATTGAGTCGGATGTAAAAGGCGAAATTGTTTGTCTTCATCAATTGATTGAAGGAAGCAATGACTTCATCAATTCATCTCAAGTAGCTATGCTTGCTGGTGTACCTTCAGAGATTGTTGCTCGCGGACATGAAGTTGCTAAAATGATGCGAGATAATGTCCCAATCAGACAATATAACCACGAGTCAGCAGTTGCTTATCAGCGTAAATGTAAACAAGTTGCAGAAAATGCCGCTGTTTGTAATTTTAAAGATAAAAAAGAATGCTCAAAACTATTAGAGTATGTAAAAATGAAACTTGCTACACCAGAATCAAGTAAGAAACGAAACTTTTCGTGTGTGGATAGTTAACTATCTTACTTTAACGTGTTTCTAGTAATGTAATTAGCATAAAAATTGACCTAAACTTCCTTAATTATTACTGATCAAAATTTGTTTTTCTATTTTCTATTCTATCTAATTTTTAGTCATATTTTTACTGCAAGCAAATACTAGCACGCTTTATTTTTTGTCACTTTTTCAAGTTGTACATTTTTCTTAAGTTCTTATTAAAAAGACTGTAAACCGTTCATCATCATCATCAGCTATTATTTGTATTTACAATTACAAGTAAAGCAAAAAACTTATTTTGATAAATATACATGAATTGTAATAGTAGAAAATTATTTATTTCACTAAACTTATCCAGCTAATGATTAAACAAATAATCAATGATATTGGGTGAGTATTTATATCAGAAGACTTGTTACAAGTTGCAGTATAATCCCCTAGAACTTTTTCTCCTCTGCTAATATTGAATATTGCATGTTGAAAGTTAACCTCATCTAAAGCCAACATGTAGTTCTCTAAAATATGTGGTGGAATTGTTTGGCCAGGTAAAGGAAAATATGCAAAATGTCTGGTCAAAAAAATGATGAATTCGTGTCCTTCTGTCATATGTCGATCTTCACATACTCCATATAAGGCACCTACACTAGAGATATTGAAAGTATTCTCTAGATTTGGTAAATCAGCTGGTAGTTTCATCTCACAGATATTTTTAGCTTCTACTACATATTGTCCATTCTATTAAAATATTTTTGATGTTGATAAATTGAAATCTTTAAAAAATCACTCTTACTCCTGATCCATAATCATGCCTTTTCTCTACTCTTATCCAAACTATGATCTCAGCTATACTGGCCCTTTCATCTTCACTCATTGGCTTCCAGTCTACATCAGATCCCGGTCTACACACGCCAGTTAAACAACCTCGTACATAGCTCGACAAAGCCTTCAAGATCAAGTTGAATTTCAACATTAGCAACAAGCAATCATCAAACTAACTTTCATGTTATCCCATGAACCCGGAATCACAGCAGTTTGTTGATTGAGCTCGTTCATGACAAACACAGAACCTTGTCTAAAAATTAAAACTATTTTGTAATTTTTATGCTGAAATTCAAATTTGCTTTTTTGATTTATTTGAATTTTATAGGCGTCACGTTTTACTAGCAAAAATGTTGCTACCTAATCAAATATTAAAATTCATTACACTATATGTAAAAGTTATAATAGATTAAATAAAACCAAGGTAGTTAATAAAGTTATAAAATGTTTTTCTGGTAACAAACATTAATAAAAGTTCGGAAAACCTATTCATCATAAACTCCTATAACATTATACAAAAGTACTTTAATATGTTTAGAAAACAAACTAAATAACATAAAGATAAACATTTTAACTTGCTTTATATTTAAACATACTATGCTACAAAATAATTACTTTTGAAGGAGTAATACGTAATCTTCTTCCAAGTTAACTTCACGTGATGGTTGCCCATCTAATTGCTCTCCCATATTATTGATTGCAAACATTTCTGGCATAAGTGTACCTACATCAACTTTTAGAGAACAAATCAGTTCAAATGTCACTGAATACCGTTCTCCTGAGCCAGTCGTAATACGATTTTCAATCTTTATCACCTAGAATTGGAATTACAATAATTTGAAATAGTCGTATTTTTCAAGATAGATTTGTTCAACTTATATCCCTTAATTACACTTACTTGTAAATAGAAAATAGCGTTTTAAACAATAGGTTAGTTTGGAAATTTAGACGATATTTACTATAACTAAGTATGACAAATATATTTTCTATTAGCATTTAATTAGCAAGTTTAGATTCTAAATCAAGTTATACTCTTTCTTTTACTTGCAAATACATATGAGAAATTATTATTTTCATCGATTTAAGCTAAAGCAGTGATATTTTAATTAACAAGAAATAAAAAAGTTTCAAACTTTGGCATAAGCAACGATTGGGGCTTGCTCAACCCTTGCTGTTAGGTTCATTTGACAATTTTCGATATTCTGTGTGATGACTTCACTCGTAAGAAAAGAAGTTACAAGAAAAATTATCGTACCAACATACATATTAGTTAGTTTTGAAAATGGATTTTTAAGAGAAAAAATAGTGTCACAACTATAGTATAATCAGTTCTGAAATAAATAGAATTAAAAAACTTAAGTATTTAAAAGTAAACATAAAAGGTTGATTTTTTTATATATTAAAACTGTTATGTCAGAAATTATCTATCGTTATATCTTGTAAACTATAATCTAACGTTTCTGGAACCTCATCTGCAAACTTTACCATTGGTATTTCTGTGAACTCAAAACTAACAAATATTTTACATCTACTGATGCAAAATTTGAAAACATACTTTTTATACATGTTTATATACCAACCCATGCTTTTTTCATATGTTATGTAGCAATAAAAGCGATACAAATATTTTATCGCTTTGAAATTTTACAATTTGATTTCAATAATTTATCTGCAAATTCTTCACCATATTTTTTTAAATCTCATTATCGTAATGTTTGCTTTTTAGAGTCAACATACTAATTTAATAGCTACAGATATTACAAATTGTTGAATGAGTCAGCAAATAATAATGAATTTTAAAATTTATCAAGTTGGTAGTTTTAGCTGTAAAGCTATGATAATAGTGAATTAGAAAATAAATATTAACTTACATCATAATATTTGAAAATTCATTCTTCGATTGTTTCTTTTTTATTTTGTTTATTATTCATGCTATAAACTTTGTTGTTACCAATTTGATCATATAATCAACTGAATTTAACCCTTGTTGATAAAATAAAAGTTGTTTTGATTCGTTCAAATGTTAATCTATCAGTTACTCTTAAATCAGCTTTTATTATTTTAGTTGCTTGAAATCCAGCTATCTTATAAAACTTTAATAAGCTAAATACAACTTTGAGGCTTGTTTCAAAACAAAACTCTTAAAACCCAGATCAAGAGGTATAAGAGCTTGGAGCTACTAAATTTGCGACTTTTAAATTTTTATTTATTCTTAATAAAATAGCGATTGATAGTAACTTTATTCTATTATAAAATGACACAACACGAAACAATACAGCTTTATACCGTTCACCAGATTATATATCATACGCACTTGCTCAGACCTCTTGGCATTTACCTATGTGATAACCTTCAGTTTAATGCTTGTCTATATCACAACAAATTTTTATTTCTTTCATTAAGCCACAAATGTACTTCATACTAATCTTTTAATGCTTTAAAACTTCATTTAACATCTAAAAAGTTATTTAATAACAATTTCTTTTTTAATTTTGAACCTACATATTTTGCTTAAGTTTGTTAGATAGCCCTGCACCCTAAACATAGCTATTTTAAAAGTTTATTTAATACTAAAATATTTCTATATAGGCTCTTATAAAATTTATAGCTTCAGTACTATAAATCTAGTTTGATATTAGTAACTACCAATTATCGGCAAATATTATCATGAAATATATTTTAGATTGATATTTCATCTGATTATAAAAATCAATAATTATTTCTTTGATCTTTCTCCAATTTGTCCTTTTCTGTTATTCTTTCAGAAACAATGCTTATTTTAGAAACTTTCTTTTTAGGAGCATCATCTGTAGAACCAATTGTTGTTGTAGAAAATTTAACTTTCTTTGGTATTTCTTCAATATCTGATTTCTGTGGCAAAATAATGGCATTGAGTTTGGCGTTGGCCCTTTTTACTTCTGCAGCTTCTTGTAAAGCTTCTTTCAACTTCATCTTCATAGATGCGTTTGAAATTGTACGTAAAATTGGCTCCTCATCTTTCCGATATCTTTAATTTATGAATTGTCAGCTACTATGTAAGCTCTTAAACTATTTAAAATAAATTTATTAATATTCCAGTTTTTAGCTATAGATCGAAAAACAAAATCAAACTTTTCAAACTAATTGTTTTGATTGAACAACAACGACCTTCATAATAAACTACATCAAAGGCTTTTCGTGAAATTGGATTTTAACAATTATGTATTTTAGAGTTTATTTGCTAGAACAATCTTTTTGAGGTAATAACTTACTTCATATAGTTATATAGATGTTAAGTAGGTATTTTATAAATTATACTATCTATTATTTCATTAACTTTTATTAATTTTTTATTGTGATTAATTATTCATTAAATATTTTTTGGAGTTTATATAAAATAAGCTTTGTACTTTCTCTCAATAAATGTATCTGTTTTAAGACAAGTATTTATTGATTTTAGCCACAAAATCTATCAATTTTAATTCAGTTTTACCTTAAAAGCATTTTAATTATTTCTATTACCTTGCTAGCGTGGTATAGTATATGCTAAGTTTTGTAAAACTCAAAATTAGTTTCTTTCAAAATTGGTATTAATTATTTGAGCAAACTTGTTGAAGATTAATTTCTCCTTTCATGAAAACATTGTTGTACCACCATTTTTCAGAGAATGTCTACTAGAAGAAATCTTTGTCTAAAAGATTTTATAAAGCTTTTTGTTAATCGGTTTATTTTCTTTTTCTAGAAATTTGCCCGCGAGTCGCTCAAGTAACTCCGGCTTGTAAAAGTGAAGTGATTGAAGTAAAGAGCACATCACGAACAGTGACTTTAAGCTGAGAACGGTTAAAAGATGGAAAATATTTTATGGCTGAGATGCGACTTATAGGTCGTGGATAACATTAGATAATAAAAGTTATTAGTTACGTTTTTAGAAAAAAGTTAGAAAAAATGTTTAAATTAGTTAAGCATCAAAACTTTGAGTAGGCTGTGTTTTTTATCATTAATTTATTATCATATCAAGTTCTAATTACATTACTTGAATTTAACGAATTAAAATTGAAACTTTAGAGTGAAATCACCAAGATTGAGATTTTAGTTGTATAACAGTTGTTAATAATCTATTTATTCTTTTTGCTTTGTCAGCAAATGTTTTGTCTGATAATCTTTTATTTGTATCATATTTTATATTTCTTCTTTTCATTTTGATCTTACGTAAGATTAATATACTTTCTAATTATAAAATTGAATTTGTTTGAACTTTTTTTGAACTTACAAGGTTTTCTGGTTTTATATTAAGATACTTTTCATTTATTGTTTTATTTCTGATATTCAAGAATAAATAAATCTTTTAAAGAAATAATAATTATTTTTTTCTTCTACTTTATAAAATAATGAAGAGCTGCACATTTGCAACCACAGTACAACAGTAGAGAAATAAAAAAACTCAAAGTTCAAAACAAAGAAAGCAAAAAAGAATAATATATGGAAGACATAAATATAAAAATTAGGAAAGAAAAAAATGATTACTGATTAGTATAGATTGATACTAATCACTAATCAGTAAAATTTCTTTATTTTCAAGTTAATTAAAGAAACTTAACTTGCTGTAGTGACGAAGAACAAATATTTTAAACTTTATTCATAAATCTATTTGCCAACTGGGTGTTGCTAATGTTTTTAATTGTATATTTTAACAAAATAACTCAAATAAAGGCAGCATAAAAAAGACACGCTCTTTAAAACAATCCACCAAGAATTGTTAACAATAATATCGGATCAGAGATAAGATGTCCATACTGCAAAGTTTAAGCAGTGAGTTTTGAGGAAATATTTTTGTAGGATACGTCTTATTAACGTCGATTGAGTCTTTAATGATCACTTGTGCTAAGGAGGATGAATTTTTGAAACTATAAACTTTTGCCAGGCAAACTTGATACTTTTGTTTTGAATGTAGTTTTGTAACTGCTTGTTTAATTATCGCTATTTTGGTATTTAATCTTTAGATTCTTTAAATCAAAAAGCTTCATAAATTAAGTTTAGCTTTTAGTTTAGTTTTGGATATCTTTTAATCTGCTCCCATATAGATCTTAATTTTGCAATTTTACAAAATTTGCTATTGATTTATAAAATCGTAATAACATCTTAAAAATGATTTATTGAATTTAAGGTACAGAAGATATTTATAAGTTTATATTTTTAAAATTTCTACGATTGTTAACGATTTAGAAAAAAGGTCAAAATCTCGTTTAATTTGAAGTTTTCAGGTTGAAACTTTCTTTGGCTATTGCTAAAATTATTTAATATTTCTTCTAACAAAGAAAAGTATTCTAAAATTTACTAGTTAGTAAAGTTGACTATATAGTTTATATTTGTATAAATTGTAGAATGAAAATTTGTGTTTGATAGAAAAAATATTTTTATTTAATTGCAAAGATTTACTTTAAATATTTTTAAGACTAAATTTCCTTCTTATTTGTTTTGTTACGAGTTGTTTTCAGTATTAAGTTTTATGAAGTATTTCTGTATAATTATTACTATTGTGAGTGTAAAGTTAAAGTTAAATTTCTGTAGTTAATAATTAGAGAATAAATAGAAGTAGCATAGACACAAAGATCTTCTATATAAGCTCACAACTAAGTCTTTGCAATATCAGCGTCTTTTCTCCAACCTCACTACTTTTTGTAATTGTTTATGGTTTCTGTCATGTTAATTTTAAGGATTTCGAAAAAATCTTTCCTACATCCTTAGAGGTTTATCATACAAAATTAGCCCACTTAACAGCTTTAATAACAGCCAGTGAAGTAACAGCTTTTTCAATAGGATAGCCACGATTTGGAATTTTATTCTTCACTTCAACATTACATTAAAAACTCTCACTTTTTCTAAAGTTGAGTTTAAGAAAATATTTAAGAAATTTGCTTAACGAGTGAACTATAACAGTTTCTTCAATTTTCCACTCATTTCCATTTTTTATTTCTTCTTACATTTATTTATGCATCTGCAAACCTTTTTCTCAAAACTTTTTATGACAGAATAAGCTGCTTTTTATTTACAAAATCCACCTTTAACAAATAATATATTACATAACGACTGAACTGCAGCTTGCAATGTTGATTGCCCTCCGGATATTAGAGAAATTCAAAAGTCAATTATGTCTTATACATCAAACTAGAAAGTTGTTTCAGTCGTTTTAGAAACTTGTTTTTTTAGGCAGCAGTAAACCTACTTTTTCCGATGAATGCTTTTTATTTCTGCGAATGATTCATAAGTGGGTGACTGAAATATTAAGCTCTGTTATAAAACTAAAGTAGAGGAATTAAAAGGTTTTGAGTTTCACAAATTTTAAATATTTTAGACACTATACTAAGTTTTATAGTTTATTTTGGGTAAGCCTTATGAATTTTCTTTTAAATGTTTAACAAAAAATTTCTGATTATTCATTACGAAAGTTTTTTTTAATATTTGAGCTTTATAGAAATTTATATTGCAATACAGCTGTGCAAAGCTGAAATATATAATGAAATCAGCTCAAATACACTTAAATAAATATATGATTTGCAAAAGTTGTAGTTACACATTAAAAAACCGATTATTTTCAAAAACGAAGCTCAAAGTTTGTTTTTGCGATAACAAGCAAATAGAAGAGGTAAAAAAGAGAAAAACCTCTCTTACCTTAAATCTTCAACCAGCTTATTTTCAGCTTTTTCAAAAAAAAATAGTTTTGTTTTGAAATGTATTTAACTAACTCATCAGACTTAAAACAAAACAGTTTAAGTTGTTGTTTTTTATTTAATCTAAAATAGAACCAAGCTAAACTTAAAGAACATTTTTCGGAATATAAAACACTAAGTTTAAGTTTTACTAATAGTTTAGAATAGTCTTCCCGACTTCATCATTACAGTAAATTCCGTCATCGCTTTGTCTTAGGAGTATGACTTGAGTAGCTTGTTGATAAATGATATTTAATACTTCCATTTTCTCTGCTTATTTTCTATTTTATTCTATTCCTACCTTTATTATAACTTTGTTTAAATTCACCTTTGCAGCGTTCCTATTTGTTATCTATCGATGTTGAACTTGTGGTACTTAAGATTCATTTTTCGTCTACAGCTGTATTGTTCTCTGTTCGCTATAAGAACTGAATACTTTACTACCTGCAGCTAAGGGTTGAATAAAAAATATATATTGTATTTTCAGAACTAGTGAAGTATATAAAAAGCGTTATGAGTGATTCTAATCCAAAAGCAGTCGACGCTTTTATCAATAACTTGATTTCTTTGAAAGCAAATATTCCGACTGAAAAGCACTTTTTAGTTGATAAACTATTAGAAGAAGCTAAAAAATCGACTACAGCTGGAATAAGTCACATGAAAAGTAGTCCTAGTTATCTGTTTGCTCCTCCTTTCAATCCAGAATTAGTCGAATGGGAGTTTGATAACTGGACTCCTAGAAAAGGCGACCTTCTTATTGCTTCATACCCGAAAACAGGTCTAGTAATTAACCTCAAAAAGTTATTAAAATTGATACTTTTTTCCTGGTAATAAGGAACGACATGGGTGCGAGAAATTTGCCGTCAAATAATCAATAGAAATGATGAAGAAGCTTTGAAGTTGAGTAAATCTTTTGAGAGTCCATTTGTGAGTTATTTGGAAGCCGGATCAGGTTGCTAGAAATCAAGTGTTTTTTGTATCTAAGAATTGTAATTAGAGTAATCTTAATTTGTTCAAATTTATTACGAAGTTGTCACTCACCACAAATTAAGAATAAAGTTTATACAATTTTGAAATATCAATTTTAAAAGTTAATTTATGAACAATTTGAAAGAAACTAAGAAAGTTCGGTTATCTTAAGTTCTAACTGTCATAAAAATCAACAATTTTTCTTCATTGTTGATTTAATTTGGATAAAAATTAAAATTCACTGATTTCAGAGGAGAAATTTGAGATTGTGAATTTGATGAAAATGAAAAGAAGAGTTTGGGTCACCCATCTGCCAGCTGAAATTATCAACTTAACGAAGTACACAGAAATGGGATTAAAGGTTTTAAAACTAATCATCAAGATAAAAACTGCTAATCCTTGATCTTACAGATCATTTATGTGATGCGTAATCCCAAAGACATGATTATATCAATGAAGAAATTTTTAGAAGGTTTGCCGTGGAACTCTTCTCCTAAAATGAAGAAGCTCCTTCCATCTGATCTTCATCAATTCATTCAGAAGCTAGTATCAGGTTGAATTTGAGTCATTTTTGAATCACTATTGAAGGGCTTAATGAAGGTGAGATTCCGATGCTGATGAAGTCAGGTGAATGGTATCCTCATCACATCAGGTCCTGGATGTCTATGGAGACACATCCTAATTTTCTGAGAGTCGTTTACGAAGAAATTAAGAAGGTAGAAAAATAAAAGATTCTTAAAGATCTGATCTTCTTTTTAAGGATCCTCATAAGGAGATCAAAAATATTTCTAACTTTTTGGATACTGATCTAAATGATGAGGAGGTTGAAGAGGTGGTTGAAAAGACCTCATTTGGTAGCATGAAGCAAATGTCATCTTTGAAGTCGTTGGAAATGTTCCGAAAAGGTAATGAGAAACAAAAGCGAAATTTCTCTAATATTTATACCACTAGGTGGTGTTGGAGGATGGAAAGATCATCTAACAGAAGATCAATCGGAGTTGATTGAGAGGAAGATGGCTGATGTTCTTTCAGATTATCAATTCATTTATTCAATTTAGTTGAAACTACTTTAAAATTGGTTGAATTTGAAGTAATCGATAATTAATCTTCTAAAATCAATTTTGTTTTAACAAGTACCTATGAGCTCTACTAATGTCCAAACATATACAGATGTAAAACTTGTTTTAAAAAACAACTCAAACTATTTTATATTTAGCAGTGACATAAAGTATTAGACAAATTGTAAGAACATTTTTCTATCAAAATATTTGAAAAGTTTATATCGTAATTATTAATAGTTTTCTATAAACATTTATATCTAAATTTTGTTGCTAAAAATTGTATTCTAAACAAGTAAAAAACCTTTGCGATAAAATAAGTTGTTACGAGCTTTAACTTGTAGTTGATTTTAAGCTAGCTTTAATTCTTTAAAATATTTACAATTATTTATTAACCACTTTATAAAACTTCAATGAAATAAAAACATATTTGAGGTTTGACTTATTTCAATCTATCACTTATGATGGTAATTTTTTGTTTGAATTTGTTAGATAATCTTGAGTTCATAACTTAGTTGAATTAATGATATAACTTTTTTAAATATCTTTTATTGACATCACATTTCCAATACTAAAGTTCTAGTTTGATGTTGATCTAGTAAATATCTCATTATTTTAGATTGATATTTCATCTGATTATAAAAATCAATAATTATTTCTTTGATCTTTCTCCAATTTGTCCTTTTCTGTTATTCTTTCAGAAACAATGCTTATTTTAGAAACTTTCTTTTTAGGAGCATCATCTGTAGAACCAATTGTTGTTGTAGAAAATTTAACTTTCTTTGGTATTTCTTCAATATCTGATTTCTGTGGCAAAATAATGGCATTGAGTTTGGCGTTGGCCCTTTTTACTTCTGCAGCTTCTTGTAAAGCTTCTTTCAACTTCATCTTCATAGATGCGTTTGAAATTGTACGTAAAATTGGCTCCTCATCTTTCCGATATCTTTAATTTATAAAATATTATCTGCTGATTATATACTGTAGCAAGTAAACAGCTTATAAATGATTCAAATTAAAAAATGATTAAATAATAAAGCTCAAATGTTCTGAAGTGAATTTTAAATAGTATTACTTAAAAAAATTAAAGTTTAAATATTCAACGATTTATCTATTTTTGTTAAGTTGGTAAATAAAACTTTATGAAATTTAGATTTAAATTATATTATTTGCTGCGTGTTTAACTAGAGAAAAAAATTAAATAAAAAATAAAACTTTTACTGAATCATTAATTCTCACTATATACTAATGAATTATAAATTGAATTAGAAAACAAGTTTATAAACAAAATTTGGTTAAAAATATTATTGATTTATCAAAAAATTGTTGCTGAAAGCCTACTTTAAGCAAAAGAAGAAAAATAAAAATTGTGTAAACAGAAGAAGAAGAACTCCAAGTAAATTAACAACCCATTTTGTTCTACGTAATTCGTAGATATTCAAACTTTCAGCTATAGATAGAGAAAACAAAATCAAAAAAATCCAAATACCACAATGGACAGTTTTCATTGAACGAGTAGCCTACAAAAATAATTTACATCAAAATACTTCGTTTCTTTAACTACAGTGATTTTTTACAGTTTAGTTACTTCAAAATCTAGTAGTGATGTTAATTTATCTTCAAGTATTTTTTTAACCTGAGAATAAGAAATATCTAGACCGGAAACTGTAACCAGCGCTACACCGACTGCAAGCAGTAGATGCTGTGGAATAATCCACAAAATTGAAATCTTCGAAGATGCAACGTCTGTAACCTGAATAGATTTAATGAATTTATTAATAGTAGATATTTATTTATAAATTTATTTGATTTTTAAAGACACAATCTACTAATAAGTATATTGGATGCAACAGTTTAGTTGGCTGTAATAAAAGTTTGAATCTACATCAAAAATATTTTCCGGGTCTTCACCAACAAAAATACTTCGAATAGACCCTGGATCTAATCTAAGAATTATTTCATCCATTCTATCAATCTTCAAACAAACTCTAAAAATGAGATGATGATTAGTCTTACATGTTTACTAATATCTTCCAACTTACAATCCAACAGAGTCGAACGGTTTGCTAACACCCAAAGCTTCAACAGAACTTCTGGAACTTTTGAATGGCAACCATGAAAACTCATCACCTAGCAACTTCAAGCATTTTTTTGTGTATGAAGCAGCAGAATCCTCTTCTTTTGTACTTCGACTCAATAACAAATAATCAAGTTTACTTGTAGCTGTGTTATACAGTCTTAACCTGTTTTCACCTCCTAAGCTTTTTGTGTATTCAATTTGATGCTAGAAATTATAAACACTTTTTACATACTTAAAATCTAAACAAATATATTTGGGCACCTGTACTGCACTTAATGTGACGTTATTTTCGTAAATCAACACATATAAAGCCTCTCTAACAGCACTGCTAACTTTGATTTCTTTTTCTTCTAGAGAACAGGAAGAATATATCAAGTTAAACGGGTAACTGTCGGGGAATAGTAAATCACTCGCCTAAAAAATCATATTTTTGACTTTGGTGAAAAGCTCGTTTAAATTTTATTTTATTCTGTGATAGAAATATTTGAAAATTCCTAAAATAAATATTAGATAAAATTTCAAGAACAAATTAGAAATTAACTAAAATATTTTAATATCTTTCTTCATACTTACTGAATAAGACTCTAATATCGTTGTCTTTTTATTTAACTCAAATGTTATGTTACAAGAAGCAGAATTAATAACTCGAAATCCGTTACTGGAAGGAATTGAAATCTGTTTATTGATAAAATATTTCGGAATTCAATAAAAAGCATGAAATCAGTTTTAAGTAGTTACTATTAACACTAAAAAAATTATCATCCGTAAGAAAAAAAATAGATAAAGTCTAATAAAAAAGGAAATTTGTTATTTAGCAATCTGACCAATTAAAACTTACCTCTGTTGTAAGCTGTGTGAATATAGAAATGAAAAAAGCCAAAATAGTTACACAAATTCCAGCTACTATTCTTTGGTGTAATTCAGTTTGTTTAAATTTCTCTACAAATTTGAATAAGGGTGTGTATAGAATAAGAAAAAGCAGTAAATTTGTAAAATAAATGATAGAAATCAAAGTTGATTGTACGATTGTTCCGTTCTCCTGAAGACATTTTAACGAAAGTTGAAATTAAGAAGAGTGGATAATCGTCTTACTTGAAAAGTTGTCATTTCATTTAATTGTTTTTCCCAAACCCATACCTTAAGGCCAACAGCAAAGTAATACAAAGGTATAACTGATATAAGAATTAGATAATTGACAAAATACTTTGTACCTGTTCGAGCTTTCTGCTATAATTTAAACAAATTTACAGGAACAGTTAGTTTTTAAAGAATAATATGCTAAAAAACTTACTGATGAAACTTGTATGTTATTATTCGACTCTTTATTTTTTGGTTTATTTAAATATATCTTAAATGATTCATAGACGAACTGGCCAATGTCAAAAATGTTGATATCTCTTTCACTAAAGAATACGAACAAATCTTTCGTGGAGTAAAAGACAACTAAAAAACAAATGATCGTCTTGATGTCAGAAATCTATATTTAGTTAAATAAATAAATCTTTTTTTATACGACTTCATCTTTTTATTTATGTTTATCGCATTAGTAGATTATTGAAAAAGCAAGCACCTAAAACAGCTACAGCTGAAAATACTGGAAGCGATGTCGCTAATGAACTACAATCTAAAGCAAATAGTCGTAGTCCATTAACATCACATCTAATTGATTTTTGGACTAATGTTGAAAAGACTGCAGAGACTATTTTTCCAATAGCAACAGTAATTAATGGCCATGTGAATAAAAAGCTTCGGTCTTTTTTCTGAAATGATTTCTATCATTTATATATTATATAATTAAGCATAAAAATAAATGCTATTATTTAAAATATATAAAGAAAAGTCATTTAAGTCATTCAGCTTCTTTTAAAACAAAGTTTCTTTTTAAAAATCATAATTTATAACCTACTGTGTCATTTTATTAATTGTTACTTTAACAAGATCTTTTAATGACCTGGTGATGCCCGAATTGACTTGCTGCTAAGCTAACAAAAAGAGGTAAAGACGCGAAAAAACTAGAAGATATTTGTAGGAAGCTGACAGGAGACAAAAACCTTAAAAAAAAAGTTATTTAAATTTCGTAAGCACAATGATGTTAGAGATTTTCAAAATTGCATTTTATTTGGAATAATAAAAAGACATACTCAGGCACACGGCTGGTTTGTAATGCTGGTGATAAAGCACAGGCTCTCAAAAATTGCCCAGTCGTGAATGTAATGCAAATTGCTTGGATCGTTTTATCTTTTCCAAAATAAGAACTCATTAATCCACCAATCAGCGAGAAGAATGAAGAAATTATGAGTAAAGCTGAAAATATTTTGATCGATTTTATCTTCTTCCAACCATACTTTTCAGTCCATTCGTAAATTGTATTTTCTGCAAAAAAAAATGGTCGAAGAAGTTTTCTATTAAAATAATATTTATGTTATATCATAGAAAGTTATCAATATCAAAATTATATCTTTAAATTTAATCTTTGCTTAAATATGATGAATAATGAGACTTCTTTTGTGATCTGCAGTTTAATTATCATATTAGAATCAAGAGTAAAATTAAATCATTTTTATAATTTGTTTCTTTTTTACCTAAAACAATATAAAAAGAGAAAGATAAAAGCAACATCATGAAAAAAATGTAATAGACTTGAAATGGAAAAGATTGCCGCCCCTACGAAAATTGGACTTCTTTAGCTTTGAGCTAAATAAATTTAAAATAAATAAAATTTCAATTGAAATACAAATCAAATAAAAATAATTTTAACTGTGATTTAAAGATTAAACAAACTCATTTTAGCAACATCATCTCATGTTTTACAAAAGTTGATGGTTTATCTAGAATAAAAATAATAATAGGTTTAGGCTGACTCGTATTTTTCTTTCTGACTGTTGATCATGAAACTCACTGGCATCATCATCTCTGAGAAGAAATAAAAAAATCTTTCAATGTTTTAATTTCCATTGATTTTTAAATTCAAATTATAGTAAGTGATAATAATTGCTTAGAAGTGAACTTATTAGCTTTGCTAGATTCAGCAAATTATAGTTATTATTTATTTATTTGAGCAAACTTTATAAAAGAGCTAATTGTTATTCTTTATATTTTATCAATTAAAAAATATAAATGAAAAAAATTTGAGAAAAATTATTTCAATTTAATAGCAAGGCCTACTTCAAAATTTTTTTTATTATACTAAATTTTCTTCTTTTTTGTTCTTTCTGCAAAATATTTTCAATAAGTTTAGTTTATAACTTTTCATAAATACAATTGAACTACATTTATATCTCAAAGGAAACATTTCTATATACTTCTATTATTGTTGTGAATCTAAACCTTAATATTTTTAGTGTAATTTCTTAATAAGAAAATTATTAACTTTTTCCAAAGAGATATCAGAGGTACTTGAATAACTCTGCAAAGACATTTTAACAACTAAATAAGTTGTTCTCTATTTAAAACATTCCCTTTTTGTAAACAATAGATTAAAAAGGAGCTAATGACAAAATGTTACGTAACAATTGCATCGAAACAAAATTACAACATTAAAATAAACAAATCTACCTCAACAGTAAGCTTCAAGAATTATAAACTAATTTGTAAAATATATTTATTTTAGTTATTTTCTTAATCTCGCAGTAATGCTTTATAAAATAAAATAAATAAATGTTATTTGCATTGATTTTATTTGAAAGAATCAAATTTTTCTTATCAGTTTTAAATTTTTTGATATTAAATACATATGTTTCAAATTTCTTTCAATAAATATTAGAAAACAACTGTTGGTTGGCAGTAGTAGATTATGAAAAATATAAAAATGTTTTATTATCAAATTTATAAGTTAAGTTTAATGTAATTTTATTACATACACGATATAGACTTCTTAAAATTGAATAAGAATATAAACGTCTAGCTTGCAATCAACTTTAATAAAAATTTGATAAATTAAAACTCCTTTTGAAAGCAACAAGATTCTAAGCATCAAATGTTAAAGTTACAGAATGTAGAAGTTGTAAGAACATTTGGATATTTTATCAAGAAGAGGTGGAGTAAATGTAAACTTTCTCCAATAAATAATTTCTATTTTCAAGACTAACTTGAAAGAAATTGCTAAAACTATTTTTGTTAATATATCATATAAAGTATACTATCATTGGAAAGTTTATCAATTTTAGACAAAAATATTTTGTTACTTTGTTGTACTTGATTATAAATTGGTTGATTTGATATTAAAACAATTTTCAAGTTTCTGACTGTGTACAAAATTCTACGGTTATTTAAAATAATATTTAATTTTTAAAAAAAATGTTTACTAAAGAGGTCAAAAAGGGCTTTATAAAATCTATATATAGAAATAAATACAACGGGAAAGATCAATTGGAGCTGATACAGAGGAAGATGTATGCTTCTATTCTTTCAGATTGTCTATTCATCTTTTTAATTTAATCAAAACGACTTTAAAGTTGATTAAATGCAAAAAATCGGATAGATGAAATTGAAGAAGAATGAAAAATGGATTTACAGAAGTTGATGATGAAGATCAAAATATAGATGAGTGATTAGAGACTAATATCAATTGAAAAGTGTTCAATAAGTTTAAGATGAAAAGCGATGATGAAGGCAGTACGATAAAAATATTTGAAAAAATAGATAAGAGTTTGATGAGATGGTTGCTGGTTAGTTTGCTGGTGAATTTGGGAACAAGTTCAATTTGTCGAGTTTTGAGTGATCAATATTTCGCCATTTCCACTTTTGGTTTTCATCTGAAGTATCACAAGTAGTTAAAAAGAGATGATGATCGCGATCGGATGCACATCCTCCTGTTTGAGGGTGGAATAACATCCCAGTGTTGGCCTGAAGTACATCAGATGAAAAATCATTTAAAGTCTTTTTTCTCACATTATATTTCCACAATTGATTCCCATGGAGTTGATGACATTGATACAGAATTACTCGTTTCTCCTTTCGTTGAGAATCGAAACAAACTGATCTTGCTGTTTCAGCATCTCTACCTGGTCTGATGTCTTCCATCATTGTTAGAACAAAACTCTAAAATGTTTTAGATACTTCACATTTGAATCTAGGAAGATAGGAAGAAACCCACCTGATCAGACATCCTGTTACAAGTTGTCATGACGAGATAGCTTCCAGAGTTTTCATTTCTTGCATCAATACAGCTTCCAGTAGCTTCATTTAAAAGCTGTGAAAAGATCAGATGAAGATCAATGAAGTTTTGGGAGCTGTTATCTGTACTAAATGGTTTATTAATCAGATACTGAAATCTATTTCACTTTGTGATTATTGATTTATTAAACTTTATTTATCAAACGGAAATCTTAAAACGATACAAAGACCTCGACCATCAAGCCCAAAACCAAGTTCTATATCGTAAAAGTCAGAAATATAATTTTTATAAGATGAACAAGTCATCTAAAAACAGGGATACAAACTTTAGAGATGTAAACAACAAATTCCTGTAAGACTAAGAGATGAAGAAATGAAACTTGTTGGAGCGTCTTAAAATAGATAGAAAAATTACAGAAGACTTACATCACCCCAAGCTGCAGCGGGAGGTATTTCAGCAGGATAATATTTGATGATATCAGGAGCAACTTGTGTCATGAACCAATTAAATGATTTACATTCCAGTCTCTTCCTCAAATCTTGTTGATCTTTTATGTCACCCATATTGAGATTTCGCATAAAAGGTTTCTTCTTGTAAACAAACTCCTTATATTCATCCATCCAAACTTCAGCAACTCTTTTATAGTTCTACAAATTATCTGATCATAAATTGAGATTGAATCAAACTGAATTCTTACCCGACTCACACCTGACTTATTTGGAGTTGTGTAAGGAACAAACTTTCGGTAAATGTGGCCCACTCTTGAACATGGACTGTCCATGATACGCCCACCACACATCCAGACCTGTACACGGACATCATGTATCATTTAAAGTCAGTTTGAGACAAAATTCTGACAAACTTTGAAAGATAACTCGTACTGCTCACCACCCCAAATCTCTAGCCCAGAATCATATCTTCCAATCTCATTAAAGTAGTTTAGATCAGCAGCAAATAATCCTCCAGCCATAACAGGGTCTCTATCAACAAATAATTGGTTTGATGGGAATGTAGATTGTTTAAACAACTGTTTTTGTATAAATATTTACAATTCAATATTAGTAATACTTGCTGCTTTCAACGATGTACATGAGAAAAATAATTAGTTTTATCTCAGAAATTATTATGCAGCTTTTATTACCCTATTAAATCTGTTTATTGAAAATTAAGACATTTTCAAAAAGGTACAAGATAAAAGTTTTCATCTTAAAGTATTTCTCAATAAAACTCCAAGACACAATTCTTATTAAAATAAGCCTCTATTTTGACAAGTTGTTACCAAACCTCATGAAGAAATTAGTCAACGTTACATTTAATGTGGTCGCTTTTTGTCATCAAAAAAGATTTTTATAAAAATGATTTTGATTTGTAATAAGAAATTTTGGATTCAGTTTTAGAAATAGTTCCAAAAACGAATTTAAACTTAACTTAATAAAAACGTGAACAGACAGAAGCTTAATGATAAATTAATCGATTTAGTGATGTAATTAGTGCAAATTGACTGATAAAATTCAAAGTTTCTTTTTACAAATAACGACTAATCTAGAAAGAGGTTCAAAATGTGCAGCATTTGTTTTCAGCAGCATTTGTTTTCAGCATCAAAAAAAATTAATTAATCAAAAGAATAAAAATGTCATGAATAATTCGTTTTAAAAAAAGTAAGTTGGTGCAACTGTACAAACTCATAAATTTGTTTGTGAAATATTTAAAAATCGACAAACTGACTCAAACGGATCAGAAGGATTAGGAGGTTTTCTCTCAGCTGGAATTGGAATCCTTTTGTAATATAATTCCCAATCAAATGCGCCTCTCATGGCATCACCTGCTTGTGTTTCATAGTGAAAATTCTCATTATGAATAACATCTATCATAGGACACGTGATGGTCTTTCTGTTTTCTACGATTGGTTCTGAAAAATAATTTATTTAAATTTTAACGAGTGATTTCAGATTTGACTCACCAAGTAGCGGTGGTAGCCAGTTGTTGGTTACTTCAATATGTGAATCTAAAATGACAATAACTTGACCAGTTGCAGCATCTACACCAGATAAGCGAGCACGGATTAATCCTTCCCTATGCTTCAATCGAACTAGTTTAATGATTGGAGATTTCTTCAGCTCTTCTTCAAGAGGAGATTTTAGATGATCTAACATGAAAAGAGGTTCAAATTTGTATACACGTGACAAGTCACTTACTCATTGAGCTATAGTCATCAACTAAGATGATTTCATAAAGAAGTTTTGTTGGAGTTCTATTTATGATACTATAACAACTTCGAAGCAATGTAGACCACCCTTCATTGTGAAAAGGAATTATTACAGAAACTGATGGTAAGTTTGATAAATATTTCCTTTTCTTGCATCTAATGAAATTTAAAGTTAATAAACTCATATTATTTACCGAATATAATTGTTAAATGTATGATAATTTTATTGATTTGAAATATTTACAACAACAAATTGTGCAAACATTTCACAAAAATTCAAGCTTTCAAGTTAAAGTTGTTTAGAAACATTCTTACAGCAATATATCCTTGTTAGTCTTTGAAACATTTACTTCATTTCATCCAATATTCCTACTAATTATCAGTTCAATATCATTAAAGTCATTAAAGTTATGTGTTCATTGTACAGTGAACTAAAAACTTTGGATTCAGTTAATAACATAGTTGGCTTAAACTTCAAATGTGAAAAGTTAATTAAAAACTATTTGAGACAAGTCATCTCTTTGACTTAAAAACTCCTCAGCCAACAAAATTCAGCCATCAAAAGTGTTTTTGGACGGACTGATATTACGTTTAATAGTTGTTATTACCCACTCTGATTCTTATCTATCTTACTTTGTCATGCACGTAAAAGGAAGTCTTTACAACCTGTTAGTGCTGAACTAACATTTAAACAGCTTTAGATCTCCAGACAAGGTTTAATATCACAAGGTTCTAAACTGATATAACTAAATATTTTTTCTTTCTTGTACTCGAAAGCTCTTTAAATTTCAGTTCTTACAAAAATTATCATCAAATTTTGGCTTACTCCTGATTTCGTATATCTGGTAGAGATCGGTTAAGTGAAATTCGATCACTAACTAAAATGTTGAAACCATTCGCTTTGTAGGCGTCTCTTCCTTGTTCAGAAGAAGTTGGAGGAACAGATTTCCCTTGTTCTCCGGGACCTAGTATTTTAAAGTTGAAAGATTCAGAAATAGATTTGATAACAAATAAAACGTATATGTTAAAAATTATTCTTATATCTAAATAAACTACAAAAAAATCATCATTGTATGAAACAAAACAACTTCTTTATAGGTTAAATAAAGTTGAGAACCAACTAACCAGATCTTTGAGAGTCTGTTTTAATTCTTTTGTAATCATGCCAGTCTATTTTTTCCCCATTAATTGAATCATTCTAAAATTATTTAATCATTAAATAAAAATATTATAAAAATTGTTTTTTCTATTTAAGACAAATAAAAATTCTGACATTTTTATATAGAAAATTTATAAAGAAATTTATATACATGACACAAAATTTCAGTTTTACAACTAAACAAATTAATGAATTTCATAATAATCAATTTAATTTTTAATAAATCTATGGAATACTTAAAAGAATTAATAGTATTGATTTAAATCTAAAACTTAAAAATTAATTAATAATTTATTATATTGATTAATATAATTAGATATAATTACTGTTATGTTCTTCTAAATGAAAAACTATCAAATTTAATTTTAATTGAAATTAATTTTAATAAATTTACTCACTTCAAGATCTCTTCTTACAACTTCAGTTTTGTTGTTTTTATAATCACCCTTTAATGCTGCCTCTCTATTTTTTCCTTTAAAAATATTTTTACAAAAAAGAACTAATATAACTAGCAAAATAGTAGTCAACGATACTTTTTTAAATTTAAGTCTCATTTCAAAGTTACTTAGATGAGTCAAGTTTAAATACTTAAACTAAAAAATCAAAACTAACATGAATATGAATTACGACTAAAGTTTTTATTTAGGGGTTTTTTCCTATTTGTGTTTTCATTGGTAGTTAGGTAGTATTAAACATAAATCAAAGTAAATATAGATTTATCTATAAAAAAAAAGCTCAATCTAAACTATCCAAAAATATAATTCAAGATAAAATTTAAACTAAAAATTGATTTGTTTGACCATTTGTATATCTCTAGTACTAAAAGCTTAACGACTTTTTTAAACTTTGACACTATCATAACCAGTAAGTTTTCCTTAAACTTCAAGTAAAACTTGTAATTAAATATTTGGTAAATCATTTGTTATTGATTAGATAAAAATCTGAATGTGTAAAATATGCTTAGTGTTTAACTTTTCCATTGTAATTTGAATAATCATAACATTGTAAAAAAGAACTGTAATTTATGGTCTGACCGCTTTATGCTAAGCTTATAAACATTTCATGTTCACCTTATAAATTTTATAACTAGTTTTGTCCATGAATACCTTAAGGCTTGTAATTATTCAAAACGTTACTTTCTTGATATTTTTTTTTAAATTATTCACATTTTTAAAATGTATTTTTGATATGTACCAAGAAGCTTAAGAAGGTGTAAGTTAACAGAACACAAACCCCCAAAAAAATTTAGTGATAATATTAGACTGAGTTATCAGTTGCTAGCTTAATGAAAATTAAAACAAGAAACCAATGCCTTATAAAATTTCTATGGAAAAGATAATAACTTTTAGTAAACTTAGCAAAAAGCTCTAAAAGAAATTTAGTCAAAATGTTTCTATATTCGATAAATTCAACCTCCAAATAAAATAAGTCAAACGTTATAAATATACAATCGTCAGTGAAAGAACAAAATATTAAAAATGCAAGTAGTTTGTCGACGAAGACGTTGGGTTCTTCTGTAAAACAAGTTTTGATAAAACCTTGATAAGATTAGCTTAACTTTTCGACTTGATAAATTTGCTGGATAATGATGAGACTAGTCTTGTGTTTTGTGAAGAAAGATTTTATTCTCTTCTGTAAGACAACTTTAGGTCGTGAACACAACCTAAACTGTTCAAGTGCATTTAAGTAGCAATATTTAACAACTTTTAATTAATAAAAAATTATTAAACGAAAGTATAGCTATAACAAAAAATATTTTAATTCATGTAATTACTACTGCTTTAAAAAAAATAACAACGCTTTTTATATTTTATTTCTTATAGATATAATATTAATATCTATAAAATCTTAGAATATAAATGTTCGTAAAAATCGATCATTTTATTTATATTCTGTTTGTTCTTATACAAACGTTGACTCAATAACGTTGCTCAAACACTTTTAAAAAATGATAATTAAAAAAAACTGTTTCAAATAATCTATGGTCTGTTAGCTCCTTTTCGTCAATATACAATTTCTTTTTTAATATTGATTGCAGCATTTCTAGTTGCTTTGCTTTTCACAACAAATATTTACATTTATTAAAATATATCAGATGCAAGATGGAATGACATAAGATGACGTATTTCGTCTATGAATGATCTTTAGTTATATATATGACACGATCCATGATATTTATATGTGATGCTCAAAATTATTTGATATTTACTTCTGTTTTGAATTAAATATTCTTCTTGGTACAAGACGTCATTTTCTTAAATAAATTTTCTTTTGATCTTTATTAAAATAAACAAAATAATAAGATAACTGACAGCCTTGATAACTTTTCATTTTCATATTTTAAATTTTAAACACAGTTTTAATAAAAATTGTATGTTATGTGAACAAAAGGTGAAATAGTTTGTAATTTTTTCATTCTAACATTTAAAGAATTGATCGATTAATTGTTAATATATTTAATTAGAAATTTTTTTAAAACTTAATTTTTGCATAGTGCTTGATGATATAATATTTCGAGCTTTGAAACCAACCAGGTTGAGGATGCAAGTTTGCAAAAATTAATTGCAAGTTTCTTCAAAATATTTCAGTCTTCAATCAAATTTTCCATGCTGGATTTGTTTTATGATAAAACAAATCAAAAGTTCATAAGATTATATTAGTCTTGCCTTATTGATAGAATACTTCCAAAGATTAGACAAAAAGTGTATTATTTTCTACAACTTTTTTATTAATTAGTAGTTCAAGCAATTACCATCAAATAGATTTTACGTCATGTTGGAGACAGTGAAAAAATTGTTATCTAAAGAGAACTTCTTCAGCTCAATGTTCAACTCGATGTTAGAGAACAAACGAATCATAATTTCTGGTTGGTAATCTTCATTGATACGCTGGATACAAATCAGTTTCAAGAAAAGGGGAAAAAAAAGTTGTTAAAAACATAATTTAAACAGTTTTTTTGAAAAATAATATTAGAAATTTATTTAATTTTTTGTTTAATAGCAGTTTAATTTGTTTATTTTCATATTTAGCTTCTAAAAATTGAGTTTTATTTAAAACTTTCTAAAGTAGAATCTGTTGGCCATTAAGCCTTTCAGAACATCATGTCATTAAAAGTTAGTCATTTTGGTGTCTACTTCTTATAAACAAATAAAATTTATGAAAATAAGGAATACTCTCCTAAAAAAATTGTTTTTCTACTGTTAAAAAAATAGATTCAAAAATAAAGTATTGTTTTAGAGAAATATAAATAAAGACTTTAAAAGTCGATTTAATGACGAAATTGAGGAATAAAACTTCATAAGATTTGATGGTAATGCTAAATAAGCTTGGTTGTAAAAGCTGCCTAATGTTAAATTGCAATCACAGAATATTCAATCTCAGAATTTCTATTCTTAAAAGTTTTAATAATATCCATAGTTTTAAGGCTTTTTAAAAAACATTTTCACTTAAGTTATTTATTTAAACAAATATTAAATCATTCTAAAACAATTAAACGTAAAGAAATATCTGTTGCTGCAACAGTCTGACTTGTTAAGAATCTTTTATTTGCTTTTATTTCAGTATTTGACAAGTTAGTTAACATCTAAGTTAAAACTATTCAATTTTATATTTATAAGAAACAAATAATTGTCTAAGACTCTAGAATTAGACTATAACTTGTTATTTTACAATTTCTTAAATTATCGTTTAACTACAGGACAAGATGGTGTTAATAGCTTAACTCTAGCAATTAGGTTGTGCAACTAAAAACATCTGCTTCAAGATACTTTTGTTTCTAGTTTATATCAAATTTATTTTTCCTTATTGAAAAATTTAACTTAAATAGTTTCATCTAATTTACATCTATTTAATCACCGTAAAATATTTGTAAAATCTTTAGAAAGAGGTTTATTGTAAAACATAAGAGAATTTGTTAAGATAATTGATACGAGAAATGATCTCACTGAGTTTTAAACAGTCTTAATCCCTTATAAAATATTTCTCAATGCTAAAACACCTTTCTTATTTATTATTCATACTATTATTTCAAATGCTATGTATTATAATAAAATAATTAAAGAAAACTTTCCCGCAATTTATAATTATAGCTTAGTTATAAGTACAAAATTCAAGAAGTATTTGATATCAAATTTTACAGCATTATAAAGTAACAGATCTTGAAATGTCAAATTTTTGGGGTTATGACTGTAAAATATTTGGTGTTGCTTGACTTATTTTAATTTTGTAATTTAAAAAGACTCTTTTGAATGTTAACCACGGAGCTTCATGAACAACAGTATCCTGAACCGCACCAAGTTACTGGAAGCAGAATTTTATGTAAAAAAGGTTTTTCAAGTTAAAGGAATTCTTTTTTTGCTGCATGCTTTAATAAAACAATAAAAAACAGAAACAAGCAAAAAGGTTTTGTTGAAAACTCGCAAGAGTTTTAAATGTAAGCCTAGATAGCTAGCTAAAGAATCAAAGTCAAAAATACTTGAAAACACTAGAAGAATTGCTCACACTGCTTATTGTCTTTTACTATAAAATAGACTCACTAATATCTGTTTGAAGGCTTAGGTTCAACTTAAGACTCGCTGAAATAATAAATAAAATCTAAAATTTGAGCGTACAGTATATAGAAAAACAACATCTTCTTACAAATATGTAATATGAATTACTTAAAATCATCATTTTTACAGATTAAACGAAGGTAATTGATGTAGATATTCCAGTTGACATCCTTGTAATAGAAAACTGATATAGGTTTCTCTTGATAGCATTTATACCTCAATTTTAGTGTCTTCTATTGTTACTTTTTAAACTCAGCTATATATTTTACAGACAGTTTCTTAATTAAAAGAAGTTTCACGCTTCAGAGGTCAACAAGGAAAAATCTTATTTAAGATTTACGTTTATATGTTTGAAAAAAATATTTCATGTATAATATTTACAACAGGGAATAAATCATTATGCATTTCTTTGTAATTAACATAAACAGTTTTATAAAAATGATATTATTTTTTTCCAACCTTAAGAAATTTTAAACATTTCTATTTAAAGGGTAAAGTTAATCAAAATATTTTTGATCTTTAGGATTTACTCACTACCAACCCATTTATTTATATTACAAAAAATCTCTTTTACAAACGTAGAAACAAACTCTTATAAATGAACCACTCTAATTAAGACAATAAATAACATTATTATAACTTAAAATCCAAGGTGCAAAATTTTGCTGATAATATTTAATAATTATTACTCAAAGTTACAAAAAATAAAACAATTTGACATTAAGCTTTAAGTTTAATAACCTGAAACACACAACTTTTTCTACGATACTTTATTTTTTACTGATACTATAAATTAGAAAAATGCGAAGCAGTAAAAGATTTTACACAAGTAAAAAACGTAAAATATCATTACAAAACGTTGCTTCAATGAATACTTAAGTAAATGATTAAACATAAAAAGTATCGCAATTTAAAGAACTTAAATGAATTTAAAGATGATTACTCACAAAAAAAAATCACATAAGACTGCAGAACAAAAAATATCAGTTGATTGAAAGGCTGTTCAAATTAATATGATTGCTCTAATCTTGTTGGAATCTTCTTATTTAATTTTTAGTGAACAGAAAATCATAATACTTATTAATATGCTCCAAGACTCTAGGTGAGGCTCCTTCTAATTCACTTAAAAAAATTAAGTTTAGAGACTTTGAAAAACAGAATAGTTAATACTATTTCTTTACTTACATTAGATTCTTTTTAACTTGACGGAGTGCCTTTTTATGAAGAGTTCGCATGAGTATATCATTGAAAATTTCTTGAGCACTTCTTCTTGGTCGCTTTCTTTCTACAGATAACGTTTTTCCGGTCGGCTTTATTACATATGCTTCATTACTCTTTCTGAGAATGAAAATATTTTACTTGAAGAAAATCAGATAAATAAAATGCAAATCAATTGAACTTACTTTTTCAATGAGATACTTTCACACCACAAAAGTGAACATGAAATTACAACTAGTAGTATCCTAATGAAAGTCATCCTTGCTGATTTGTATCATAGACTCTTAGTGAATGTCAAATGATGCTTTGTAGCTCTTTATATACTCAAATTTCTAACCTTTCTCTCAAATATTTGCTGTTATCTCATTTCATAGTTTGTGACTGACAATTTCATACATTTCACATCGCTAATTGGATTATACCATAGATTTCCGCTCTAAATAAAAAAAGATATGTCGAAACAAAACTTGTTTGTAAAAAAACTGCTTTTAATCCAACAAAAAAAATTAACTTGAATAGAATATTTATTACTTTTGATAATTTTTAACATTAATATTTTAGTGATCTTCTTTCTATTTCCAAACATTTTACAATTAAGTTACGATGTAAAACATGTTATTGATCAACATGAGTCCGAGACATACATTTGTCTCCTTGAATTAATTGCTCTGTCGTGAGTGATTAAATTTGCTGTCCAAGCAAAGATAAAACTCTCGGCAGTTTAACATAGGAATTTGGTTCTGAACACGCCCACTAAAAAAGCTCAATTTTTCATTTTATGTTATTACAAACATGGCTTTTATTTATATTGCCCAACAATATATGTCTAACAACTTGAAAAACAATTTCAAAAGTTCAGTTATCAACAACTTTTATTCAAGGACATAATAAGGTAATATATATGTTTGGACAAACAACATTTATAACAAAGTTTTGATATAAATTTCCAAAGTATGACTTTTAAATAAATCTCTTTTCAATCAATAAAAGTTGCTGTAAACAAAAACCTTTGTATTGATTTAATTTATATTTTTTATTGATATAAGCTGTATAGTATTATCTTATATTATTTATTACAAAGCTTTAAATTATGTAAAAAATATTTGTTCAACTTTTATAAAGTTAATAATTATAAAATGAGGAACTATTTTAGAAAAAAAAAATCTTATTTAGATTTGAACAGTTCATCTATTATTGACTTTTACAAATAATTTGTGGTGTCAAACCAGTATTAGATGGTAAAACGTAAAATTGTACGTAACATTTTTTAATTCCTATACTGACGTTGAAGACAAAAAACTCTTTTATAATTTTAATATACAATTACATGGTTGAAGGTTAATTAAAAAAGTATTTTCATTGAAATTTTCTTGCGTCAAATTTTACTGGAGAAAGTTTATGTCTGGCATTGAAGCCAAACCTAATTTTGTGCTTCGAAATATGAGTTTGAGACAACATAACAGCGTCAATAGAACGTCACGCACACGTCGGGGATAGGAGAATTTTGTAAATTGATTGATTTTAAAGTGTTGTTATTGATATGACATTTGCATCTCTTCTTGTTTAATATCATCTCTGAATTTTCCACGAAATGGAAGAATCAGTATTTGATAATTGGTAAGTTCATTTTGACTTCAATTAAACACTCAAGTGTCATTTGATCATAAAAGACAAAGCTTGAAAATAGCCTTTAAAAACTTCAGTATCTTTTTCTATTTATATTAACCATAATTTTTTTAAATAACAATGGTTTATGCTTTAATTTCTAACCTTATCTAGTAAATTAAATGATAAGGTAAATGCTAGTATATTTTAAAAGAAAGCAGAAAAACTAATTGATATATGTATATGAAACTAGTTGAATATATATATGAGATATTTATCTCATAGGGATTATTTGAAGAACATAAACAAAATAAAAGTATTTATTGATTTAAATTTAGTAATCATTATTCAACAACTAGTTTATTTATTTGGTTAATTGTCCATATTATTGTTTTATAACAAAACTGATGAGGTTTTTTTTATGCTTTAATTTCCCGGTTTTAGTTTGGTATTTTGTTTTGTTACATAAATAGCATATGATTTTAAGATAATTTTTGAATAGTTTGTTTGTTTGTAATTAGTGATTAAAAAATCTAAAATGGTCGATTATCAAAAAATAGTATATCTATGAAAATTTAGGGTAACCACAGTACGGGCTACATTCATTACAAGTGACAGAAACCGATATACTAAAAATGAAATTCTAGTTTAAACAAATATTTTGAATTAAATTACTAAACTACTTATAAAAATAAAACTTTGCAATTTCAAAAAGCTTCAAAACTTTTCCTATATCTCTAAAAAACCGAAATAAGGTTTTAATACTTAATTTTAATTTCGGGTAAATTTGATTAATCTAAATTTAAGCTTCATGTTTTCAGGACAAAGGTAGGTTGTTTAATTACAATCTGAGTTTTAAAAATCATGAAACTTTAAAGTAACACCCCGAAATAAGCAATTTGAAAAGTCAATGATAGCGTACTTTAGGGTTTCCAATTAATAATTCCTAATATTTTTGCCATTTTGATAGTGACATATGAAAAGGGTTACTTTTTTAAGCTCATAAATTATTATATCATATGTTTGCTATCTTATTTGTTTTTCCACACTATACTATCTTGTTATGGTAATATTAAATTTTAACTTTGTATTAACAAATTCTCAAATAATTTGTCAATGTGGAATACACGCAATGTATATGAAGTTCATCATTCAGTATGAAGTTACTTGGAATTTGCAGAAGATCTTATAAAAAATCAGTTTCTTAAAAACTCACTAAAATATTTTTTCAAGTTTTGTGCAAAGGGGTTGGTACTGTAATCGTCTGATGTCAGTCTTTAAAACCCACCTACTCATGGATCGGCACAATTTTATCGTCTAATGATTACTAAATAAAAAAAACCCACAAAAAAAAATGAAAAATGAAAATCGATTTATAATGATAAATGGTAATATGATACAAAATACTTATATCAATAAAGTTGACTCAAAAAATTTCAGTTTTTTTGACAAAACTTTAAAAGCACTTTACATTTACAATAATAAATGATAGAAGTTTATTAAATACGATGTAAATATGAAAGCTTTTATTCAGTATTAAATTTAGCCACAATTTGAAAGCTTGCCAACACTTTTGTTTTATAAATTAAGTATTTAGTTTTAACAAATATTAAAAGAATTATTACAAGTACTTATTACTGCAGGAAAAACAATTTGTTTATTGGTTTCATTTAAATATAAATTTAGTTTTTTTCCTATTTATCTAAAGTTTTTTTTACTATTTTTACAGATTTTCAAAGATTTTATTTTTTAATTTTTTTTAATGTTCAAAGTGAAAACTTTTTTTATTAAAAAGATTTTTACAGAAATTTATCTTTTTTTGAAGATGAAATTACAACTGAGTGGTGAATTAATGAACCCAGGAACTTCATCATCTAGAAAAGTGTCATTTAAATCTGGCAGAATTTTAAACTTTTGTAATATCCCAATAACGAACATATAAACTTCAATTTGAGACAAAGATGCTCCTAGACACCTTCTTCCACCTACTGAAAATGGAATTATTCTTTTGGATGTAAAAAACTTCCCGTTTTCATCTAGATGTCTCTCAGGTTTAAATTTTGAAGGATTTTTCCAAAAATTTGGGTCGTTATGAACTGCCCACAGGTTGGGAACAATCTGAAAGTAATAAAAATTTGTAATGCTCACAATAAAAAAGAAGAAGAAGATTTCAAATGAAGATGATCTTACTTGAGTTCCTTTTGGAATAAAATATCCACAAACATAAGCATCTTCAGTAGCTTTATGAGCAATGCCAAGTGGGACTACAGTTCTTTGTCGAAATATCTCTTGAATAGCAGCTTTAGTATAAGGAAGATCTAAGGACTTAGCAACAGTTCCATTTCTTCCTAGAGATGTTAGCAGTTGAAGATCATGTTTGAAAAATGAGTGAATGTTGCTACCGATCAAATTATCAATTTCTTCATGAATTTTCTTCTGTATATCTGGGAACTTTACCATTGTTATCAGAAACCATCTGATTGTACTTGTTGTTGTCTCAGTTCCAGCTATGAACATATCGATGAGAAATTGTCGCAGTTGTCGTTTCTATTTACAAATTTAACTTTATGTTTACAACAATATCATTTATTTAGTAAAAAATGTGTTTACATCGAATTTTTTCGGGTCTCTTTTCATTCTAAAGAGAAAATGATCAAGAAAGTTGTTCAAATTATTTGGATCTAAACATTTTTCATGCTGGTTAATCATGTCTTCAATAGCATCTAAACACCAAAAAATAATCTATTAAATTGTTTGCTGTAATTATTAATTAATTTAGTTTTAAAATAAGTTTTAAAAATACGTATTTTCAGCTATATATACTTGATCCTCTTTCAACACTTGACTTTATTTCACGTAAACAGGTTCTAAAAATTGGAAAGTAGCGTACCCAAGGAATCGTATAAATCAAAGAAATAAATGAAGCCTTGTCTCTGCAACTAAAAATAAAAATAGAAGATAAGAAAGTGAAAAGAGAGCCTTTACCTAGTACAAGCTTCTAAAATAAAGTTGTAAAGTTCCGGGTTTGTTCTTTTTTCTACTCTTGAACTTGTCATTAGTTTTGAAATTATACTCGCCATGGATAATGTCAGATCTTGCTACGTAATACAGATGAAATAAAAAATCAAAATCTTTTTAAAAATCTTATCAACTAAACTTCAACGTCGATCGGACTTTCTTTACTTTTCTTCAATATCCTTAAAAATCTTTTCATTTCATCTTTTACATTCTCTTCTATTTGAATTCTATTTGGAAAACTAGAAGAATTCTTTAGAGTTATTTTGTAGAAAATTTCAAAGCTCACCACAAAATTTGCTTTGAAGTCATCTTCTTGTAATTTTTCCATATTTCTTTATCGTCTAGATAAAATATCCCTCTGCTGCCATCAGCAACAAAATCAGTGAAAAAATTGTTCATTCTTCCAAGAAACTTCCAAGATTGCTTGATCAATGTCTAAAAGATTTTAAATCCGAGTGTCACTGTAAATATTTCCTAAAATAATAAAAAATTAAAAGTACCTCTTCTATAACCAAATAACTGTTTAATACAACTGTCCAAGTAGTTCCTATCTTCAAGTAAACCACTGGGCCATATTTATTTGACAACTTTAAAAAACTTTGGTGACCATTGAAACCGATGAATGGTAGAGAACCTACAAATGGGAAATGCAGAGGTCCAGGAGGGGTAACAGGTCTACGGTTGAATTGAATATAATAGAGTAGCAAACAACAAATAAAAATCAAATAAGTTAACAACATCTCTAATTTGTTGGCTCCGAAGATTAGAACAGCATCCGGCTGTGACAGACATCTAATCTTACTTCTTGAATACTTTCATCATACTTATAAGCCTCACCTTCACACTTTCCCCTATTTAGTGTGATATCTTGTAACTGCTTTAACCCCTTTTTTAAAATCGTGATTGATTAAAAACAAGTCAGCTCAAACCAAAGTGTTTATGACAAAATAAGAACAGGTCTACTTTTGGCGCTGAAGAAAAATTGTTCTTCAAAAAGCATTACCTGAAGCTTTAGCAGCTTAAATAAAAAAAAATATTTATATTCTGTAGTCGCTTATTAATTTGACGATGAAGTTATTGATATTTGGTTGTAAATTGATTTTAATATAATTTTCATTAATAAATTTTATGCTTATTTGGCGGCAAAAAAAACCTGGTCTTTGTAAGAGTGGTTAATGAAACCTTAAAAATGTGAAAAAATTGTATTGATCATTAGAAAGTCTGGTAGCATAGTATGTAAACATTTGTAGGTTTATTGAAATAGACTGTATCGTAAATTGATGATCACAGCAATAAGCTATTTATAGGATTTTTTCAGCCTGAAAATATAAAAAAAACTTCAAAACATTTAGGAATTTTATTTGAAGTGACCTCAAGGTGATTAGGGAATTTTTCAAGTTTGACTAATAGCATCTACAGATTTAAAGTTAAAAAATAAATTTTTTTGAGCAAATATTTTCTACTTTAGAGATAGAATATTTTTGAACATATACAATTAACTTAGGATTATTACTATGTGTAATTAATTCTTTTATTAACGTGTTACATTATATATTATTAACAATGTTTACTCGCTACAAACTTTTTAGTTGTATTTTTATATGTAAAAAAATTGACAAAATAAGCTTTAATTTGAAGATAGACATGGTGCTGTAGTTACAACTTAAAATAAAAAATATTATCGAATTGATTATTCTACTATTTTGACTTAAAAAACTGTAATTACCATTTATTAACTTATTTACCATTTATTTACATTTATTAACTTATTAAAATATTTATTATACAACAAAATCTTCCAGTGAAAACGATTTGCTTGTTTTAAAAAGTATATTTTTAAATATTGATTTCTAAAACTGACTTTTTCAAATGCTGATTTGTGGAAATTTTCTCGGAAAATCAAATTTTTCTCTGAAATTAGATAATATTTACTATCAATAACTTAAACACATTGTAGTTTAACTTGTTCCTAAATATATCCCTCCCAATTTTAACATGTAACACGATTTATTTAAGTAGAAACAAAATAGTTCTTATTTGCAGATCAATAAATCATATTTTTAAATTCATTTTATTTTAATCAAATGTTCGATTGTTAAATTTTGCAATTTTCAATTGCAAATTGCTATTTATAAAATTGATTATAATTACAAAATGACAAGCACTTAATATTCTTGACTGAAGTATAAATAGCATTAAATAAAAATATTTAATGAACACTACGTAAATATTACCTGATATATTATATAAAATTCATTTATAGAAGATGTATTTACAAAAAGTTTTGTTTATATAGGAAATAAACAGCAAATTGATGACAAATTTGTTTTATGATTTTGTCTCCCATAATTACATTAATTTCTCTTTTTTCAACAATTTTATGTGGAATAGTTGTGATGTTCGATTTTATCGCTCTGAAAGAGCTATATACAAAGAGTTGTATTCATCTGTAGACTGAAGGTTGAAGCAGTGAGTAGATTTGTTCATCCACTCACTAGGGACATGATCTGAAATTTTATCTCTAAGGTCACTCAAATAAACAATATAAATCTTTGGAATTTTTCGGATGCGGTCTTCCTTCAGTAGAATATAAACCCCCAAAACAAATGCATCTCTCCACACAGATAGCTCTTTTTTTTCAAGAAACTCTGAGTAGCTTTTTACACCATAAGGTGAACTGAAGAGAACAACAAGATCAGATCTTTCAATTGCTGTTCGCATTTGCTCCACATCTTCATCTTCTCTGAGAAGCTTCCAACCACTGAAGAAGACATCTCTAAAGTTTCCGGTTTGTTTTAAATCACTTGCGATTGAATTTGCATATTCTCCATAACTTGGAGAGTGATCTCCGGTTGATACAAGCACGACAACTCGAGGCTCTTCAGTTTTCTGCTTCTTTCGACGTCTCCAAACTAAACTCACTAAGAATAAGTCTTAGATCATTCATCTTAAAAACTTTATCTTCCGCATCACCTCCTGTTGCCACCACAACCAGTAAAAGTCCCAAAGATATCAACACCACCAATAAATGTTTACTTTTTTTCTTGGTTTCTGGAAAATAAATATCCGAAGTTCACAAAATTGGAAGTTAAAACTCCATTCTAAAATCGATTAAGATCCTCTACAAGGATCCTCTACGAGAGATCTTCATATGGATTGAAGTAATTCTAGAAAAACTTTTATCGAAAATCATTTTAATAAATCGAAATCTTTAATAACTAAGGTTGAGTCAAAATGTTTGTTGCGTCTGCAGATATAACTCTTTTTAAAAGCTTAGAAAACTGCATGATAAATCTTGTTAGAAATAATAAGATAAACATTCTGCTGTTGAGAATAAAACCTTTTTTTTCAGGCGGCTTTGTACTGTTCGTATTAGTGTTGCAAGCTTCACTGCAAACTGTCCAAAATTTGGTTTCATTTGTACAACATTCTGGTGATTATAAAACAAGGTATAGACAGAAAAATAAAACTTTACTTGATATTAATATCATTCAAATTCGAACAATTTGTCTACTACAGTAAAAGGTACTTGGACTTTTATTCCTAGCTGTGCATCTTGCCAATTTTACACCATAAGGGTCATTAGAAAAAAGAGGATAAGACTTGACCACTACTTCTTCTGGTATTTCAGAAACTACTGGTTCACAATCCATAAACTCAAATTGTGTCTGTAAAATAAAAAAAAACATATTTTAAAGAAACTTATTTTATATGAAATTAATAAAAACGATTTTCTAGAAAAATTTAGTTTTCAGTTTTGTGTTTTTAAGTAGAGATTTGAAACATATAAAAGTTTTGGTCGTGAAGAAGCAAAAAAAAAAAGAGTTTTGTGATAAAACATTCATTAGAGTTTAAATGATTCATCCTTTGATCACGTGATCAAGTACTTCTTAAGTTGACTGATAAACGCAAATTTATAAAAAAGAGCAAAACTAAAAAAATTAAATACAATTCATTTCAAAAGAAAAAAAAAAGGCTTTTTTGTCAACTAATAAGAAAAAAAGTATATATTCTTCAACGTAAAACTTTTTTTATTTATTTATAAGTAACGTAATCAATAAAAAGTAACGAAAATTATTTTGTTTTCAAATTATTTTAAAGTTTTTAATCAGCTTTAATTGAAATAAACTAAAAGTGATATAGATATTCATACATATGTTGTTTCTGAAATTTTCAAACAAAATAACAGTTTTTAGATAATACTAAGAATACTTTTGAATAACTCTTAGTGTAAATATTTGATAAATGTTTGATGAAAGTATGTTTTCGGCGAACAAGTTTTTAGCTATTTTAAGTGAATTTTAACTTTTAGTCATTTCCATAACCCAAAGGAATTTATTCTAAATATATCTTCTTCCAATTATCACATTTTATAGTAATTTGACAAATTTATACATCTTTATATATCTTCATCTTTTGTTAACTGACCCTTAAAACCGTTCCTGATAATTTACTACAAAATCAATTTGCACTTTTTCACAACTTTGAGTCAATCTTTAGTTGAAAAAAAACTACATTTAAAAAAGATCTTTAAAAGTAGTAAAAGTTTTTTCCAGATTTCTTCTTTTCGGTGTTTCTTTATAAAAGTAAATAAGATATTCGTCTGTCACTGAGTTTGAGAAATGTGTTTTCATCTTTCCATATGTCCTATAAGCTCTCACATATTCCGATTGTTTGCGGAGTTCAGAAGATACTTCTGGTTCTGATCCGTCATCTGCCACAGTTCAGGTAACATATTTGAATTTTAAGACAGAATCAATTTGTTGGCCATCCAAATGATTAACAACATAAGTTTTAATAGCAATTCAAACCTCAATTTTCGAAAAACTAATTAAAGTCTTTCATTTCGGTAATTAATGAATTTCTTTAAACTTTTTTTGTTCATTAATCTTATGTAAGGTTGTAACTGTTTGTAGTAATCATTTTACAATTGTAAATAAAATTCATTTCAAGATTTCTCTAATATTAATGATAATTTTCTGTAATTAACATCGCGAAATTATTTACTTTTTGGTTTTTACTATACGAAGATGAAAGTTGGACGAAAAAATGAAGAGTTAAAGAATTTGAGATAGTTCTTGCGACATAGAATCCTGCAATTTCCCAATCTGCTTGAATCTCTGTTAGAATAAAATCCGTAATTCAATTGTATCGAATAACTTGGTTATAAAAAATAAAAATTAACTAAAGTATAGAATCATAAAAACTTTTCAGATACTTTGGTATTTCCAATAAATAACTGATCGTAATTCAGTTTTATTTTCATTGAACTGAAATGAAATAGAACAATCTTGAGGCTTTGGAAGTTTTATTGAAGCTGAATTGGAAGCATTGATTCCTTTTTCACTAGCTACAAAGTTGTTTAAATAATTAGAATATTTATTACTTAAAAACGATTATCTTGGTAAAACTTACGTATTTTTATCACCGTACAATCAGAATCACCTAAAATTTTTCCACAGTTTGTTACACATTTTATTAAGTTTATTTTTGATCTTATCTCGACATTAAGAACAAATTTTAAAAGAAAACTTCCAAAAATCCAACAAAACATCCAATCAGCGGCCCTCATCTTTTTCTCTCTAAATTTTAAACAACAATTTTTTATTGTTATAATTTTTAAACTTTTCTAAAACTGTTTTTAAAAGATAAAAATTAATAATTTAAACAAATTTCAAAATATAACTTTGAAATATTTAATTAAACAGAAGTTTAAAAAATAAAAATTGATATTTTTATTAATTAACTAACTGATTATTTAATAAAAATATCAAAGTTATTAAATCAAATTAAGTTTAATTGTTTGCTAGCATTACCTGCAAAGTATTAAGAAAATAAAACTTCTTTTAATTTTCAAGAATATTTGAAGAAGCTGAGAACAGCGGCTGACGTTTTAAAATAAAAACAAGTTTTTGTTGAGTATTTTGCTGTAACGACCTTGACACAGATATTCAGTATGAGAAACTCGGCTGTGGTCTAGAAATCGATAATTACGTTCCCATTGGACGCTTCTACCTAGTCTGTCGTTTGAAATCACGACTCGAGGTGTGGAACAAACTTAACTAGCTCTTTTTCAGTTTAATAAAAGAAGTTATTAAATAATGATAAAAGTATAAATTATAATTGGAATTATATTTAAAAGAAAATTTAATTTTAAAAAGCTGTTTACAAAATTTAACTTAATCTAAAAGATGAAATTTCAACACATTTTGGATACATGGCAGGATTGTAAACATAATCAGTTTATTTCTATTTTTCACTTAAACCATGTTTGAAATATAAAAAAGCTTGTTGATGGCTGAGAATCAAGTTTGAAAATGTGAACATCTGGTTGAAAAGAACATTTTGTAGCAAATATTAAATGAAAAAGTTGTTAACATTTCATGATATTTAAAAAGTTATTTTCGTCAGTTAATAGAACTGATTACAAGTTGGTAGATTAGTTGCGAATGTGGAATTTATTAAAACTAATAGTGAATAGTAAAACTGAAAAATTTAATTATTACATAATTATCAAAACTTGATTCATAATATATTACAAATTATTTTTTTCAAATTTCTTCAAGCTCAACTAAATTTACAGCCAGTTAAGTTATTAAATTAAATCTTTGACAAAACATAGATAACTTCCTCTAGATTATATCTAATTGATTTCAAATATATAAAATCGTAGCTACCTTTTCTAAAAAGGTAAAAAGCAAAAAAATTAACTTTTTTTCTTATAATACAGTGTTTAAAAGTTACATAACTAAAAAAATAGTTTGACAACCAATCAATTCTTTACACTCAACAGACGTCTGTTGATTGAATATATGAAAAAATAGTTCAATTCCCATTAATTAAATTTTTATCAAAAGTTCTATTCAAGATCGAAAAACATTTGGAATATTTGACTTTTGGATATTTTTGACTCACTAGGATTTTTATACTATTTTTATCGATAATATTGACTAGTATTGAGAATGGTTTGCTGAAGCCAATTTAGTTGCAATCTGCTTAAAAGTCTTCGAATTTAACGAGATGATCATCGTACTAAAGACACTGCTTCCTTCATGCATTCTTGAAAATACATAACTGAAGACGAATTTATTATCTTTCATAGGTTTTAAAAAAGGATATAAACTTGCTTTTATTGTTATTCACTATACTTATTTTTTTATTATATTATATTTATTTTATTATTATACATTTTTTATTATACATAATTATTACAATATACATACAATTGAATATACGACGTATATTCTATAATAAACAAATAAGTTTTTTACATTATGCATTCTTGTATCATTTACACAAAGCTTTTTCAAAAATAGCCTATACTGTAAAATATATATTTTCAATTCCGAATACAAATTGATTATTTGTAAATGAAAATACTGTTTACAGGTCATTGTAAAAATCAATTTAGTTTACTAAATCACAATGTTTTGCTTGGAGGTTTTGTTTTATATAAAAAAGACAAATAAGATTCGTTTTTGAGCTGGATTGCTATGGTGATAACAACTATAGCAGAAAAATCGATATATCGGAAATCTTTTTTTCTAGTTTACAATTTTCACTTATTGATTGATAGGTTAATTAAACTATGTATTTAATTCTATTTAAAAAAGTTTCAAGAAAAAATAATTTAATCACAAATGTTTTTAAAGCGACAAGCATATTTAAGAAATTGAAAAGTTGGTTTTGAAGTTTTTTAGATTTGAACTCAATATTTTTGTTTGAAGTAATTAGATAATTTGAAAAATATTTACTGAAGCTGGATTACTAAATGATAAATGAATAGAAAGTATAAATTCTAAAAGAAGATTTAAAGATTAAGTTGGTGATACAACATTATGATATGTTCTAATAAAATTTAAGTTCTTATAATAAAAATGAGAAGTTATATTACGATATATTTTCTTATTTATGTATCATGTGTTCCTTTAAAGTTAACTATTTTGGACAGAAATATCTATTTAGTAAAAAGCCAATTTACTTAATAAAACTTTTTGGTCAACAAACCTAAGTTATAATAACATGTATTCGAACTTGGTACTGGACGGTGTTTTATTCTGTATGGTTATTTGGTTATTTTTGGTTTGTTACAGAATTGAAATTCAAAATTATAATAGAAACATTTTTAATAAAAATATTTTCATCTTTTTTCTGGAAAATATTTTTTCATAATTCATCAACTGAATTTCATTTTGTATTTTGTCAAATAATTATTAACTACTAGTAATATCTAACCAGCATGCGCTTTATTAATTTGTTTATAAAACAAACTTTATACAGTTCAAGTTTAATATTTTGATTATCTAAACGTTTGAAAAAACTGATAAATAACATTCATATGAACAATATTTCTAAAAGTTAAAACCAATGATATGATACTAGATATTTGCAATAAGATCAATCTTTCATTTCTGTTAAGATGAATCTTTGATCAAAATATTTTCTTTCATGAGGAAAAAGCTGAAAAACTTTTTTTTTGATAAAATAACAAAAAACGATTCCTGTTAAAACTTCATTCACAAAATGATTAGAATCGAAATTTATCATAGATGTACAAAATGATGTCATCAATCTTCAGACTTCGACACCAAAAGAAGCTTTTGAAGAAAAATGTTGCTTCTATCTGCAATATAAAATCTTGAGTCAAAGATAAAGTTTTAGGAAAGTGTCTTACCCCGAGCTACACGACCAACATTAGTATTCATTCTAACAAAAGGAACATAAAAAAGAGTCCCAGAAAAAATAAATAGTGCTGCATAAAGATATTCGATCTGGGGGTCATCAAAAAGAGGAACAAAGATAAGACACAAAGAGCACAACACTACTACGAAAGGTATCAAAATGTTGACCTGAAATAGAAAATGTTTTAAATTTGGTTCAAAACTTGAAAAAAAGATAACCTTAAAGGGACGGTGAGCCTTAGGGCGCTCCCATCGAAAGTATATTAATGAGGAACAAGTTAGAAAGTAAAATATCCAAGTTGAAAAGCTGAAGTAGCTTACTAAGGAGTTGAAATCGTTTGGTATCACCATTAAGATTGCTAATATACCCTACAAATAATTATTAACTGCTGATGTTGTTGCTGACGTCAGATACGCACGTTTACTATAACAGCTGGTGACGGCGTAAGGTTTGTGACGTGAAGCATCGATAAGAGCTCCGGGAATTGCTTCTCGCGAGCTGCAACAAACGAAATTCGTCCAGCAGCAAAGCAAGAACTTAAGCAAGTTCCAAGTACAGAAGATGACACAGCAACTGGTATTAACCATTTCATAGGACCTAAAACTCGTTCTCCAAAAGTCTTTTCAAATTTATTTTAACTTTCAGTTTCTAAAAAACTTAAGATGAAAAAAACTTACAAAGCCAACAGCAGTTGAATTGATCATATCTTCAGCAGACATCACTGTCAAATATGAGATGTTTGTGAATATATATAAAGATGTGACAACAACCATAGCTAAAGTGATTGACTTTGTAAGACTTTTTTCGGGGTTCTAGCAATCATTATTTAGTTAGATTAGGTTAGAATATTAAGTAGATTAACTTTAAGCTCCTCCATGATATAATTCAGTTGATTCCAACCATCATAAGACCAGAGCCCTTGGTAAAAAGCCAGAACAATTTCTTTTGGACTGGGAGTATAATTACTTTCAAACATGTTTTGAAAGCTTGAAGTGTTACCTGTTCAAAGAAATAAATTTCAACAATAAGATAATTTTATCGAAAAAAAATGAGAGCTTAATTAGTCATTTAGATCTTTAAGAACATTCAAACAACTGAGTTTTTGTCATGTACCTTGACTAAAAAGTTTAAAGATTAAAAAAACTCTTACAACGAAATAATATCAAAAAACAGCTTCGAATCTTATTTACTATTACATATTTTTAAGATATTTAAGTTCAAATAATTGAAATTACCATTTGCTAGCATTACAATTCCTCCAATTATAATAACAATCAAACTAATAATTTTTCCGATGCTAAAAACGTTTAAAAATCCAGTTGAAAGCTTCACGCTTGTTGAGTTTATAAAAACGATGATTAAAATTACTACAATTGCTGTCAGCTTCAGAGCAAGGTTAGGAGGCGAACAGTCAGCTAGAAATCATTTCAAATGTTTAAAATGTGATTTTGAAATATTTTCACTTTCAAGCTTCTTATTGAATGATTTAGAAATTTTCAATTTTGAAACTAATTAAGAAAGATAAAATATCTATTATAATTTAATAAAAATAATAACGTATATTGAAGATAATTTATCAATTATCATTAAAAGAAAATAATTTTTTTAATTTCAAATTTGAATATTTTTGACAAATATTAGAAACAAACCAGCAAAGAATGGGGCAAGACTATATTTGGCAAAAGTCAGTGATAGAATGGCTAAAGCAGACGGCTTCAGCACCAGGCAACTCGTCCAAGCAAATAAAAAAGCTGGAAAACTCCCAAACGCCTCAAATATGATTGGAAACTCTCCCCCTGATTTTGGGATCATTGTTCCAACTTCAGCATAAGACATTGCCCCAAAAGTGGCCAAAATACCCGACCCCAACCAGATCTAAATCCAAAACAAAAAATTACAAATTTGTTTAAACTCAATTCACAGTCAAGTATTCACCAATAAGCTGGCACCTATACTTCCAGAATACTCTAAAACCGCTTGAGGCGATATAAAGATGCCTGATCCTATCATCGTTGAGATGATTAGACTTGATCCCGTGAACCAGTTGACTCTTCTCTTCATTTGAACTAAACATTAAAAGTTGATGAAAAGTCATTACTATCAAAAGATCTTACCTTTCCCATCATCATCAGCAGCAGATCTTTCTTCTTTTTGTTTACAACTGCTAATTGTAAAATCAGGAATTATTTCAAAGTTTTATAAAATAATTTTTCATAAATATACTTAGATAAAAAAAGATCATTTCCTTACCTCGTTTTTTCAACTCTTTCCATTTGAGGTTTTGTGACTCAAAAAACTAAATTGATATTTACACAACAAATCACGAACTTATTTGAATTAACTCTAAACAAACAAATATTGAAAAGAAGTTTAGCAAATAAGGTTTTAGAACAAAAATCATCTAAGGTAGTAAAAACCATTAAAAGTAAAATTATACAACAAAAGTTGTTCATGAAAATAAAAATGTAATTCGTTTCTTCAAATAACAAAAATATTATTTGAAATGTTAGGCTGGCTAAGTTGTTTATCATTTAAAGATTTAAAGAAACCTTAATGATCAAAATCAGACTTTTAGTAAAATTGAATTTTGATTACTTCTCTTAAAATCTTATTTCTAAATTTTGCTAAAAACGAAACAAACTAATGGAATCAACAAGACTACATTTTTCTTAGACATAAATTAGAAGACTCTAAAAGATGCTCAAATAATCTTCAATAAATTCACAAACCTTAGTAAAATAATTATCCATACTCAAGATTGTCAAACGTGACCAACATACTCTTTGTGACAAAAATTATTATCAAGTCTTCGGACACACAAACTTATCATCAATAGCAAATTAGTTTAAGATTAATGCGTTGAGCCCCCGAAATTTCAAGATGTTGCTGGTATTGAAGATGGTGGGTAGATAACGACCACAACAGTGCCTCAGTTCTGTCCTAATTATCTTGGAAGATTTTATGATTTAAATTGAAAAATCTCAAAAAAAAATCTAAATGGGTTATTAGATGGTCAGAAAAAGGTTAGTAAGTTCACCAGATAGATTCGAATCTCTTTTTAGTAAAATGATTATTATAAAAATCGATCTCGCAGCTGATTATTTGACAAACATGCTAAGCTGATTTTACAAAATGCATTTTATGCAATTACGCCAGCTTTAACTTAACTGTCAATAAGAAAACAAATACCAAATTCCACCATTAAACGAGTTTGCTTGAAGTTAAGAGTCTATTTGTTATATCTTGATGTCCTTTTAGCTTTTAAGATAACCTTAGCCCATCACTAACTGTGAAACTGAAATAGAATTAAAAATCTTTTACTTTTGAAAGTTAAGTAAAACAAAACTGAATTAATATAGTTCACTGTGATATTTAAAATAATTCTAAATTATTTTTGAAAAATAACTTTTTTAAATAACGTTTGCGACTACTTCTAACAAATAAAGTCTTCAGCTGACAATAACAACTCATTTATATAAATTCAAAAGTGTTTAAATTTCAGAAATTTCAAAATTTTGAATGATATGCAAAATTACAAAATACAACAACAAGCTTGCGAACTAATTACTCTAAAAAAAGGCTAAATATTAACCAGTTACTTTATGATAAACTTTAAAATAGGAGCAGTAAATCATCATAAGCACACATTTTGTTTTAACTACATATATGTTTTCTTTTACAAGTTAAGCAACGAGTTGTTTGATAATATAAACCATGACTTAAACAAAGAAATCTAATTATTTCTCAGGTAATTTTTGACTAATCAGTGTTGCATTCAACTTTTTCAGTTTTAGTGTATTCATCAGTTTTTTGAATTAAATTCAAACATAATTACAAAAAATATTCTTTTTTTAAACTATGTAAAAGCAGTTTACAAATATTTTGAAATCCTACTTTTTAACACTTTTGAGTAATATGCCATTGCAATAAATGAAAACACCAGGTCTTTCAAACTAACAGATAATATTTTTATCAATTTTTAGCGAGTTTTAATCCAAAATTATTCAGTACATTAAATAAAAAATTTCCATATAGTTGATAAGAGTAAGGAATGTTCTTTAAAGAAACAATGATAACTATAAGCTTCAGTGATAATATTGATCAAAGGTTTTTTTCGTATTTTAACGACAATTTATGGAAATAATACAAAAGTTAGTCGATCAAAAAAACAACCTTTATTATAAAGCTTTCATCTGCAACCAACTAATATGGTATGAAGCAATAATTTTAATTTATAGAAAAGTAACTTCACAAAGCCAAGAATGAAAATAACCAATTTCTTCAGTTAAGCCTTTTAATAAAAACTTATAGAAAAAACTATACTGAAATTTGTTGGTTGCAAGTTTTATCAGTTCAAGTACTAGCATCTAACGACAATGAAAATTGCAATTGAAATATTAATTGTTGGTTGTAACAAACTTTATCAAATAGCAACAACTCTTGCAACCAATAGGTAGCTGTTAAAAAAGTAATTAAACCAGTTTTTAAGCAGTTATTCAGATGATAGTAAATGGTCTAGGAAAATGTTACAGGTTAAATATAATCAATTCTGTAAGAAATATTAATTTTTTTATTTTTCAGAATACAAACGTGGCAACCGCAATAAGCATTTTGATATGCAGCTTTAACGAAGCTTTATTTCCTACGTGACAGATGTTTACATAAAAGCCGATTAAGTAGATTCAACAGCTTGAAGCTTAAAATTTGTTTATTTTAGAGATGAATTGTATGATTAGTAATTATGGGTTTCAAATACACGATGTAAAAAAATGTAGCGCAATGTAGCAAAAATCAATTTGAAAAAAGTGTTTTCTATTTTCTAAATATGGCCTGAAAATGATCTAGATACTGCACAAATTCGCGTAAAATTCAAACTTGAGTTGCATAGAATTGTTGTAGTAGGATAAGTATACGTAAGCTTACTATCAACAGCTTAACAACCAATACTTTGATTAGTATCACAAAACAGATTGAATAAATAATTGAAGCTTACATGATCTTCAATATATTATGTTTTTACCTAACTACAAGTCTTTTAGTTTTGTATTTTTTTATAGATAATATCAAAAGATATCTAAGAGACACAAGTACTCTGTTAATTGTTTGTAATAGCAGATAGCAATTAAAACTCACACTTGTTGTTATACTTAACGTATAATATATATTTTTTGCTCATTAACCCAACCCTAAAATTTATTTTATCAGACTTATTTGTTAGTATTTATTTTTTATAAACAGATGATTTATTCATATTTGGATCGTATTTACATATGTTAATTTATTTACATCTGTATTTATAATACAAAAAAATATTTTGCTTTTAGCCATTTTTCACGTCTGATTGATTTGTGTACAGGTGGATTTATCCATCAAAAGCAGATCATGAAAGGTTGAACTTGTTTAATATTGGAGCTTCTTTTCAAACCACTTCTATTATCTCATAAAATTTCAGCTAATTGCTATAATTTACAAAATATTACTAAGTTTAAAAAAATTGGATACCAAATAATTTAATACTTTATGGTTGACTTGTGTAAACATTTTTTAAATATTTATTATTAAAAAAGGATTTTATTGGGATTAGTGGCTAAAAAATGAACTTTTTAATGTTTATTATTTCAGTTTTGTTGTTAATAACTAAGGTAAATAATTTATCTTAAATTAGTTATCAATATTATAAATTTGGTTAAATAAAAAGTAAAACAATATTTTTTGATTTAGTAAATAAAAAAACTTTTTGCTTTATTAAATTTTTTTTGATTTTTGAAAGGTTTAGTGAATCTCTATTATTGTACAAATCAATTACTAAATTCACTTTGATTCTATATATCTTTTAATATAAATATTGCCATTAGAATAAATACAATGTGAATCTTTAGCAGTAAAGTTTTGTCAAATTGGCAATTTTGTAACAACCTACTTAAAATGTGGACTAAATTATAGTAAAAATATATATTTTTTAAAAGTTTAAAGATAGTAGTTGTAATCTTATATTCAATTTTATAAATAACCTACAAGTATTTTATGATGTTTATAAAAACATTAGTAGTAAACATCTACTTAAAAAAAAGCATTCAAACAGTTCAATTCAAATAATTTTTGTATATTTCAAGGTTATAGAATGATATGATTTAAGAATTTTGTGGTATTTAAAATATTTGTATGATAATATTTAATTATGAATATCATTTTGTCATAATAAATGTTTTTTTGAGTGTTCCAATTAACTGTTTACTTAGCACTTGATGTTTTAGAAGTAGTTAAGTGCTTGACTGTACTATATCATTATGATTTTCTATTCTTATTATATAAATGAGTGTATAATGAAAACTTTTATGAATTTATAGTTTGACTAATTTTTATTAAGTAGATAGTGTTATGAAATCAAAAGTTTTAAATTATGTTATTACAATTTGTTTTAATTAGTCATTGTTAGCACATAAGGTTACTCAAAGATTTATTACTTTCTGTCATTTGTGATTTTAATAAAAATTGATTTCTTATATTAAAGGTTTTATCCATCTATGTTTAAAATGAAATTTATTTGCTACATTATCTAATTTTTTAATAAGTTTTTGATTAAGTAAATAAATTTATGATGGAATCTTCAATTAGTGATTCGAATGGAAATCAAAATGAATCTGTAGATGCTTTAAATCATGTTCAACATATTCCACAGATTGAAACAGTTGAAGACTCAGAAAAAGTTGTAAAAAAATCGTTAAAATCTTTGTCATTTAATGACGGTACATCAATTGATATTAAAAATGATTTTGAACAAATAAAACAGATTTTAGTTGAAATGAATAAGATCCACCAATGGATACCAGAATATCAGTATCAGAAAAGAATTAAAGAAGCCGATCTGTTGATGATGGATTTGAAAAAAGAAGTTTCAGATTTGAAGGATAAAGTGAAGACTCATAAAGATAATTTCTCTTCTTGTAAAACAACTGCAGAACAAAATATGATAAAATTGAAAAATGAAAATGAAAAGAAAGTAAAAGAATTGAATTGTAAATTAACTCTTGTTACTAATAATCAACAGACTTCGGTCATGAATTTTGCTAGAAAGGAGAAAGAAATATTGGATTTGCAAAAACATAAAACTTTTAATGAAGATAAAATAAAAACTTTTACAAAGGAAAGAGAAAAATTGTTAAACCAAATGAAAACTATTAGATCAGATTTTAATAAAACCAAAGCCTTACTTGAAAAAAAAACTGCGGAAAATATATTATTGACTCAAGAAAAATTAAAATGCAAAGATGAGATTGATTCTCATATCATAAAAGTAAGGTGGTCTCAAAATAAACTGAAATCAGAAGTTGAAAGTCATAAAGAAACAAAAGATAAATGTGAAAAGATGCAGCTAGAAGTTCAACAAGCTAAAGAAGAAACTGAACAAATCAGGAAAAATTGTCAAAGTATGATTAAAACATATCAAGAAAATGAAGAAATTAAATCGAATTCTTTGGATATTCAACTTAAAAATAAGATTCAGGTTTTAAAGGAAAAAGAAACAGAATTGAAAGAATTACAAGAAATTCATAAATGTAAAACTGAAGAAATGAATTCTTTGAAAGAAAAACATAAAAACTTAATAGAAGAAAATACAGTTTGTTTGGCTAGATTAAATTTGTGGGAAAAAGAAAGAAATGAGAACTTAGTGGTTCTAAGAACATATGAAGAGTTGATGAATAAGCAGAAGTTAAATGCTTCTCAGTTAAATGAAAAGTTAAATTATATGGAAGAATTAAAAAGTGAAAAAGATGAACTAAACGTGATGATCGACAAACTTAATAAATCCTTGGTGGTAAAAGATAACGAGAAAGAAGCAATTATGGAAGATTTAGAAAGAAGAAAAGTGAAAGAGCAGGAACTGAGGTTGTTTACAGAAAAAGTAAGCTCAAAAAATAGTGAGTTAACAGTCACTGTAGATGAGTTAAAAAATAAAGCTGAACAATTGATTAAAGCTGAAGAAGAAATTGAAGAATTGAAAAATGAGCGTTGCATGTTGATTGTAGAAAGAAAACAAACAGAAAAGAAGAAGGAAGATTTGATAGAAGAGTTGACAATGAAGTTAGAAGACAAAGAGAAAGCTCTTTGTCAGATGACTTTAAATATAGAAGAACAAAAAGATGAAATGAAAACAATCAGAAGAAAAAATATTGGAAAAATTAAAGACTTGACTAGACAACTACAGCAAGCAAAAAAGAAAATAGAAAATAAAATGAATTCACAGAATTCAAACCAGCAACATCCTTCAGAGGTAATTAGTTTAGGATCACGAACAAGCTCCAATGCCTCTCTAGACAAGATTTCAGTGGAGACCTCTTCAATGACAAATGGAGTCAGTGAACATGATTTAGTTCCAACTACAGCTATTGCGGGTTCAGATAGCTTTGATCGACAAATGCTGATAGAAAGAATTGTTCGTTTGCAACAAATTCACGCGAAAAAGAACGAAAAAATCGATTTTTTGAATGAACATGCCGATAGCTTGCTTGATGAGTTAAAAAGAAAACAAAAAATTATTGAAAATTATATTTTAAGGGAGGAAGCCGGAGTGCTTGCTCCTCCAAAGAACAGAGACACTAGAGGTAGAGTGAGAGCTCCTGCTCTTACCCTTGATCTTTCGATGGAGATTAATCGTAAGATGCAATCAGTATTGGAAGATACAATCCTAAAAAACATCACTTTGAAAGAAAGTTTGGAACTTATGGGGCGAGAAATCGAAAGACTTCAAGAAAAGTGAAGTCACTTTACTGTCTCTGTCAAATTTCTTTGAATATTTTCCAGTTTACCTGAACCTGCAGTAATCGCTATTTTACGATTTGATTGTGTTGTTGTCATTAAAAGTAACCTCAACTGTTTAAATATTCCACAGTTTCTGATAACTTAAATTCGTTTTTCAACATTTTGTAATGCAAAGAAAATTAAACTGACGAAATTGAACGGTGCGTAAATTTGTTGCGACAATTTGGCGTTTTTCATTTCTGATTCTGCTGTGCACAAATCCTTTCACGTTTCTTCTTTTACTTTTCTTTCATTGGTCTTATTTATAAACTGCACAAACAGATCTTCTGTTTCCTCGAAACTAGTTTGTGTCCAACTACAAATTTGTTATCACGGATAAAACACGAATTTTTTCCATCAAATTTCTTTCTTTTTGTGGTACATCATTCAACATGTTACTAATTATTATACTGAATTATTATTCCTATTTTTTAAATATTTATTTTTACGCTGCTTTAATAATCGATTATTTGTTTGGACCAGCACATGATATATGAAGCCCTCAATTACACCGCCTTCATCTATTTGTGGGCTTTTGTGATTGGTTAGTGTCACTTAATCCATAACCTGTTCACTTTGCCGACTTTAAGTATTATTCGCTGTTTCTTTGTTGCGTCATCTCGTTTAGTTACTGAAGTAATCAGTGGAAAAATGTTAAGAAGCCAAAATGTCTTCTATTGTTGTCATTATGTAATTTTATTATTAAAGCTATTTCCTGATGTCAGGTTTCGATAATAACATATCAGTTAGGCTGAATTAGTAGAAAAATACAAATTAATGAAATATCAGAGATTGTTTGATGACATCAATTTACAAATCAATTTCGGACGTGTTGATGAAGTAAATGAGTTCAAAAAGCGAATTAAATGAAAACAATTATTGATTTTGTAAACTTCTTTTCGAACGTTTAGTGGATATAGAATTTGTTGAATTCAAAAAACTGATTTAGTTTAAAGATTTAGAAATATTAGTGAAATGTGCTTAAAAATGTCTATCTACTTCACAACTTGTCAATACAACTTGCTAAAGTAAGCAAAAAACTGAAAAGTAGATCCGGAAGTAATGATAGTTAGACATTCAACAATCTAACTGGAGTAAGAAGTTCGATATATTAGAGAATTTTTAGGGACATGTTGCTTGTGTTAGTGAATGATTTTAGTTGTAAATAGTGTTGAAACTGTCGACAAAACAAACAGTTTGAAATGTTTTATGAGAAGCAACAAAATTGTAGTAAATCATCAAAACTAAATATTTGAACATCAACAGATGAAACAAGTTACTGAATTTCATTTTCTATTATTCATGTTCTGTTCATAATTTGTCGAATAAAAATCGGAAACATGTCTACTTTTATTGTGTAGCTGCTCCTGTATCTACCTCATCACCATTCAATCGACACCAACAACCAAAATTTTTAATCTTAATTTTTCTTGTTGCAAACAACTAACGAAATCAGAAGTATTTCAGTGCAATAAAATTGAAGTCTCAAAATCTAAAACAATGTACTAAAATATTCCACCTAAACCATTTGACAATTAAAATATTGCAGAGAGTTGAAAAACGAAAGTCAGAACAGAAGATCCACAGAAGCTACATGCAAGCTGACCTTACCACGTGACAAGTTGCAATATATGAAATGTTACACGAAACAAGCGAGCAGTCACGTGATCGACAATTACATGACTGAAAAACAACTGATAGAAAATAAGATTAAAAAGTATTTGCATTTCGACAAACACCACAACCCAACGCAAACTCTTCACCGGTCGGCGGATGGATCACATGTAGTGGACACTCAGTGCCCTGGAGCTTTTGAGCACCTGGACCAGCTGGGCAAGGGGGCAGGATATGCTTGGGGACACCAACAATTCGTTGGAAATCATCGTGGCAAGTTCGGCAGAAGTGGGTGGTTCCAAAACAAAAGTAGACAGCAACAGAACAGCAATAACGACACTGTAACAAAGACCAGAGTTTAGAGGTGGTCAAGACTAAATTTAGAGGTGGTCAGGACTAAATTTAGACATAGTCAGGACCAAGCTTAGAGGTGGTCAGAGGCAGATTAAGAGGTGGGTTGGACTAAATTTATAGGTAGTTTCAATTACATTAAAAGGTATTTAGGATGATATTTTGAGGAAATTGAAAGTAATTACCTTGTACTCGAGAAAGTCGGTTCCGTGTTTAGTGCAAATTTGCGCACGTGCGACATCAGAGCAAGCACCACAAACCAACTCGCGCTCTTCAAAGTCATCCTTCAAGTCCGCTTCCAACTCACATCGGATTTCACCTCCGTAGTACGCCTGCGTATATGACGTCATCACGACGAAGTGACGGGCAGAAGAAGTACCTTGTTACATTTGTAGCACATGTAGTAGGCGTATTTGCTGATAGCGTACTCAAGACGCTTCTGGAAGAAGCGCGAATCCGGTGAAGTGATTGCTTTACATTTACCAAGTCCTTCGTACTCAAGACGTTGAGAAGCTTTTCGACGGACTTCAAGTTGAAGTTCCCGTAGAGGAGAAAGATACTTCTCGAGAGATGGATGAGACATCTCGACCTAAAGATGAGGAAGACACAGATGAAGATGTAAAGAAGACACAGATGAAGATGTAAAGAAGACACAGATGAAGATGAGGAATACATAGATGTGAGGAAGGTACCTTGCAAATGGAACAGTTTAGAAACCCGAAGGTAATTCGAGGTCCATTCCATTTATTCTTTAATAAACTTTCACAACAATGAAAGTGAAAAAGATGACCACAATCCAGCTGTTGGTAAAAAGTTGTGATTGGTCACAATGATTTAGTCGAATGATACCCACCTTAATAACAGGAGCAGATGAAAGTGTCTCAGTGAAACAAATCATACAAAGATCTTCAGCATCCTGTTTTAAATCTTTGCTACATTCAGAATGTAAACATTGAAGACAATTTTCATCAGAATTTAATCCTCCACAAAAATGTCCACAACTCAGAACTTTTAAACAAGCCTTCGACAAAAAAGCGTTTAAAATAGCAACAAGTCGTCATAGCAACAAGTCTCATAGCAACAAGTCGTCATAGCAACAAGTCTCATAGCAACAAGTCTCATAGCAACAAGTCTCATAGCAACTTACAGTAGAAGCGAATTGGCGACAAACTTCATCAGCACAAACTCCAGTCAAGGCAAGCGTCTCGCTGTTGACGCCACAAAAACGACAATAACTTCCTGATGACGTCAGAGTGGCGTTTGGTCGGCTTGAATTTTCTGACCAACAAGCAAATGATTAGAAGAAGGTGGACTGACCGGCAACTAACCTATATCATGACCTTTGAACTCGATGACAGCTTTCAAAGATCGTGAATCGACGAGCGCGAGAAGCCAGAAGAGTTTGAGACGTCCGCATCCTTCGTGAAGTTCCACTTGGATCGCTTGTTGCTCTTCTTTAAAGATCTACAAGATGCAAATAAGGAGGGATGCGTATGATGTCATGAAGAAGACTAACTTGACGTTGATGGGAACGAGTTTTACGATTAAGATGAAGAACTGAATCACATCGCGAACAAAGATCGCCACAAGTGTTGCAACGAACAATAGCGGGTGTCATCTCGTCATCATGATTTTCACAGATCCGCTGAAGATCAAGATGAAGAGAAAATCAAGAAAAGATCAACATCAAGGTGAAAAGGTAATCTCAGAGCAAAGATGAAAAGATTTGAACAAAGAAGTTTTTAGGGCGTATCTGAGGTTCTGGGGATCTTTCTGACTGACTGACTGACTATCAACTCTCTACTTTTTTCTAACTTCGATCTTTCGTGGGTCGTGAACCTGACCAGGGTAAAAGGACCCCATCTCTCATCAGATGTAAACGATGACCCAACAGGTCAACATGACGACGAAATAGGACCCAAGATATAGGTCGTTCGGCGACGTTGTTAGCCGGGTTGGCTGGGTCCTGAACAATTGGTGGACAGTCACGTGACTCGCGACCACTGTACTCGATGTTGTACTCGGTTGGGTCATAAAATCGTGACCAGGACAAGCGGACACGAGTTGGCCTGTGGACAACAAGTAGATGAAATAGAAAGTTGGAGTATGTGGACAAACAACTTGTGGACCGCTGTTGAAAGGACCAACTTGATGAAGTATCTCACAATCACTTTTTCATCAGGGGAATTCCCATCGATGACGTGGCAGGCGTTCTCAAACGCGCGAATCACGAGAAGTGCAAGAAGATAAGATGGAGGTTTCCATTTGTCATCTTTCCAATCACACCAACTTCGCCATTGTTTCACGACCCTGATCACGCTCAGCACCTGATGACGTCATCATCACGTGATGTCAGCATCGTCATCATCACGTGACCAACTTGCGGAGGTTGTTCTTGGATGAAGATCCTTTGAAGATGAGCAACATCCGGTGAGAACCAACAAAGAACTTCCGATGTTCGTTGCCGTAGCAACTCCTCATATAGCGCGTCGTAACCGCCATCACTGGTGACGTCATCACTGTTGTGTGTCCAGTCATGCGAGACAAACACCTCAAACTCGATTACGTCATTGAAGCCGCGAAACTGGATTCCGCGAGAACTGCGATGGAAAGCGAGAAACGATGACGTCATCAACACCGAAGTGTAAAAGTACCTCGAAGTGAGGTGAGTGACGTCATTAAGTTGGCCATCAGCGGTGGCATCTTCTATGACGTGACGTAGGGCGACGAGTAACGATGGCAACCACGTGACGTGAGCAACTCTCGGGATATCGGGAGAGAAAAGATGAAGATCAGCATCACAACGAGAGACACAACATGTGTTGGTGCCCAGGGAGCCGGATAACAATGTACGCGTGACTCGCAGTCCGGTCCTTGTCTCCAACACTCGTTTTACGCCATCAAGTGTGGTCCGGGCCACAACGCGAGCTTCGGCCATCTTCTCTTCATCTGCAGTGGACGCCACGACCAGCCTGTCACGTGTCAATCAAAGATGATGTCATCATCGCGTTTAGTGGCGTCATACGTGTTGAAATCGCGACGGAACTCGACAAACTTCCGACCCAGCTCTTTCTCGCTGATCTTCGGAGCTTCGTAAATCTTCCGCGAACTCCTCACAGATTTTCCTAAATTGAAAAGTGGTGATGACGTCATCAAGTGCTTCGAAGCGCACCTTTGTCTCGTGTCGCGAGATCAGCCATCAAATGGATTAGAGTCTTCGCGCTATTTGATGAACCTTCTTCTTTGGTGGCATCACCGCTGACGTCATCACCTACGTCACTGGCGAGGCGCGGGCGTTGTTGCAGAGCGGAGCATTTACTCTCAAGCGCCACCACTCGACGTTGAAGCTGCTTGAAGCGCTGTTGCGCGGTCGCACGCTCCTTCCTGATGACGTCATCACAATTAATTGACAGCGATGACGTCATAGCAACCAACCGAGCGTTATAAAGAAACTTGCGTTCACGATCAGCCGTGGGTGAAGGTGCAGGAGTTTTATAGAGTAGATGATTGGACAACAACTCGACGTGAAGTGAGATGTACGAGTACCTGCCCAAAATGGTCGTTTACGAAAGTGGTCCACGGATGACGTCATCACTACTAACCGTTCGTAACCGTCATCTACATCGGTCCGGTACAAGTTGCCGTCCATGGTCAGTTCGTCAACACTGACGTCAGATTTGATGACGTCAGCGTCTGACCAGTTTTCACCGAAGTACCCGATGAGAGCTCCTTTGGTGTTTAAGGACACATTGACGGAAGAGTCGTCGGATGCAGGCGCTACAAGCGTCGCATTCCAGATGACATGGCGATGATAGAACTCGACGAGCCCAGATGTGGTCTTTTCACTCTGGTCCAGTTTCAGTTTCAGCTTCGACGATTGAAGGGTTTTAAGTAACCAAGGACAACCGGTCAAGTCTTCAAAGGGCGTGACACAAACTGTGGGACAATTTTGCGGCTCAGAAAGGGTCACATGGATCTCGTTGACCTGATAACAGATACATATGAGTAATTGGCGGTCAGTAGTTGGTGGTCAGTGACCTCAGTGACGGAGATAAACTCGACACCGACCCGAAGCTTCTGGTCCGTGAGGGAACGCATGAAGTCACCTCGATTTGGAAAAGCCACGCCGCTGGGCATCTCACTGATACAGTTGCCGGCAAATGTGTGTTCGTAGAGGACCGGGGACGGCTAGACAAGGACAGTAGGTCAAGTGTGGTCAAAGTAAAGTGGACAACTCACCTGCCCTTCGATTAGAAATTTTGCTTTGACTTTGACCAGATGATTAGCTGTGGTACAGTGCAAGAACAGAGCCACATTGCCCTGGTTGTCCTCATCTGGTCCATCGGGGAATACCCGGATCTAAAACGGACGTATTGAATCCAATAGTGACGTCATCAGATCACTGACCTGCCACGCAAATCCACCAACGCTAAATGGTGAAGTGTGGACCATGGGGAAAGGATGGGCCGGAGACAGAGGTGGTAATTGGACAGTTTCTTCAATTACAGTCTTGTATGATTTACATTCAAGTTCAATTAGAACCTTGTTGCCTTCAAACAAGAAACCTCCATTTGGTTTCAATAAAGTCTGTCCCAAAGGTGGTCAGTAGTAGTTGTGGGTCACTGTGTGGTCCTCACCTCTCGACGGATGAATTCCTTCCATCCCCATGACAACGCGTCGTCATTACGCGAGAATACGCGACCACTAGGAGGACTGTAGTAGGTGTAATTGTTTTGACAATTGACCAAATTGATGACGTTGAAGGAGTAAGCTGTGTGGACGCGGACATCTTTTCCCAAGTTGACGATCCGTAGATAGAAACTAGTGGACAGTTGGACATGGTAACTACAGTGACAACTCACCTGAAGTACTCGTTGTTGGGCTTGCCAGTGTAAACGTACCACCGGTGACCAGCAAAGTGGAACTCACGTGACCGAACATCAAAGGTTGAAACTTCGTGAGGATTCTCGATGAGAAATGTGAAGATATGAGTTCGCTCTTTGTCTTGTAACGATAAAAATCGATGCAGTTGGATACAAGGAGCCATCTCTGGTAGCCTTAGAAAAAATCACTGGTTGCTAACTGAAATCTGGTTGCTAGCTGGTATCTGGTTGCTAACTGAAATCTGGTTGCTAGCTGGTATCTGGTTGCTAACTGAAATCTGGTTGCTAGCTGAAATCTGGTTGCTAGCTGGTATCTGGTTGCTAGCTGGTATCTGGTTGCTAGCTGGTAACTAAAGCTATGAGCTGGTCGAAGTTTGAACAAAAATGAGATGAACGAAGCGGTTTGAAATATAAAGGAAGGAAGGAAGTAAGGAAGGGGGAAAGAAGGACGCTATCAAGCACCCTTTCATCTACTTGATCATAACGAAGCGAATCAAATGAACAAATTGAAGAGGGAATAGAGAAGCTCTCGAACAACGATCGATCGTTCACTGACCTTGTTACTATGGTTACCAGTAGCTTCTTTTAATGGCGTCAACATATCCACGTGACTCTTATCCAACACACATAAGGCGGCGAGTGCTAGCCAGAAGTAGCGCCCTCTAGTGATCGCACTTGCTTCTCGATCTTTCTCACTTAACTTGGTGAGATTGAGTAAAGCACGAGAGATCGTAGCGTTTGCAACTCTCTTCCATTCAACACCAGTCTTCATGAAAGACACATGATCAACAAATGATGAGGATCAGATGAGGATCAAACCTTCATGATGTCGGAAAAGAGGCTCAGGACTCCTTTGACAACCGTCAGGCTTGGTTTGGGACCTCGAAACCATAAATCCGCATCATTTGAAGAAGATCTGAAAGAGGTCTGAAGATCGATCGTACAAAGTTTCCGATTCCTCCACAGGGACTTCGGAGCAACTTCCAGTGATGAGGGGAGATTTGTTCCTTTTATCTGAACCATCAAAGACTTCGCGATCACTGCTAAGAAGGGATCCAACACAGAAAAGTCGTCACTAGGTGGCGCTTGATCGTTCTATAAACAATCCGGAATAAAAAAGTAGTTTAAAGCGCGCGACTACGCCACCTGGTGGTGATCAAAGACTGTTTGAAGATTTGGAACATCAAGTCCTAAAAGTTCATCACAAAAGTATGAAGGAAGATGATCATAAAAAATCAATTTCAACAAATCAATCGTCTGCATAACAACATGTGAGTCACAGCGCGTCAATTACGTCACTGATGACGTCACTAACCACTTCTTGAACGCGAGAAGTTGATATATGAAGAAGAATGAGAAGATTGGATGCAAGAGATCGATGAGATGTGTAGAGGCGGATGTTGCTAGCATCAGCTTCAATCCAGTCAATCAACAACGTCACCAACTCCAAGCAGAAATCATCAGAGTATTTCTGTGACGTCATCGAAGTTAGTGACGTCATAGCGTCTGTGACGTGATCACCTTGATATAAGGAGAGTTGATGATACTAGAGAGTTTCTTCTGTTCATGTGTGATCGCATCCAAGATACTTGTAATCACCTGCAAGTAATCAGGGGTACCAGTTGAATAGCGCGTGTCGCGTTCATGACGTCACCTGCTTCCAGTATTCCTGCGTTCTTACAACTTTTGTTTTTCCTCCAAACTCATCTTTTTCCATGACAACCTACAGATGATCGTGATCAGCAGAAGATAATCGCGTTAGTGACGTCATCACCTGACATGAAAGACTAGCAAATGTAGCGAGCATTTCCAGATGATTCGAACAACTTCCAGCGCTTTCAACTTCGCGCGTTTTCGCTGCAAACACCTGAACTTGTCGAACTCGCAATCCGTTGTCATTTCCACGAAGTTCAACTCGCACTTTCTACAAGAGTCACGTGACGTGGTCTTATAGCGGTGATGACGTCACTGACCTTGCAAACGCGCGCTAATCGACATTCGATCCAACCAACAAATGAAACTGCAACACTTTTCGCGAGAAGCATCTTCCATGATTCGGACTCGTCACTGAGCACCAAAAAGTTGACCTTTGAAACCTTTTTCTGTTGACCAATCAGCAGATGTTACAGCGAAATGAGAGATGACGTCACAAACCTGTGAATCGCGCGTGTTATCGATGTGAATCCAAACTTCACTGATGTCACTTCCACTGAGGGTCAGAAGTTTTGAGCGATTCTTATCTCCATCTCCTGAATCAATCAACTCATGTTCACTCAACCATGACTCACATCACTCATGTTCACTCAACCATGACACACAACACTCATGTTCACTCAACCATGACTCACATCACTCATGTTCACTCAACCATGACTCACATCACTCATGTTCACTCAACCATGACACACCTGACTCCCAAAAGGTTTCGGTTGATCCATCAACTAGACTTTTTGTCATCGCTTTGTTGCTGGATGCTGTGATCTCGATCTTTGACGAGATATCTTCAATCATTTCTACTTTTCCAACTTCATCTTCCATCAACGTTGTAGTGACGTCAGCACCGCTCGAGAGGATCTCACACAACTCATCAAAAATTTTGCTGTCAGCCAGAAACTTGTGATCTGTTGGGAGCATCTGTATGTTGAGACATCTGCAAAAGATCACAAGATCAGAAGGACATCCGAAGGTGGATGACGTCACAAACTTAATCGCTGTCAGCTGACATGAACTGTTCGGCGTCACGTGACTGATGACGTCAGCGATGCTAGCAAGAAAACAATGAAAGGAAGTGATGAGCGGATGCAAGAGATCAAATCCACACATCATCAACTTCTTGTAGGGATTTTCAGCCATTAGCCGTCGACTCTGTCGATGACGTCATCGAATTAAACATATCAACAACTGTGACGTCATCACAAACCCGCATGACGTCACCAAACGACGATTCTTTGGCAGAACTAGTAGATAGAAGAACTTGCAGGAAGGTCCACATGGCGGTATGCAAATGAGATTGTGACGTCACTGTTTGCAGCATCCACGCCAGCGCCTAGCAACAGATAGCGGGTGATCATGACGTCATGATGACTTCATAGTGACAGTGATCACCTGGATACAGTAGATTCGAGTAGTTGCAGCTCGTTGAACTTTCAATATATGATGACGTAAGTCGATGACGTCACAAGTCGCGTTGCTGATGAAGGAAGTGAAGCGGAAGACTTTTTTGAAAGCAGCTTTAAATGAATCCGAGATCTCTTCCTGGATCATGTCTGCAAAGATCAAATCAAGGATCAAATGATCATTTAAAGATCTTTTACTTTCGTTGGGGTCCTGTTTCTCTGTTGATTCAGAAGAAACTTCCATCTGAACATCTTCTGAGCAAGATCTGAAGATGAAGATTTTGGGAAGAGTTTTTGGGGTGAAGTTTAGAAGCAAACTCACTTAGATTCGGGATCTTTAGATGTTTCAGGATTGATGTAGTGAGCAGATACTGGAAAAAAAGGTGGAGGAAGCGAAGATTGACCTGAAGAAGATATTGCAACATCCGAAAGATCAAGATCACAATCAAACCTCGATCTCGTTTTCCATTCCACAAATCTTTGAGATCACTCATGATCAGATCAACAAAATCGCAGGAATCGGGATCATTGGAAGCTCGAATCAAGAGTCTTTTTGGGGCTCGGTCAAGATCAAGTAGAAAGATCGCGTGTTCTTTGAAGATCTATAAGAAAAAAGAGTAATAAAAGATGTAGAAGATGAGATGATACCTTGTAAGTTGAGATGAGATGCTTCCCTTTATTTTGTATCTTCATCTTCGCGACCTCATCTTTCATCCTCTTCGTTTTATCCGGTTTCTCCGAATTATATCTGCAACCTTACATCCAATCACAAATCCCTACATGACGTCATTCACCTGTTCCTGCATCCATGACACATCGTGTACCAGTGACCATTAGTATCTGACCACCCACACATGACCTCACATCCCAACTTATATTCCCCCTTCTTGTTGAATCCTTGTCCTTGACACAACTTCCCACATCCAGGATGTTTCTATGACAACATCGCGAATCATCAACTCACGCGAATCTTCGATGAGTCTTTACCTCTTTCATGTGTTCACTGATCACCTTGACCTTCTCGGAGCAGAAAGGACACGCCACTAGCTTACCACCTTTGTTTTGATTATAGCGAGTGACTTGCAAGTTATCTACAACTTCCACCTGATCCGCTCCCATCGGAAAGTATCCTTGCGCCATCGGTAAAAGTCTTCCTCCGGCTTCGCGGCTCGGATCATCGAGATACTCAGCGACCTGACTCATGATTTGTCGCATCTGTAGCACCCCAGGCTTGCCATTACGCTGAAGATGACGAAGATTTCTCATCTGTTGACGTTGTGGATTGTTCATCTGTAGATCAAGATCAATGAAAGATCAATTGGATGCAAGAGAAGAGAGGAAGACAAAGACATGCGACATCAAATGGGGCAGAAGGGAGTATATAAAGAATTGCATCTCAACTGGAACACCATTATGCCCAATTGGCTCATCAATGGCGTGAACAAACATCCTTCGCGCGTCCGCTATTCTTCTAATCACTCGACGATGAACCGCATTATTAAGAGGAGCTTGAAGAGCGAGAGCTGGAAGAACAGCTTGAGGAGGAGCAATGATCGGATTAGGAAGTTGAAGAGGAGTAGGTGTTGGAAGCTTCTGGACTTTTTTCACTTCTTCCATTTCGACCACCTTCTTAAAATCATTCATCTGGAACGAATCAAAAGGGTGAGGGCGCCTCAGTCCACCAGCACCACGCCACCTGCTGGACTGACACCACATGTGACGTCACACACACAGCAGGCCACGTGACACGACTAAACACAAGCCAGCAGGCAACTTCCTACTTGAACTTTTCCCGCTTCAGTCGCGACTTGCTCAGAAACTAAGCTCCAAAGTTGGATGAGGAAGTGAAGGGAGCTTGGAAGAGAGGGTCGTGATGAGGAAGATGCCACAGTTTCATCACTAGAGGTCGCTGTTAAAGATGAGGGTCACTAGACTAATTGTGATGACGTCAATGGCTTACTGGTAGTCTCTACTTCATCTTTCGAGACGTGATGACGTAAGAGGTATTCTGAACACTTGATGGCGTATTTATCAAGATGTTGATGCCATAGTAACGCAGCAAACACCGCGCGAACACATTCAGCCGTCGAAGGTGCGAGCGCCACCTTGTGAGTTCGTCTGCAAGTAGCGCGCTTGGTGACGTCATCAGACTGTGACGTCATTCACTTACTTGAGGTTGACGGGGATTTGACGTTGATTCAAAGTTTCCAGAATTTTCTTCTTCGTCGTCTTCGAATGACTTTAAACAACCAATCAGCAATCAGCAAGTGCAGTGACGTCACTACTCACGATTTGACGAGACTGGGGCGTGTGGGACATTGGTCTGGGTCGTCGATATACGTCATCACGGCGACGCTTGAACCTCCTCGGATCACTTTATCTTTCAGAAAATCGTCCACTGTGTCTTCTCTTGCGGATGACGTCATCTTTTTTGGCAACTTAAGGATTACTTTTGTGTCACTTGCGCAGTTGTGACGTCATCGCTTCTTACTTTTGTGGACGATGGACGCTTGCGCGAGATAGTGACGTCATTTGACTTCTTCTTCTTTGATGTCTTCTTGGAGGAGCTCAGATTAGCTTGATTCGATTTGGCAGTATCTAATTGGTCGCTAGTGGCAACGACGGCGTCGCGAGTGGTAGTGAGAAGCGATTTTTTCTTCACAGCTCGCGTTATCATGCGTGACGAGTCGACGCCGTGAGGAAGCGGATGTGACGTCATTGGGGATTTCATGCTTCGAAGAAGTGCTGCTGTTTTTGATGACGTCATCATCGGTGACAAGAGCGTGTGATCAGAAAGCTTGTTGTAGCGCAGACAGAAGGCTTCAGTGACGTCATCACTATCACAGTACTTGCTCATCGATTCCTGGTGATGACGTCATGTAAGTGATTCGATTACGTCATAAAAGACAAACCTTCGCGAGGCGAACCCAACATCCTTCGGAATTGTTCACTTCCGTGGAGAACTGGATGACGTCATTCTGATTTACCAAACCCACCTACAAGAAGTATTAGGTGGTGATAGGACTGGGCAGGACTAGGGTTGAGGGGCAGGGCTGGGTTTGTACCTGTTCACTCATTAGGGAAGGTTTACTTCGGATTCGAAGAGCTTTGCTATCAGTTTTCACAAATTGAAGTTTTTGATCTTCATCTAGGGACTTGCTGTTCCCAGAAGTTGACAAGAGTCCCGGATTTGGTTGCTCAGTTCTGCCTCCTGGTGTAGGCTTGACCATCACTTCACAGCTTGGACCAACAAGGTGACCATCCAACAAAACTTGCAGTTTAAACTTACCACAGCTCTTTGGCACCCATTTAGCTCGGTACAAGCCTGTAAACAAGTGGACAGGTGGTCAATAGGATGTAAACAAGTGGACAGGTGGTCAATAGGATGTAAACAAGTGGACAGGTGGTCAATAGGATGTAAACAAGTGGACAGGTGGTCAAGAGGTTGTGGACAAGTGAACAGGTGGTCAAGAGGTTGTGGACAAGTGGACAGGTGGTCAAGAGGTTGTGGACAAGTGGACAGGTGGTCAAGAGGTTGTGGACAGGTGGTCAATAGGATGTGGACAAATGGACAGGTAGTTAAAAATGAACTAGTGGGCCAAATAAACAAACCATCTTTGGCACAATTGACTTCAACTTCTTCAGGTCGGGGAAGAGCAAGACGAAGTTCTTCGAAAGAGAAATCGCGATATGACGTCATCATCGAAATACAATGATACTTGGAACCCGCCAACATCACCTCCTTGTAACATTCAGTTGGTACTTCATTATGGGTGGGTGAAGAAAGTTCTGTAAACATACGACAGTTACCATGGGTAGTTGTGGTTGCTGTGGTTACCTCTAGGTGTGGTTGAGTCATGACAGGCAAGACAACGGACCAGAAGCTCCACACTAAGTAAAGGAACGTGGACAGGGACTTCGTTTTGGTCTCGGGTTAGTATGGTGATTGAGGTGGGCAGAGATTGAAATAATGAAGCTGAATTGACTTGTAAGATGCAACAAGATGGATCAACATATGGTTGTGGTTGTAACCATCTACATATCATCTAATTTATACCAGCCCATGGGACAGTTGGTTCAGTACTGACCTGGCTAGGTGACCACCTTTTGTATTAACATCACCTTGTATGAAATCGCGAAGGAATTGTTTGATGGGGCAAGTTTGGTTGAAGGGCACTTCATCCGTCATCAACATCTCGAGAGTAGGAAAGTTCTCCAGATGATTTCCGAAGTAAAGGAGATCAGCAAATTGTTCGAACGTTTTCTCCACTTCACTCGAATTTCCTTCTTCTATCTCATTGGCTGAAATCAACGAGTTGTAATGACGTCATCACCACGATACTTCCACCTACTGGTGATTGAATGCTTGGAAAGGGCGACGATTGCTTGATTCGAAATATTCAACATTTCGTCGATTAGTCGCGAAATCGCGTCTCGCTTCATTGAAGGCTTGTAACCTGCATCACATGACAAGATCAGATCCAGAAGATCAGATCCAGAAGATCAACGATGAACCTGTTACTTGGCAACGAAACCCGAAGAAGTTTTCAGGATTTACGTCAATTTTCTTCTGGTAATCTGATGAAGAAGTAAGAACAAACTCCAGTTGATGACCTGTTGATGACGTCATTGATGACACAGGTGAGGGTGATGACGTCATTGATGACGAAAGAGCTTACCAGGAATCATGCAAGCTTCAAGCGGCCAGTTATCCTTTCCGGTCATCTGCTCCAAAATCCGAATCCGTCGATCCTAAAAAGATAAAGATCAAAATGAAAGAGGATCAAAACAAGAATGATGAGCGATGGATGTAGATCTTACCGATCCGGGCTTGATTGCAAATACTTCCAAATAATCTTCTTTTTGAGCTGTTTGACATTGAACATCAAACTCAAGGAGCATATGAGACACAGATGAAGGAAAAGATGCCTGAAAAGATGAGGAGATGATCAGGATGAAGATTTCAGAACAAGATCTCACTCACTTTGTATTGCTGCATTCTACCGCCATCATACGGATGTTTGCTCTGAACGATCAGCTTTATGACGTCATCGACGCTTTTCGTCTCGACTTGTAGCCTGGTGTGAGCTTTAATGAGAAGTGGAAGAAGCTCCTTGATGAGATCCAGCACCTGATATGAGCGCTGCACGCTTTCCGTTACCATAGCAACTATCAAAGACATGAAAGATGAATAGACGGATGCAGGAGAAGATGAAGATCACCGATGTTGTGAAAGAGCTGTGGAAGAAGACATCTTACAAGATCACTTCTAATTACTTGCTTCAGATCATCAAAAGCTGAAAAAGATCGATTAATCGATGATGGTTGTCATGGCAATCACTTACAGCAACCAGTATCAAAGAGCGACCTCAAGTGGTGAGCAAGTGATTGAGATATACGAGTTAGAATGTTGATAGCATGTTGATGGTAAGTGGTAACCGCTTGATCGTTACTAACAGCATCACCATGCCAACCATCACTAGTGTTCAACGTCACATCACCACCTGTCACACATTTGTTGCTATCCAGTCCAGTTCTATGGAAAAAGGTGTTGACGAGTGGTCAGGTGGACAAGTGGACTAATTACTTGTGGTAGATGAAAGTGGGAATTTGTTGGTGCTTGATGTTGTTCGTTGTCAGGAAGATAAATTCCGTTCCATCTGGTCCAGTTAGGTCAAAGTTACATTGTTCACCACTGTACGTCCGACCACCGACCATGTGGACCGCAATTGTGTAAACACGTCCTTTCTGTTGGAAACAGTGGTGAGTATGATGAGATGGTTGTAGTGAGATGGTTACATTGAGTGTGACAGGTGGTTGTAGTAAGATGGTTGCTACATGGTTACTGCAATCTACTGGTGAGATGGTTCCTTTCGTTTCCAATAAAACTGTCCTCGTTGCTATGGTACTAGTGGTCATCTAATGAGGACCACAAGTTACATGAGTTAACCACAAGTGTGGGACGCACTATTTGGACAGTGTAGGTGAGGTGGTTGTTGGGACTACCATACAAACCCAGTCCCGACAAGATGACGTCATTGTTGCGAACTTCGAAACTTATCTTGTCCTTGTTGAGGGCACCATAGTCAGGCCAAGTATCAGCTGAATGTTGGATCTCAAATCTACATCAGATGAGGATTAAAAGAAGATGAGAGTGAGAAAAGATGAAGATGAAACCTGTTTAGATGATGAGTTTCATTCTGATCCTCATCTGATCTTTTTGGGATCATTTCGGCCGACTTTCGTTGGCGGTAAACGAAATCGGAAGTAAGAACTGAGAGAAAGTAACAACTGCTATGAGTGAGGCTGTTGCGAGGTGAGTAGACAAGCTGGAGATCAACGATATATCAACTGGATGTTTAATTTAAGAACAAAGATGTACTTCTTTGAAATAATCATCGCGAGATGATATAGATTGATGTGAAGACGATGCAATCGCGATTAGGGCGTTGACGACTTCTTTGTAGCTGTACAGCGGCAGAGATTCACAATCTGTACAAAAACGACATGAACATCGGGGATTTGAGCAGCAATTGGCGGGAACTGACCCATAAAATTACCGCTAAGGTTTGAAAAACTCTGGGGGAAGAGTGGAAGGCAAGCAACGCGATCAATCGCGGGTTGTCGAAGCGCATCAAGCGCCATGACGATCAGACGACAGCTGCTGCCTTCACCTGAGCTCTAAGGATGCAAAGGATCAGAAAGATGCAAGAAATCCGGGAGACTGACATTGAGATATTGACTGAGAGCTTGTTGAAGAAAGTTCCATTTCATCTGAGAGTCCGGGAAGAAGAGATGGATGCAGCGGATCATAGTGAGATGAATCTCCATGACAACGTTGGTCGCGAAGTCTTCAATCAACCACCGATCTTTCTCGCTCATTGATTTCGCGTCTTTGATCGCGCTATCAACTTCTCCATCAGAAATGACCTGCTTCATCACCTCAACTATCTCATTATAAGCTGCAGACTTCTCGCGTAAGTCACGCCCACCTACGCGATGTGATGACGTCAGCATTTTGCAAAAAGATGTTGAATGATGGACTTACTCGGATGAAGAAAAGCGAAGCGACAGAAACGGATACAAGATGAAAAGATGAAGGACAAATTGATTAAGTTGTCAGACACAATTACTGGCTGAGTTGTGGCTCGCAAGTCAATATCTTTTGGGGCGGTCTTGGTCGGCTGGTCACCATCTTCCAGCATAGGTGTGGTGGGCTGGTCACCATCTTCTAGCATAGGTGTGGTGGGCTGGTCACCATCTTCTAGCATAGGTGTGGTGGGCTGGTCACCATCTTTAGCATAGGTGTGGTCTGTTGGTCACCATCTTCTAGCATAGATGTGGTCGGCTGGTCAAAATCTTTTGGCATAGATGTGGTCTGTTGGTCACCATCTTTTAGCATAGGTGTGGTCTGTTGGTCACCATCTTCTGACATAGGTGTGGTGGGCTGGTCACCATCTTCTAGCATAGGTGTGGTCGGCTGGTCACCGTCTTTTAGCATAGATGTGGTCTGTTGGTCACCATCTTTTAGCATAGGTGTGGTCTGTTGGTCACCATCTTCTGACATAGGTGTGGTGGGCTGGTCACCATCTTCTAGCATAGGTGTGGTCGGCTGGTCACCATCTTCTGACATAGGTGTGGTGGGCTGGTAACCATCTTCTAGCATAGGTGTGGTCTGTTGGTCACCACCTTCCAGCATAGGTGTGGTGGGCTGGTCACCATCTTTTAGCATAAGTGTGGTCTGTTGGTCACCATTTTTTAGTATAGGTGTGGTCGGCTGGTCACCATCTTCTAGCATAGGTGTGGTGGGCTGGTCACCATCTTTTAGCATAAGTGTGGTCTGTTGGTCACCATTTTCTAGTATAGGTGTGGTCGGCTGGTCACCATCTTCTAGCATAGGTGTGGTGGGCTGGTCACCATCTTCTAGCATAGGTGTGGTCGGCTGGTCAAAATCTTTTGGCAGAGGTGTGGTCGGCTGGTCACCATCTTCTACTACTAAACCATCATAGAAATCAGTAAAGAAGGAAGTCCGTGACCACTTCATCAAATAGGGCAATGTTCTAACCACTTCCTGTGGTTGACAAGTGATTAGCACTTACTCAGTTAATAAGTTGATAGACAATTACCGTCGCAAAGTTGTCAAAAAAACTCGGCTTCAGCGAGTCCACTAAGTCATAGTCACGCGCATCTCGACTTAATTGGTCCTCGTCACTGGTCAGTTTCTGAATCTGGTCTACAGTAGACGGCAAAGTGTAAAGAAGCTCGGGTAATTGTCCTGCAGCCACATCTGTCCCATTGTTAGACAATCGAGACCGGCGAAAAGAAAACTTCACTCTGAAAAAGTTGAAGAAGTGAAAAGTGGGCCACAGGACAGTGGTCAGAAGATAACAAACCCGTCAATTGATGTAATAGATTCGTAACCCCCGGACCCACAATCACTTGATGGTCCATTTATATTGGCCTTGATAGTGTACCACACTTGAGGTCGAATGGTCACTGGTTTGTCAAACATCAATCGATGCTTGTCCCTGAAACGACCCAGATTGTTGATGACGTCATCATCGCTTCGGGTAGTTACCTAGCAGCGCATTCAAACACGAGATTGTCAATTTTTGTGAGGACATGTGAGTCCTGGTCCAACTGATTGTCCACTTCAGACTCTTGGTCCTGGTACAAGGACACACTAGCTTGGTACTCGCCTCGTCCCCCATAAACCCCGACGCCCCCTAACAGAACCTCTTTGCTGCACGAAAAGCTGATAGCTTCGAGTGAATGTTGCGAGTATCTCCACCCTCCTCCGAGCTCTAAAGATCAAAAAAGATCAGCTAGAGATCACAGAAGATGAGGAAGTGATCACGAAAGATCAGGAAGTGAGACTTACTTCGAAATCTTTCAACAATTGTGAATTCGTAAGCTGACAGTTTTCGCGATTTGTAATTTTCTGTTCGGTTGCTAATAACAACAAACGTCGAAATCAGTGAAGCGTGGAAAAGCGACCCAAAGAAAGTCACCTCGTTTTGTGGTTCACTTTCGTTTGCTGGTCATTGTCCACAAGTGGTGTTGTCACAATGGTGTCGAGACAAGCAAGTAAATTAAGGCCAACTTGTGTTCTGGTGGTCAGCTGGTCCGTGCAGAGTGGGACAGCAAGCTGAATAAGTAGACAGAATTAGTGGTTTGCGGACAGCATTTGGTGGACAGTGGTTGATAGACAATGGTTGGTGGACAGTAGGTGATGGACAGTAGTTGGTGGACAGTAGGTGGTGGACAGTAGTTGGTGGACAGTAGATGGTGGACAGTAGGTGATGGACAGTAGTTGGTGGACAGTGGTTGATAGATGGACAGTAGGTGATGGACGGTAGTTGGTGGACAGTAGACAGTGGTGGACAGTAGTTGGTGGACAGTAGATGGTGGACAGTAGGTGATGGACAGTAGTTGGTGGACAGTGGTTGATAGACACGGTAGTTGGTGGACAGTAGGTGGTGGACAGTAGGTGATGGACGGTAGTTGGTGGACAGTAGGTGGTGGACAGTAGGTGATGGACAGTAGTTGGTGGACGGTAGTTGGTGGACAGTAGTTGGTGGACGGTAGTTGGTGGACAGTAGTTGGTGGACAGTAGGTGATGGACAGTAGTTGGTGGACAGTGGTTGATAGACGGTAGTTGGTGGACAGTAGGTGGTGGACAGTAGGTGATGGACGGTAGTTGGTGGACAGTAGGTGGTGGACAGTAGGTGATGGACAGTAGTTGGTGGACGGTAGGTGGTGGACGGTAGGTGGACAGTAGGTGGTGGACAGTAGGTGGTGGGCAGTATTTGGTGGACAGTGGACAGATGGTGGACGGTAGTTGTAGATGGTGGACAGTAGATGGTGGACAGTAGATGGTGGACAGTAGGTGATGGACGGTAGGTAGTATGGTGGACAGTAGGTGGTAGTTGGTGGACAGTAGATGGTGGACAGTAGTGTAACAAATAGCAAGGCTGACCTCAGGTGAAAACGGATTTTTTCGCGTCGATTTGAAGAGCGTCGCTTGTGGCAACATCGATTTGACACGACCATATTGTCGGCTGCATCTGCAAATAACATCTTAAAGCTCTGATGACGTCACTGCTAATGACGTCACAAACCCGTGAAAGATGCCATAAACATGATCATAACAGAAAAGTTCAGCTTCAAAATCTAAAAATGACTGAGGCGCGTTTTGACGTCGAAATTCGCGCGTTTGTTTGTCAACTAGCAACAACTCGTCAAGGCGTGTCTAAAGAAGATCAATATCAGCAGAAAGATCAAATGTGAAGATCAGGAAGAAGATACAAACCTGATCAGTAGCATGCAGAGGTCGGTAAAGAATTCCGATGTTTCCATAACAACCGAACGCTCGTAGCTTTGATCCATTCTCTTTATTTAGTAACACCTAAAAGACATAAAACGTCACACACTGATGACGTCACACACTGATGACGTTACACACTGATGACGTTACACACTGATGACGTCACACACTGATGACGTCACACACTGATGACGTCACTTACTTCTTCATATTTGATGAGTGTAAGTGAATGTGAAGCATATATATGAGTTATATGAGGAATTTTCCCGCTTGATGATTGGCGTTGACTAGCGACAACTAGTGTTGGCTTTTTAATTAAATCTTTCTTCTTATTTTCATGAATCTGACCCATCTATAACACCATAGACATCGTAACCATGGCAACCAGTAACAACGAAACCAACCTTGTTAGAACCACAACCAAAACACAAACCCTCTTCAGACAGCAACAACGTGTGGTAGGCTCCTGTGGCAATGTCCACAACTTTCTGGTCCAGTTCTATCCTCGTCGGGGTCACCCTGATCAACACAATAACTCAATGCACGTCACATCGCGCTGATGACGTCATCTTACACAAACTTTTGCTTCGACCCAATGCCCAGTTGTCCCTGGGAGTTACGCCCGAAGGCGAACACGTGACCGTTTTCCATCAACACGACTGTATGATGAGATCCACAGCTGATCTGGAAACATCACGTCATATCGCTTCTTTGACGTCATCATAAACCAACCTTGATCGCAGTGACGTCATTATCACCAAAACTGATCTTTTTAAAAGCGAGGAGATTGACATGTGAGGAAAGATCAGACATTCCATTGTTTATCTTGATGACGTCATCAGTCGCTTTCTTGGGCGTCTTCTTGGCGGGATTTTCGAGTCGCTGAAGGACTCCCACGTTATTACGTATGATCATATCAATGCCAGGGATCACGTAAGGATCATTGACGAACGGGTGATAAAAATCGTTGATGGCGTCGTTCAAGTGAACAGCCGGGAAATCTATTATGAGCGAATGACGTCATTACCAATGATGACGTCATCAACACGTGATCACCTGCACGAGCGGGGGGTGGTTCATCATCTTCAACTTCACGACTTTCTAACCAATTAGCTTCTTCAACACAAACACGACAGCAACCACATTGAGAACACCCGGAACATCCGAATCCACATCCACATAATCTACAGATAAATGACATGCGAGAAGATGACACTAGATGGCGCTATCACTCACGATCTCCCTTCCTTCTTCTGTTGGTTACCAGCATTGACACAAGAGCTTCCGTATCCGGTGCAACTTCCACACAAGACACAAATGGTACAATGGCCCTTTGCAAACTGATGCTTCTTGAAAGAGCAGATTGGAACTTCATCTGGACCTCCGTCCACCATCACCGATGTCCCTGATTGATTAAGTGATGATTGGATCTTTGAAGAGGATGCTTCAGGACCCTGATCAACTGCTAGAAGTAAAGAAGAGTTCAATTATTTGACGATGACGTCATAAACGCGAGTTTACCATCAGCTGATTGCTTGAAAGTTGCAGCGCTTTCATCGCGACCACATTGTCCCTTGTAATTGACTCCTGCAGTCCATACATGACCTTCTCGAGTTAAAACAACCACATGTGCTTTGCCCAGGGCCACGTCCACCACAAATTGATCCTCCAGAGGCCACACATACCCTTCCTTGTTTGTATGTGAACTGTCCTTGCCAAACAAGTACAACTCGCCCTTGGACGTGACCAGGGCACTAGTCCCAGAGTTACAGCTGGCCTTGGTCACAAATTTGCCATCCATGGCAGTTATCTTCTTGGGCATTTGTGGCAGGGCTGGTTGTTTACTGTGGACCACTGAAACGGACATCATCATCTGATGTGATCACCTAGCAACTAATCACCTTTAATTCCATCTTCACCTCGTTTTGAGGTTCCAACAAAATACGCTCCGCCATCATGAGAGAGCAAGATTGCAAAGTCCCCTCCATCAGATCCATAGATGCTGGTGATACGCGGGAAGTTGCTGATTGGAAGCAGGCGCGGTTCTTTAACAAACTTCAAGTTGTCGTTCTACAGAAGAACGATAAAGATCACCACCAAGTGGCGGTAGTGAGTAAACTGACTCGAATCACTCCGATCTTCGAGCTTCGACCAGAGTAATAAACTCTCCCGTTAGAATCGAGTGAAAGCGCGAAGTGTTCTGTCCAAACCATCTGGACCAGTTGGTTAGTGGTCGCTTCTACACCTGTACAAGAGGTTTGAGGCACATGTGGGGCGTTTTGGGATTGCTTACCGCGATATTTATGAATGGGCAATTCAATCTTCCCCATGGTCACAAAATGAGTTTCCATTGGCGAGATTTGGATGGACTCCAGTTTGAAGTCCAGACCATTTTCGGTGATTTTGAACGAATCAATTGTCACCTTCTTCTGTTGAAAAAAAGAAGATTAGGGAAGAGATGAAGATTAGGATCAAGATCAAAGACTCACTTGTGTGCATCGGATAGAGTAAAAAAGATCGTGGTCACAAAACCACTGACATGGTTGAAAATTGGACAAGTCGGACACCAAATGATATTGCAAGCTGGAAATGTCCACGTGGTAGAGAAGGTGGTCACAAGTGGACAAGAAAAGTTTGTTCTATAAACTAATCGGTCGACATGGTGATGAAAATCGCGATTGGTTACCTGGCAGTAGAGTAGTTGTGATGGCTTGTGTGAAGATATATCGACTAGTCGTTGAGCGTAGAGTGAACCTTGGACAGTGGACCCGTAACCAGTCCCAACTTTGTACAAATTGAAACGACTATCCAAGAAATAGATGTGAGGTCCGTCAGAAGTCATTGAAATAAGATCGTTGTCTTCGAAACAACTTTCAATTATCACCAAAAGCTTTTAATTGAAGTAGTTTAGTACCTTGTAAGTTATGGCACCAGTATTTCGCTTTGTCCGATCCAGAAAGCCCAATCTTCATCAAAGTAGGTAACTTAGTAGATCCGATGAGAACTCCCATTAAACTCCGTTGAAAAACTACCAATAAATTAGGGACCTTTAAGCAAAAAGATAAATTTGTCACGTGATAATTGTAATTAGCATAAGAGCAGAACCTTAAAGTAAAGAGGAACTTTTTGTGTGGAGCAATCGGCAATAAAAGAAGTTGCAACCGCAATTAGCTTTGCAGCGTTCCCCCACGCCAATACCAAGCTAACCAAACAAGCACAAGCTAATGATGTAACATCATTATCAACTGAAAAGAAATATAGAGAAATTAAAACAAATAGCTGATCACGTGTTCATAAAAACTCATATAATACCAAAAGAGTGTTGGTCTGGTTGAGGACAGGGTATTGGCTTACTACAAGGTAGTGATGACTCACTAATATCACAAGCTGGTACAGGCATCGAGTCTATATCGGTTCTAGTTGCCAAACTAAACAAGCTTTCATATAATGACTCTGTGAAGTAGATTAATAGTTGATCAGTTTTGAAACAACAACTGAACAAACCTAGCAAGGAATTATCTGATTCATCAGACAATCCACCAAGTTTTTTATCTTGTAAGACTCTCAGGAGTTGATGAAGAACCTGACAACACAGATCTTCATGTGTCTCAGATGCATTTTTGATGATGCAGTTGATGCTTGACAAACCAAGTTGCAAAGCCTACAACACAAGTTGGTTTGATGATGTAGGGCAAATATTTAATCTCAAAAAACAGAGTAGAAAGATGAACTGACTGTTGAGATCATATTGACTTGATCATCATAAGATTTGTTGATTGGTGACTCATCACTTTTCTGTAACAACTTCTCTACAATTTCACATTGCTTCTTCTCAAACATCTAAACAAGAAAGTCAATTGACAAACAACATATATGAGATAGTTGGACATTTTCTTTGAAAATTTAAATATTTTCAGGAGTCTTGTTGATTCACAAAACACAGAAGATTGAAACTTACTTGATGCTTAACTTTACATAATAACAAGGGGGAAGGTGGGTTTGAACAGATTTTAGTATAAACCAGCTTACCGTGAGTAGTTGTCTGAAAGAGATTTTAAAATAACAAAAATTTGAGATAATTTTTAAAAGAAATAAACAAAAACAAATAAAATAAATATTTATTCTTGTTGATTTTATAAATATTTTAATAGCTCACTTTACCTTGATACTTATTTCATTATCTTTAGTTATTTGATTGAACTTAGAGCTATCAGATTCTGACACAACTGTTTGAACTTGAGCATCAAACAATTCATCAGAAAGAAGATCAAGTTCAAGCTTACATTGAGAATTCATTTCTAAGCACTCCATAATCAACCAAATACAAAACAAAACTTTTAATCTTTATACAGAACAAGAAGTAGTTAAAAAACTGCACAAATTTCAGAAAAAAATTTCTTAACTCATAAAGATATTAAACATTTTTTTAGATTAAATTCTCATTTGTTATAAACTAAGTTTTTAAAATAAGTAAGTTTATTCTTATATAAATTAACCTCTTATATTCATTCAACTCATTTCATGATTAAATTAGTTAATTCAAAACAGAAAAAATATAATTAATTTATCTTAAAAACAAATTACAATCATGTTAAGGTGAAACATGACAACTGTTCATTGAAAACATTACAAAAAGTTCAAAAACAGTTCAATAATTAGTAAAAATAACAAGTCTTATCACAAGTTTGTTTTATTAAATTTAAAGAATATAAAAACCCAATATTGAAGCCATATTTCAAATATATTAACCAAGAAACACTAAACTAAATTTCTTAAAAATGCTTTATGACAATCAAATCTAAAACTGATTTATAACAATTACTTGTTGACAAGAAAAATGAAAACTTAGCAAGTAAATCTACTGCAGAAATATCAAACATTTCCTTTAAAATACAAAGGTATTGTTAGCTAAAAATTAATATCTCAAAACACAAGAAAAATTATCACAAGGAGTTTGACTTTTTAAAAACAAATAATTTTATTCATGAATAAAAATAAATGCATAAATTAACTATTTAATATCAAAAAGAAGAAAATTAAAATAACAAAGATTTAGTTCAGAAACCAAACAACTTTCAAGATGAATAAACTTGTCCTTGAATCTTTATAAAATATTCTAGAAAGATATCAGACTTAAATGACAAGCATGGAAGAAATTAAAAAAATTAAAAACTATCAGCCAACTCATTAACGCTACATTTAATATAAAAGCAATAATAAGTTGAAGTTAAACTCAACTAAAAGTTATTTTTTCATAATTGTCTGCTTTCAAAAATAGATAAAATTAAAGTCTTTAAGTGGCGATGATCTTGATAACAATCATGATAATGATCTTGATAACAATCAGATCTTATAAGTTATTTTAAATCAAGAATTGTATTTTTAAAGTTGAAATTATGAGATAAAGTCGATATCACATAAAACATCTCAAATTTATAAGTTAAAATACATAAAATTTTATTTATAATAAAAATTGAATGACAAGATAAACCAGTTTCTGTAAATTTTACTTTTTAGAATGTGAAGTTCTCATAAAAGCAATGAAGCAGAAAAAGTGGAAAAATAATCACAAAAGTTAACATTCTGAAAAGATGATAAAATATTGCATCTAATCGTTCTCAATTGAAAATATTATTAATATAAATGGAACAGTAAAGAAAATTATTTCCTTTCTAGAGCATGCATGCATTTAGAACAAAATTTATGTACAATTTGGTTAGAGAAATTTATTTTTTATGAGTTAAAACTTAAAGAGCTTTTGTGTTAAGATTGAAAAGAAAGATTTATTAATTTCTAAAATAATTGTAGATTTGTAAGAGAGTGCTTTACCTTCTTTATTAATAATTAAGTTTACATTAAGCTACACTTTTCAATTACTACTTTATACAAACTTCAAATGCCCGAAAATGGTTTGGAGACTTTTTAGAAACATCATTTTCTGGTTGAATAACTAAAAGAGCTTTAAATAATAGATTAGTTAATGAATTCATACAGCTCAAATGTGATATATACATAGCTAGTCTAATTTTTAAGGTCTGCAGCTAATGATCCAGTAAATTCAGTGAAAATCTCACTTAAATTACTTATTGGAGTACATTTATTTAGCTGGGCATGTTGTAAATGATATATAAAGACTTCTCAATCAATTATTTTTAAAGCAACTTTACGCTCAGTAACTTGTAATAAAAGTCTCTTTAAAAAATTAATATACTGATGCTAATTTTTGTAGTTCAACATTTGATAAATTTATGAAATGTAGTACTTTCTATAGGCAATAGATTATTAGTATAATTTGATTTGTAAAAACATTAAAGAAAGTACAATTGTGATTGATCTTAAGAGTATTTTTCTACTGAAATAAATTAAAAAAATTAGATTAAGTTAAATAGGTTAAATGATATAAACTAGGTTAAATGTGTTGTAAAACTTCTTGTAAAGCTTTTGTGATTTGTAAACTATTACTATCCGGGCAAAACTTGATGGTTGATACAACATAAGCCAAAGCATGATTGTATTTCACAAACCAAAATCAAATTGATACAACTAAAAGTGATTGGACTATTTGAACACTTTGAAACAAAAGTAAAATAGAAAACGATAATAACCTAAACATAAATACTTTCATTAAGTTTAGTAAAATTAATTTTAATATATCTAATTTTAACTCATTTCTGAGAAGATCAAGATCTTTATACTCGATGATTTTAATCTCTTTGATTTTTAATAGTTTAGAGGTTTATAAAAAAGTTTATAGTTTACTAATTATTTGGACTTCAAGTCAACTTAACAAATTTTATAGATTGTTGAATTGGTTTTATATAAACTACAAACTTTATTTTGCTTGTGTAGTAAGATGTTTGATTAAACCAATTAGGTCTTAAAATTACTTAAAGAATAACAAAAATGACATCTTATGTAATGGGAAACAGAAGATGACCCGATTTTGATAATCACACGGACAGAGCAGCAGAGCTTTATATTACTGTTAAGAGATTATGGTTAACCAGTTTCACTTTGTCAGATGGCTTAGAGCGATGCGGCACTGGTTTCTATTTATATCATACCGACTTAAATGTAGCATAACTTAGTTAACAAAATACTATCATTTTTATCATACATGTAAATTTGTCGACATACTTTTTAAATATCAGTCAATTTGCTTTTATGCTAAGTGTAAGTGAACAAATTTAACTGAATTTTGTTCATGTGTTAATTGAGATGACTTTGAAATAGGTCCAAAAATATTTGTTAAAAATGTTCACAAATGTTGTTTGTTAATCTAAATATTAGTCATTTTTAATTGATTCAAAAATATCACTTTCTATAAAGAATAGCAGATATAATAACCTAAAATATCAAAACTAAATAATTCTCATTAAAAAAATTATTTATTATAGGTACTTTATAGTTGCTATAAATAGTCTCTAACTTAGTGTCCATCCATTTATTGTTGATGACCATTTTTGTCTCTTTTGAATTTTTTTATTCTAAACTTACTGTTTAAAGTACCTATAATTTGAGTTTTTAATATAAATCACAAAATACAAGATGAGATACTACAAGCCATATTTCTATCAAGCTTTCTTCGTTATATATTTTCCTGTGAAGAACCCTATTTGTATTCTTAATAAGATCATGAATAAGATCTTCCACATGTTGTCATATAAGACACACATTTTTCTGTATTTTTAGAAACAACTTTAGTTATCTGAATGATTTTATCAAGTAAATTGAGTGGAATTATATTTATTTCAATATTTATCGATTACAAAAGTTTGTAATTAAACAGCGCAATCATGAAAACTGTCACACCAAATAAAATATCTTTATTTATAGTTGCAATCCATACAACAAAACTAAAGTTCCTTAATTATACAGCATCATAAATTAAATAAAGTTTACCTTCCATCTAAAATAATCTTTGTAAGATCTCTGAATCCAGAAAGTGATGTTGTTTCATTTTTATCAAGAATTATTTTGATTTCAAAAAATGTTTTAAATCAACCCTAAGGCGGTTATAAAAAACTTTCAGTTTATTTTGCTGAGTTTTTTAAAAAATTTTCTGCTGCTTCAAATATATAAGTAAGTATTGCCAATAAAAGCTTTCAAGTAAATTTGCTAAAAACATAAAACCACAGTTTAATTAAGACAAATTGCTTGTAGAGATAAGAATTTTGATAATTACCAACAAGAAATGTGTTTATTGAAATGTGTACAAGTAGTATTTAACAAACAATTATGGTGATAAAAATATTCAAAACCACAGCAATTTTTTTGGGGAGATTATTTAACAAGTTTTTATTTTTCAAGTTTTTAAAAACTAAAAGATGAAACAAAATTGCAAATAACTGTTTCTCATCAGTTGAACAACAAATTGAGATATTTACAATTAATCAGCCTTATCATTTCATACAAAAAACAAATGTAAAATTCTCGAAATTAAAAGGAATTTATTTGGTTCGATAATCACAGAACTTTCCCCGAAAACATCATCACGAGTTGAAAAAGAAACTTGACCATCCGCAAAAGTGAAAATAATTTGTTAAAATCTTTCAGTATTTTAATCATTGTAATCAGCAAAAGCTAATCTATCTCCCATATAACTTCCCAAAACTATTCTTCCGTCGGAGAGGTCACTACCATGTGAGATTCCTTCAACTAATGAGGCATGAGGGTCGTGCAAACTCTGAAGAACTTTGCCCTTATCATTCAACTCTAGTAACACAGAGTGTTGTTTCGGAATATGATTTCTAAAATTTATAAAAAAAATTATTTCAATTTATAAATATATAATATTTTAATTATAAAATTGAAAGAAGAAACTAATTGGTGATCTCGAAGCTTACATGATTGTTGAAATTGGAATCAATCCACTCATTATCTTTCTTAGTAGAGGTTTTGAAAATAAAAACAACAAGATGTCATCATAGGGTGTACTTGATCCGACCCAATAATTTCCTCTTTTATTAATTCGGATGTTATCAGGTAAAGCTGAAAGAAAAAGTTTTTTTTTAGATATTGATTTCTGAAATACAATTTATTCAACATCTCTGTCATAATATAAAGTTTTCTCAATTTACTTGTATATACAACAAATCAAAACTTTTAAAGTAAAAACTTCAATTAATTTTCTACAAATTTCTGTCAGAAGATAAATCCTTATTGTGATTGATATCAGAAAAGTAAAGAAAATCTTAAAATGATTAATTACTTGGCAAAGATACTTGACTTTTCATACTGAAGTTGTTTACATTGAAGTAACTGATACGTCTGGGCAGGGACTCAGCAAGTACCAACATCTTCTCATCTCTACTTAATTGAACACCGTTTGCAAAACACAAACTCTCTACTAAAGTCTCGATCTTCTTTGTACTAATCTCGTAACGAAAAAGTCGACCTGTGCATTTACCTTCAACAAATTCCATTTCTCAATTCCAACTTTTAAAGTATTTTTTCGTTTTCTTTACCTTCAAGAAACGAGTATATGCTGAGATGAATAGGGAAGAGTTGACAAGCATCAGTGAAATAGATGAATTTGTTATCTGATGTAATGTCCAAATCATCAGGTAGCTTCATAGGAGGGTACACATCGGTCAGTGACACCAAAAACTCCACTTCTTTTGTTTTCAGATGGACAGTGTACAAACCATATATGGAATCCATCACAAACAACTTCTCCTCGCGGATTCGTAAACCTTTCAGGAATCAATAATTTATCAAATAGTTGATGTAATTGGACTTCAACAATGTCTTCTCACCTAAAGGTCGACCATGACTCGCATTCGGATGCGAGGAAGGTAAATGAGGAAAAAAGGGAACAAAAAAAGTTTCGATTAATCCTTCTCCGATCTTTCCATTGAGATCCGGAGATATTTTCAACAGTCTCCCATCTCTCAACCCGGTGTAGATATTCTTGTCTTCATCTTCTACAACGCATTCTGGACCGGGTAAACTCAAACTGAAAATACATCAAAAAATCAACAAAAACCTCCTGAATTCATCAATCAAATGCTCCATCTAATTCATGTCTACTACATCACAACTTTTACAGACTTTTTTCCTCTTGTAAGTTTCTCATTCACTGAATAAACTCCTTTGATGTCGATTTTTTTAATCCAGGAAAGATCCTCGGCTTCAATCGGACTTCGGATAAATCCCAACGCGCCAACCAACACAATAGTTAGAAGCGCTGATAAAACTATTTCATATTTTCCGATCTCATTCCTTAGAGGATCAGTTGGAGGTTTTGGCATCTTGCTTTAAGTAACCTGAAAACGATAATTGAAAATATTTGCTCGCATATTTTATATAAACCACTTTCTGAATGTAAATTTTAGTTTGAATATATGAGCCTATCACAATTACTTTTAGACATTTGCAATATAAATACAAATTGAAATATCGTCAATCAAAAGACAAACAGCGTTTCTAATAAAACACTTCTATAGAGTGTTCAAGAACTCTCAAAGAATAATAATCTTTTAAATTAATTAATCAAAAACTCCCTAAAAGAAAACTGTTTATGATAAAAAAGAATGAAATCTCAGAAACTGGATTTGCTTTTAATTTGATTGAAGTAAAAGGAAAGTTATGTTTTTGAATAATAAATCAAACTTAGTTTAAACAATTATTCCTTGCAATTTACGAATAACTTGGCTTTTAAACTGAATAAAGTTACTTTTAGATAAAGTCTGAACATTTCAACCATTTAAAAAAATTAAGTTTAGACTTTTGATTAGACTCTACATTATTTGTTTTAGCCATTTTAAAACTTTCCCGTTTAACTTAAAACCTATAAACTGAAGTCAATTCCAATTATTCACCTAAAACTGACTTTTTTAGAAAGAAAACATTTTAGCTCAAACTTTGAAACACTTTCACTCGGATTCTAGTAATAAACTTTACAAACCATACACTTCGTTTTTATTTTGTGTGGAAACCTCGAAACGCTTGAGTGATCAAGCATAACGATACTAGTCGTTCGTACAGGCTTATGTTTGCATGTTACAAATTGTTAAAACAAACACATAAATGTCGTATAATTATTAATTAATTTTTTAATGATGTACAAAGATACTTTTAATTTTGGATAAACATTGAAAAATTCTGTTTTATAACCTCTACCTTGTCAGTTAATGTCTCTAAACTACATCATTAGTGTAATCCTTTAACAAGTTTCTATTTACTTTTAACATTATCGAATGAATTGAAAGTTTTTAAGATTCTTACTTCTTTTTGTAAGCAAATTTTATTGAACAATTATTTTCAAGAATTATATCTAGTTTATGAATAAAATTGGAAATAATTACTATCTTATAAAATTACTTCAAAGATGTAAATATTTAGTGAAGTATACATCAATAGACATCTTTTTCTAATTACTACAGATAAAGAATGTGTTCGAAATCATCAAATAGCAGCAACGACATTAATCTTCTTTTGTTTTGTTTGACAGGAAGATGAAATCGAACAAAAGTGAATTTTATGAGAAAGAGATTTTATGGAAGCAAAATATTTATGAATTAAAAAGATTACAACAATTTCAGTTGGATTTCTGCTTAACTAAATATAAACTAAATGAGCTGAGTTTGATTTATTAACCTCGACTAATAGAAACAAGCTCTCTGTTTCTTCTTCTAAAAACTTCTAATCTGAATTTCTTTTAATTGTTTTGTTTTTATCTCGAAGTTATTTCTACAATTACAATCTTTCAATCAATTCTCCACCAAAAAATGTATTTCAAATTTACCACATCAATAACAATCTAATTGATTGCCATGGTGACTACAAAGAGACGTGTAAGAAGACTTGATCCGAAATGTTACATCTTCGAGAAGAGAGTCAAGATCATCCATATCGGCATCGAGATTACTTCTCACTTTAAAATGAGGATTTAATGAAAGTGATGAGGCTACAGAAGAAGCGTGTTCAGACACAGTTTTGTTGTCATCTAAACAGAACCGGAAGATCAAATCTTTCATCAAATCGTTATTTTCTGGATTGACTTTCTTCATCCGATCACAAAGAGTCTTGAAGACATCTAAGCAGTCGCATCTGACTTCGATATCCAGGTCGTAGAGAGTGATGTAGAGAATTTGATGGATTATTAGCCTCCAGATCTTCGAATTTTGATCTTCATCAACTGCAACTTTATCATCAACTACATCTTTTAGCTCCACAAGAGTCAATCTGTTAAAGTCATCACCAAATATTCTGACATCTGTAACAATGAATGGAACAAAAATGTTTTAAAAACAAAAAACTGAATAATTTGTAGAAATCGTTGAGCAACTTACTTTTAGTGTTAGAAGAGTCGACATCCAACATGTAGATTAGATAAGAAGAAATGTAATTGAAATCGCAATCTGAACAATTGTCGATAGCGGATTGTAAAGATGAAACAGCGGCTCTTCGGACTATTTCATCTCCATCAGTCATTAGAGAGTACAAAGAAAATGCTGTTAGTTTCTTCTGAAAAACAAAAACTAGAGTTTATCGGTTTTCAAAAAGCAGAAATATCTATAAAGATGAAAGTATCTAGTGTCTGAATGAAGCTAGTTTCTGAAAAATACAAATTCACAGAAAATAAATAAAATTGTTACCGAAATAAAATGATCGATTGGATGATTGGACAAGAATGTGATCCAGCTAGACGAGAAGCGTAAAGCAGATGACCTGACATAATTAACAGTATCTTCAATCCCACTTTTAACACTATTCAGTAGCTTGTTGCTCTGATTGGCTAACATCTCATAAATGATCTGCTCCTCATCTTCAAAGATTTATTTGACAAAAATTGAAATTAGTAGAAATTTTATACCAGAAAAAAATTCGAGTAATCTGCTGAGACACTCAAACCCTTCATCTCTTAGTTCCCACTCTAGATATGACTCAACAGATTCAAAGTAAAGATCAAAAAGAGTGTTGATGATCTGATGACTTTGATGCTGATGTTCAGGACAACTTTGCACAGATTTCAGTTGAAGCATGAGAATAGAAAAAGAATATTTGATAACCTGTAAAATAGTTGATCCAAATTTGCATGAAAGTAATTCTACTGAAGAACAGTAAAGATGTTCTCACTTGACAAGAATAGATCTTGGATTTTGTGATCTTCTGTATAACTTGATTAGACTTTCCATCATTCACACAGAAGCAACAAACTTATATAAACAGAAAAGTTCATTTTCTACTTTTAATCAAATATTTCAACCGACTTTTCAAACTTTTCATTTCTTCAATTTTTGTAATACTCTTCAATAAAATCGTAGAAACTTTTTCGTTTCGACATAATTCAGGCAAACATCCAATCGGATTTTCATTAAACATTTCATAGCAATTCTCCAACAGGAGAACAAATAAGGAATAAAAACTCTGTTGTTTGTTCAAACTAAGTTTTCTCCAAAACTAGAAAACAAACAATCAAAGCATGAATTGATGGATAGTAATTGAAATACTTACATTCATAAGCGATTCAATTGAGCAAGAAGCGATCTTGGTGACGTTGGATCTTGTTGTTGATGAAGTTTGAACTGTTTCTTTCCATTCACTTAACTCGAAATGTTGTGAGCTTCGTTTCAAATAGACATCAAACACAATCGAGTAGAAACTTGTAAACCAATCTTCCTGAAGATTCGATCATTAAATCAACGTTGGATTAGTTAAAGATGTGGAAATACTTGAAGTGAACCAAATGCTGAACTTATCATACGATAACCAACTTCTTTCAGAGGATTGTTTGTGAGGAAACCGGAAATGATTTGCTTGAGTAGTTGTTCCGATAACAGATTCGATTGCCTTCAAATAGAATCGTCAGATAATTGATCAAAGAAATTAAAAATATATTTTCGAACTATTTCATCTGATAGTTATTTATACAAAAGAAATTGTTAATCAACTCTTGAAGATATTTCAGGATTTTTATTTTAGAACTTTCTGTAGCTAGGAAATAAAAAAAAGTAAAATTTTTATTTAACATTTCTATATATGGATATAATTTTGAGTTGAAAAAGTAAAAATTAAACCGCAAAAACTAAATTGTTTTCATCAATTTCAAACATAGATTTATAAAAAGTAACAAATAATAATAAACTTCTGAAATAGAAACTAATCAGGAAAAAAAATTAGATAAAATTTATTCAACTCACGATTGATTATGAGAGAAGTAACAAAAAACAAAATCTGATAAGATAGAGTTGCCACATCTAGCTGCTTCCAACAAACATCTTTTCACTTCTTCTATCTCAAAAAACTTTAAATTATTTTCACTAAACTGTTCCACAATCAAAAGATCAAACATTTTCACATCTTTCTTGATACCGTGAGTAAATATCTAAAAAGAATCAGTTGTAAGTCTCATCTTCATGAAAATAAATCATTAAGAAGATTCAATTAGAGAATATATCAAACTAAGAACAACAAATTCAATCTTAAAGATGAAGATCCTATGAAACTAAGAAACCTGCAAAATAGTTTCGATTGAGAGCTCCCGACGGATCGTTTCAACACAATTGATCAGTTTCACTTTAAAATCTCCAATCTGAAAAATAATGTAAAAAAAGTCCTTAGAGGAAGGACTTCTACAACAAAATTCACCTTCTCGTTTTCAAACAAAACCAGTAAAAGTTGTGAAATGCATTTTATCGAATTTTTGGAGACAAATATTGATGTTGATTGAGAAGTTGTACAAAGTAGCGAAACATCGAAACCTGAATTACATCAATTAGCAATTTCAGAACAAGATCTTCTGTTGAACCTGATTTATAAATAGTTTCAACACTAGAGGGCGATGATAATACTTCATAAAGAGCCAGAAGCCAAGAATCAAGGACTGAATTTTTAGAAAAATTTTCTGATTTTCCCAATTCAATAAATCTCTAAAAGTAAGATATTAAAACTATTAGTTAAAATTTATATTAGAATAAAATACATTTATATACTTTATTTTTTTTTAAATTTTTGTAAACTACTAGCAATAAGAAATCAATTATTTTCATTGAACTTTTGTTAAAAAAAAAATCATTTAGAAACTGATAAATCAAAAATTTAATAGAACAAAATGATATTTTATTTAGCTCAAGTCTTCAATAAAAAAGAATTAAATAAAAAAACAAATATATTGAACCAAAATTAATTTATTATATAATTTTTCCAATTTTCTTAAATAATTTACTTCTAAATTCACTTATTTTTCTTTAAATAAATTAACAAAAAGTTTTGATAGATTGTGATGAATAAAAGAAAGTTATAATTAAAGTATAAAAAATAATTAATAAATAAAACCTTCAAAGTTGTAGTATTAATGATATTAGAAGATCTGAGATTTTTTGAGCACAAGATACCGATAAGCGAAATAATAAACTGTAAATGTGATTGAAATATATCTGAGTCTTCAGAAGAAAGAATCTCTGAACAAGAAGTTAATAGGCTTTGAATAAACTCATTGTGTAGAGAAGAACCTGCAAATAAAAAAAGAAATTATTATTTATTTACTCATAGACAAATTTCTGATGAACTAGAAAAATAAAAATCTTCTAAAATTGAAAGAACAGAAAAGCTAGTTTAAAAAAATGTTAAAAATCAGATAATAATATTTTATATGAAATATATATCAAATAGAAATATGGAAAACTAAAAAAGTGACAAATCAAAGAGCGATAAAGTTAGATACATAAAATACAATTAAATACATATATATATATATAATTTAAACTTTGTTAAAAGGTTAATTTTGACTAAATTACATAAAAAGAGAAATGGGATAATAAGTAGCGTCTGTTTAAAGAAAAAATCATAAAGTTTTTGATTATTTATTTATAATTTAGTTTGAGTAATTAATTATTTTATCTCTAGCTGTTTCAAAAAGAGGAAATAAACATTTAACTAGTCACCAAGATTTTCATTTATTAATAGTGTACGAAACCCTGCTAATATGCGCCCAAGACAGGTGTCGTCTTCAATAACAAGTTGTTTATTTTTTCCAATATGATCAACAACCATTTGAAAATTTTTAAGCCTCGTTGTTAAGTGTTCACTGTCCATTTTATCGTCAAACTGATTTTAAGAAGTCCTTGATGGTAATAGTTAATTCACGCGCCATTTAAATACCTATAACAGGGGATTTCCCCAATTTGAAACACTTTGTAAATACTTTAATTAATTTTTTTTGTTATTATCTTATGCTACTTACTTTTTTATAATAAAGGAATAATTACATCTAAAGAAAAAAATGTTTCTTAAGTTTAGTCCAATTCATAAATTGAGTATCAAAGAAAAATTATAAGAGTATAAATTCTTTTTGTAAAAAAATAAGTGACAGGTTAAATAATAAGGCATGCTTCGGCAGAGAACGACCATTCTGGTTATCTTCAGGGGTGTTGTTAAAAGCAAAGCAAAACACAGCGAGATGCAAAAGAAATAACATGAAAAGACAGCGAACACATTTTAATGCAAAAGAAAAATATTTTTATTGCTTCTTTCTTTTCTTTGAAGCTTTTTTTCTCTCTCCTTCATTTGTTTGAGAGTAGAGAGCGCCGTTTGGAGCGATCCGCTGCGGTATCCTCCCAATTGCTGGTATTGATATTGAACGATATCATATCGCGCTTGCAGGTATCTTTAAAGCGGAAACAGGGATGACCGATGTTTGTCTTTTGATGGCTCTCCATAATATCTTTCATCCGACGGACTTATTCCAGCCAGCAAAGTCTTTGCTTGCTTAGTATAATGTACATTGTGGCTAGGTCAGTCCACATCAAGACTTCCTCGTTTGAGATCTTTGCTGCCACCTTATATGTAAGATACGACGAAGACAGCAAAACTAAAAGATGTTGAGTTTATTTTCGTTAACCTTCGACAAAGTATAAGTTATTTATAGATGAGATGAAAAATGTTTTATAATCTACTTATAACAGGTTGATAGGCGACTGTTGTTTTATTTCAGTGTTTCTACTCAAGTTTTTTTTTAAGTTTTGAGCTCTTTAAAGTTTTAAATTATTGCTTTTAAACTATATGCTTATTTTCAAGAAAATTGTAGATCCAAATTACCAAAGAACCATTTGTAATCAGATTCAAATGTTTGTATGCTTGTTCATGGTTTTATTACTTTTTTAATTATCTCAGTTTTTCAAATTATTCTTTTAGAAAATATTTTACTTTCAAAGTTTCTTTACATAACTTGAGAAAATAAGCAAGCAAGTATACTTAGCTCTAATAATCGTGAAAATCCTTTTTTAAATTTGTCCACTTGAAGCTAAAATTTTGATTACTGTAGTTATATTTAGAAAAAGAACAATATTTGTAGGTTTACTTGTTTAAAAACCTAAATGTACGATCTAAACGATGTGTTTCGTCATAATTAAAAGAAATAATTTTAGTAATTGATACTAGTCTACTACAATTTCAACAAAAGGTTTTCCAGAATATTTGAAAAATATCGTATTGATATTCTGTTGTTATTCTATCAACAGTTTTTCATTTAATTATTTGATGAATTTTATTTTTAAGCTTAAAAATTATTTATTAATAAGAACATCTTTTCAACAAATATGTGGCAACAGCCAAAACGACAAAAAAATATGAAAATAATCGAACAAATACGATTATGGATGGTAAAGTGTGGGAATTTGATGATAAGCATACCAGAAAAACAAAACGAAATTAGACTGAAAGCTAAAAAGTTGTACTTATTCATAAAATCAGGTAAATAGAAATTGAACTTTTTGTTTGTTGAGCGAATACTCATTAAAATGCTCGAAAGTTAATTTAAAACTAACATTTAGTAAAAATGAAATTCAAAAGTAAAAAAAGATCGGCTGACATTTCACAAAGTGATTTCAAGTTTTAAGATTGTAAAAACTATATTTAAAAATTTCTATTTATATGTTCTTGAATGTAATTTTTTGGAGATAAGTTTTTAACATAAAACTATTTCAAGAAAGGTTACAGAAACTTTTTTTTAATTTAGCTCGAAACAAACTTCTAATATATTATTAATTTTTAATAATTATTTCCACAGGTAGAATCCCTATTTCACTAAAAAGGGATTTCGTTCTTGCTTTTATAGGCTTCATCGCGCTTTCAATCTTCTTGTTCAAAGTCATACTTAGGAGGGTTGGTGAGTCGATCAGATTGAAAATAAATTTCTGAATAAATACCTCTATATTCTAAATTATAAATTTCTACATCAAACATAGAGAGATCAGACTTACAAATTTTTAATTTGATGAATTTTTATTATGACTGAATTGTTTCTGTATTTGACAGATGGTGGTGAAGATTTGTTATATGAAGGGAGACTTTCAGGTGTTTATTTCCATCAAAATTATAAAACTATTTTAAAATTTTTAACAATTATTTAAAAAACGAAATATCTTTCTAGGTGCTTAAATGTTATTTACACAAATTTGATTCTAAAGAAGCTTGTCAGTTTGTTAGTTTTTTGTTTTAGGTTTAAAATCAAACTAGTATTTGTGTTAAATTTTTTGTGAAAAATACAAAAATAAATTTGTTAACAGGCTCATCTGATTGTTCTGTTTGGCAATTACCTCATCAATCACTTTCTTGCACCAGTGGCTTCTCAGTAGGTTCAATTTGTAAAACATCTTGTTATACAAATGGTGGTATACTGAAAAATATTATCATCAAATGTCAAAAAGACAAAACTTGGTCCAATCAGCTACATCAATGCAATCGTAAGTTGTGGTTTGTAATTTACTGATTTCCACCAACATCATTTGGTTAAAATTTAATGTTTTCTTTTTCAGAATGTAATCACCCATCAAACTTTACTAACGGAAGAATAACTTGTTCAAAACGCAACCATGCAGCTAGCGTTTGTAGCGTCAAATGTAAACCAGGTTTCGGTCTAGTCGGCAACAACATCACAACTTGCCTACCAACAGGGATATGGTCTCCAAATTTTCCTTCTTGTAGAGGTTCTTAAATTTACTTTTCTAGAAAAAATTCTTAGAACCGCTTTCAGCTTGCAGCCACGTAAACTCTCCTCTCAATGCTTCTGTTAATTGCACTAATTTCAATTTTATTGGAAGTCAATGTAGGTATCGATGCGATACAAAGTTTGTGATGAAAGGTCCGACTTTGACTCACTGCAAGAACGATACGAAGTGGAGTGACGACTCGCCTATATGTCTTCCAAGTAAGCTCAACTTTGTCAGGAAATGCTTTTGATGTTGTCGAAAGTTTGAAACAAATTTAGCTTTTGAAATTCTGAAAATGTTCATTCTTTAAACTTGGAAATAAAAAGATTAGATAAATCTCTTACATTGAGTTATAATCTTCAGAATGTCCAATTTTGCCTAAATTACTTAATGGAGTAACAAGCTGTGATCCTTTTAGAACTAGTTGCTTTTTTAAATGCAATGAAGGATATGCAATTACTGGGAGCACCTCAACAGCGTGTCTTAGAAGTGCAAAATGGAGCAATCTGATGCCAGAATGTAAAAGTAGGCTTTCAACAAGCAACTTTTAAACAAACTTCTTTAATTCAAACTTCTTCCAGAATGTCAAACGATAAATGTTGAAAATGGAGAGGTTTCTTGTACAAGAAATTTGTTTGTTGGGAGCTTGTGTACTATTACTTGTCATCCAAACTACCTATTAGTTGAAAAAGAAAGTTCTCTGACATGCAATTCGAAAGCAGAGTGGAGTTCGAACCCACCTAGATGTATATGTAAGATTTTTGTATCAGCTGTTTGTTTACAATTTTATTTTTAACGAGTCTGCTTTCAGCTTGTTCTAAATTGAGAAATGTTGCAAATGGAAAACTAACTTGCAGCAACACAAATTTAATTGGTAGTAAATGTGAATTGTCATGTTTAAACGATTTCCATCTAAAGGGTAAAAACCAATCTGTTTGTTCATCAAATGCAAGCTGGTCTGACGATCTAACCAATAGTAGATGTATTAGAAGTGAGTTTTTCTGCTCCAAACCAGATTATATTTGTTAATTTAATTCTATAGAATGTTTTCAACCATCAAAACTTCAGAATGGAAAAGTTATTTGCACAACGCCATATATAGAAGGGAGCTATTGCTTATTTGAATGTTTCAAGGGGTACAGTTTGTTTGGAGCCGCTAATAGCACTTGCTTAAAAGACGGATCATGGAAAAATCTGCCTCCAACCTGTCAAAGTAATAATATCCCCTCTTGCTTCAATGTGAAAGAATTTTTGCAAAGTTTTCTCTTTTTTCAAAATAATAATTGTAGACATATTTGTTTAATTTGGTAATTATTTTTTCTTGTGATACATAATACTAACATGCATAAGTTGAAATTTTTATAACTTTTTTTTTTCAAACTTATTTATCTGAAAAGTAAATCTTTCAGCTTTCAATATCTTTTTGTAGATTGTAAGCCATTAGAAATGGTTAAAAATGGAAGGCTTATTTGTTCACAGTCATCTTTAGTAAATAGTGTTTGTACTATTCAATGTAATAAGGGATTTGTAAATAAAGGTTCCAACTCTAAAGTTTGTTTAGAAAGTAGGCAATGGAGCGGAAGTAATTACTCATGTGAAAGTTGGTTTTGTAGCATTTCATCCAACTAAGAGTAAACAAGTTGTAAAATGATTTTAGCTTTTAAATAAAACTGCTGATCTTGATTTAGTTGATCCAAAAACTCTCCTTATAGATTGTGACAGTAACTATCTGGTGAGAAATGGTCACAAGAAATGTACACGTGGTAACTTTGTTGGCAGTATCTGTAAAATAAGTTGCAATATTGGCTATGAATTGAAAGGGAAAAAGTTTATAAGATGTGAGACAAGTGGGTCTTGGAGTTATCGGAAATCTGAATGTATTTCAGGTTCTGCACAAAAATCGATCTCCATGCAGAGTTTAATTAATTTTGATTTAAAGTTTGCTCACAACCTTCTGTGATTGAAAATGGAAATTTTAGTTGCTCATATCAATTTAGAATTGGTACCACTTGCAACTACAACTGCTACTCTGGTTATACAAACGTTGGAAACCCAAATTTAACGTGCTCAGAACCTCATAGTTGGAACAGATCACCTCCGAAGTGTTTAAGTTTGTTAAATTCTTGTTGCTAAACATCTAAGACACCTGATGGTGTTAATTGGTAGAATGTAAGAAGCTAGTTGTACCGATGAATGGAACCAAGAACTGCACTGAAGAAGAAAATGTTCGGAGCAAATGCTCGTTTACTTGTAAACCTGGGTTTGTTTTAATTGGAACAACTCCAAAAACTTGTAGTACAAATGCAACATGGATAGATGATGATAAGGTTCAATGTGAGCCAGGTACTCAATAGTTTCAGATATTCAAAGTTTGTATGTTGACAGTTCGAACTTCTCTTTTAGCTTGTCCTGTGCTCGCCTCAAAAGTTCAGAATGGAAAACTAATTTGTGCCAATCAGAATAGAGTTGACAGTTGGTGTGAGCTGAAATGTTCTCCTGGATTCACTGTGTCAGCTCCAACTCCGATTCTTTATTGTCAAAAAAACCAAAGTTGGAGCCAAACATTGCCACAGTGTTCGAAAGGTCAGATCGTTCATAATGTAAAGCTGATAATTGTAAATAAAGTTATGCTGAATTACGGTGTTCAGTTTTTGATGTTTTAATAATCATTTTTATGTAAATTTCAATTTAGTAGAACAATTTTTTTCTTAATTGAGCAAATTATCTTTTTTGAAAAATAATTTCTAAATATTTAAACTTTTTTTAACTTTCTGAGCATATAAATTTTTGAACAATTTTATAGGTTGTAAAAGCTTATCAGTATCTCCACAAGCTGAAATCAATTGCACAAACTTTTTCCTCGCCAACAGCACCTGTATCTTCTCTTGTAAAGGTGCCTTCAAAATAGTTGGAGCTTCAAAATTACAATGTACAGATGTTGATTGGTCAGATAAAGTCCCAACATGTCGAGGTACTTCTTCCGTTATATAAAATGATTTTTAAAAGTAGAACATACAAATTGTTTTTAGTGTGAATTGTTTATTAATAATTTATTCAAAAATTGTTTTATTAAAAGGTGAAAAATAATTGTAAAACGTTTCCTTCGAATAATCATGTCAAATACTCTGTTTCAGGAGCAAAAGTCTGTCCAGATCTTGATTTAGAAGGAGCTCGTGTGAGATGTACAGATAAAAACTTTATTGGAAGTATTTGTGAGTTTTCTTGCAAAGAAGGATTCAAACACGTGGGTGCTTCTAGATTTTTATGTAAATCAAATACTAGTTGGAATCAGCAGACACCACAATGTAAAAGTAAGCTTATGTTAATGATTCGTTTTAAAGAGGCATTTTCATCACATATAAATCGATTGATGTTTTAGCATGTGAGAACATCAGTGAGTATATTGAAGATAATTTGATGTATACTTGCACCAATGGTAACAAAGTATCAAGCAAATGTAATTTCAAATGCACCAATCAAATCAAATCTTATTTATGGGGTTCCACTTTTGCTGTTTGTCAATTGGCCACATTAACTTGGAAGTTTTCACATTCTTTGAAACCACTTTGTATTTCAGTTGGTTACAACTAACTAATAAACTTTTGTCGACAATTTTATACTCTAGGCTTACTCTCATAGAAAGAAACCTATTTTTAATAAAACTGTTTAAGTACAATTTCTTTTTTATCTAAACAGTTTGTTCGTTTTTGAAGATTTTCTGATATATATAAAAATCATCTTTTTACGTAAAAGCGTTTTTGGCTGAGTTTCATAGATGGAAGCAGTAAATGAAGAAAGGTCATCTTCGGACCTACCGTCAGGGATCCTAACTGCGCAAAGAATTTGCTTATAGAGGAACAATGAAGAACCCCTAGACTTCAACACTGTTGTGTGATGACACATCTCAGTGACCTCGGATTACAAATGTTCTCTTTGGGTTTACACGAAGCAATCACAAGACAATTTCCAATCATAAGCTTGCCTCGCAAATTGAAAATAAATAAAGGGAAGAATATCTGAAGTTAGTAGTGATTCTGAAGATGAAGTGATTATTTGCAGACTGATAAATATTAATCAAAAGGAAAGCTTCTGTCATAATCTAAGTGATTTAATAAATTTTGAAAATATGATTTTTAAAAAAAGTAAGTATCAAATTTTGAATATTTTATTAAAGCTTCTTGAAACTACAGATGATAAATTGTTACAACAAATTTTTGAAACAAAAGTTAAACTTCATCCTCATTTAAGAGCATGTTTGGGATTCCTTTTGTTATAGGAAACTTTCTGTTACTTTCTGGGCAAATTAAATCTCCAGTGACTATTTCAATCTCCATTATAACATGATGAACTTTCTTTAAAAAGTCTTCATCACTACCGTCTTCAACTACATTTTCTGGCAGAAGTTCACTTTTTCCTATCTGTTTCAACAAATAACAAAACTTAAATAAATTGTTGTAAAATTTAATAGTAAAAATATAAATTAAATATCTAACTTAAAAAATATTACTTGATTTAAAATGTTTTATAAAAACCATGAAATTGTTATTATAATTAATCAGTAAAATGGCAACCAAATCACCATCTCTAAGGCTTTCTTTAGAGCTGACCAATCAATTCTAGGCATCATACTAGAAATGAAATCAGGATTGAAATCAATTTCATTTTCATTTATTTCAGAAGCCTAAAAACGAGAAAAAAATTTGATAAACTAACCATCTTAATATTTTGATTAAATACTTCAAAAAGAATATATATAACAAAATATAGTTCTGACAAATAGTTTATGAACTGATAAATACAACAAAAATTCTTTCAACAAACTCATAATCTCACTTCAATCATGAGAGGATATCCATTATTAACTCCTTTGACATGCGATGTCAGCATATTATGTGTAAGTAATCTCATGTTTAGAAACCTTCCAAGCCTCATTAACAATATATTTTATACTGCAGATAAACAAAGATATATTAAAAAAGTTGTATTATTATAATTAAGAAGTCTTAGTTCTATACAAAATTTTAAATTAAGAAATTAAACTTTTTAAAATACTTCAATGTGCTTATAAATGATAAAACACTCAAGTCTCAACTTTTTACAAAATCTAAATATTAAAAAAATAATAAAAAAAACACATAAAGAAAGATATAAACATTTTAAATCTTAAATTAAAGTATAAAAATTTATAAAAACCTTATATAAAACAAAATTTAAATAATTTTCAACAATGAATTTACTAAAAATTAATAGAATTATTTTTTTTGCAAACTAATTATTTAACAGTATTTTAATTAAAATAAAAGGATTTACAAAAATTGTTGACTAAAAATAAAATATTGAAAGAAAAAAGTAACTTTCAATTTTCTTAAAATATTGAAAACTGAAAAAATCAAATCGTTAAAATTATTGATAGCAAATTCAAACTTTTCCTTTAATATGATTAGAATACAATAAATTGCTTAACTGAGAACAAAGTAGTTTAAAGCTATAAAAAATAGGATATAAACAACATGTCAGTAGCTAGAATTAAAAGAAACTTAAACGCATTTAATTATACTGAGTATAGTAAAATAATTATTCTTTGTACTAAAATGGTAGAGTATTTTTTGGATTTATTTACGAAATTATTCACTTCTACGGGTGGCAGTCATTTGACAAGTATTGAATTATCTTGTATAAAAATGGTGTCAATTGAAAATAAAAGAATCAACCAAAAAATTGTGCAATAATAATTGGAATTTCAATGACTTTTGTTTATTATTAAAAGCTTTGTAAAATTACAAACTAGATTTGCCATAAATCAATAAAAGTACCCAAAACATTACATTTACGGTAGACTAAGTTTTTAGTTGTTTTAGGTGTTTTAAAATAAAACTCTTAACTCGCAGATTAAATAAAAATATGAAATAATATTTATATTAGAGACTGAAAATAAAGACAGGTTTAAACAACAAAATTGCTAATACTTTGATATATAATTTTTGATTTTATTGAAAAGATCTGATTCGACTCTAATCAAAGTTTAGCAAGCTAATTAAACACATTTTAGCAAAAATTATTCAACGCTTTCCTTATTTTAATTAATCATTATAACATTTTATCTGTTTTACATTGTTCCTTTATATCCATATGATGTTAGAATTAAAAGCATAATAGTTATTCAGAAATAAAAGTTCCAGAAAAAATTGTTTTCGAGTTTTGTACAATGTTTTCATTTAGGTAGTATTTTTGAAATGCATAGAAATTTATTCATCCAGAATAATAAAGTGCTTTACTCTTTTCACATATAACGAGCTTTCAAATTTGTTACAGTTTTAAGGTTTCTTATAAATCACTTTTTGAGCGATGTATTTTGCTCTTTGCAGCTGAATATTTACGCCATTATTTTGTTTATACGTGAGATCTCCCCAATCAGCAGCAAATCCGTGTTTTTGAAGATATGCTCGACCAAATGGATCTTCACTTAGACACGTAATTAATTTCATAGCATAAAGTTTTATTTCTGAAAACTCTGAATCAAGTAGCTTAATTAGCGTTGGTAGTACTCTTTTGCTATTTAAAGTTTTTTTTCCTGTTAAAATTTTTTTCTATGTTATAGCATTCATTAAAGTTTACTTTGTTAAAGTTGATTCTATTAATTAATAAATAAATTTAACTTTTCTAAAGTTATTATCTAAAAAATAATAATTACTTTTAATGGTAACTTTATTTGGAAAAGGAAAACTGAAACCTTTTAAATTAGTAGATGGAGATATTCAATTGATCTTAAAGACTTTCAAAGGAATATTTTAAAAGCTCTTTAAATTACACAAAATAAGTTTTAACTTGTCTATCAAAAGTAACTTTATCAATAAATATAAATAAATTAAGTAACAATAAAGTCTGTCTAACCTTCGGTAGTGATAGAGATAAACATTAAACAAGTTAAAGCCTCAACACAAATTGATGATGTTTCTTCTAGCAGCTCCACTAGTTTATTTAAGATTATTCCATTCTGAAGAACAGCTTCTTTACCCTTTAATGATGTACAAATGTCAGCTAGAATATGAACTGTTTTTTCTTGAACTGTGTCATCATCAACATTCAGTAATACCTACAAATAGATTACTAAAAATGTAACTTGCAGTTGTTTATCAGTTATTTAAGATGCTAGTTGATGCAAAAGTATTTTTTTAGAAATTTAAATTGAACAAAATTTATTTAATAGTAGATCATTCAACAATAAATAGCATAAAACAAAGTATACAAGATAATATATAAAATAGTCAATGATATGAATTTTAGGTTAACAGTTTACTTAATAAACTTGAGAATTAATAAAAGCAAAACTTTCGATAAATCTTGATAATAAAGGAAACTGAAAAGTATATACTTCTAATTTTTCAACTATTTTGTATCTAATAGAGCTTTCTGGGTCACATCGAACACATGACTGCATAATTGTGAACATTTCAATCCTGATTTTATTGGTCTCTTCTTCTAATCTCTGTAGCAATTGTGGTAGGATGGCATGCTTTAAAATATGGTTTGTTCCTAGTGAAAATAGCAAATTATCATCAATTTAATGTTGAAATTGAGTTAAACCATAAGATAAATTAATTAGGAGTTATTTTATTCAAAGCTAGATGGAAAGACGGTAGAAGTTGAAATTACACTTTATTAAAATATTGACAAACTTGTTTACCTTCTGGATTCATTGAAAGCCTGGAAAGACATCTTAATGCTTCAAATCTAATATCCTCAACTTCATCTTGTAAAAGCTGTTACAATTACATCAAAAAAGTTCATAAAAGTCGTTCAGACTTATTTCGGTTTCTTACCTGGCGTAAGTCAATGATAGCGTCTAGCTCCATCATAGCTCTTCTTCCAGCTGAATGTGTTGCAATGATGACAAGTATTTTTAAAGTTTCATACCTGATACTCGGTTCGTCATCACGTAGACATTGATGAAGAGTCGTAACGCATCCTTAAATAGTTTTATGAACGATAAGAAGAGTTGGAAAACTCAGAATAGTTGACAAAGATTATTTTGTCACTATAAATTGTTACTTATAAATCAATTTCTTTTAATCATATCTTTTGAATTTTATAACAATTTAAAACTTTTTTATTCAGTAGTTCTAACCGCTTGAGATTGCCTGGTAACTTTTTTCAGAAGACGTTAAACAACTTCTCATTTGCTTTAGCGAAATTAGTTTTTCAAGCTTAGCTCCTTTCTTTATATTTCGATGAATAATGGGAACTTCAAAATCTCCATAAGCAACAGGAGAAAAAAAAGCTGAGATTTCCTCTCTAAGATGTTTGTTGCCAAAGTTTTTTTCCATTATTGTTTATATCTAACATTTAAAAATTAGTTTAGTTGCATTTTGAATACTATTATAAGCCTAAACATTTTTATTAACTAATTATAAAAGAAATGGTTCTTTTATTAGTCGAGTAGATACCGATATTCGAAAACTATTATAAATTATTTACCAAACAGTAAATAAATTTCGGAATCACGATTTAAGTTTTTTTGAATCTTGAAATTTATTTTTGTAAGACTCGTTTTGATAATGATCTAAATTATCATGTAATGATTATGACGTCACTAGTCTATTTATTATTCTGAATTAGTTCAAATATAAGAAACGGATTAAAAGCTTTTTATACCTTTCTCTGAAGTAACAAAAATATTTGAAACATTTTATCAAATATACTTTAAATAGATCCTATGTACAGAAAATAATTTTCATATTGTATTGATTCGGGTAAATGTATTATTTACATAAGCACGATTGATAATTATAAAAATAGTTCATACCACATCTTAAGTGACGGAACACCGAACACTAACAAGTGTTTTCAGAGATATTGAAATGGAAAACTGTGTAACTCATCATATTTCACAAAATCGAAAATATAAAACTTCGACTTATACAACTCATTACGTCATATTAGTTGTTTGAGCAGTTCTTGAAAGTTAATCGTGTTGAAGTTAGTCAACTCAAATAATTATTATTTGTTAAACTTTGTATTTCAATTACAAATATACGTGACATTTCGTGGATTATAAGATATATTTTAACATTTGCTGCAATAATCATCTTTAATTTTGATATATTGATAACAAATTACTTAAGAAATTTGTAATGAATCTTTGATTTTAATGGGGTGTAAGTAAAAATTACTTTTTACGGGGGCTTCGTAAGCTGATCAATAGATGGAAGGAAGTTGACAACCAAACTTCTTTCCTACAAGCGTAAGGAAATTTATTATATTTGAATGCAACACGCGCTTATTACCTCCTCTCTTTAGGTCCAGCAATCCACCATTCGTTCATATAGAAACTACTATGGTATGATACAAAATGATGAATTAATAATAAAGTACTGTAGTATTTAAAAAAAAATTATCTAAATTTTTTCAACCATTTTTAATAAGAAAGTTCAAGGGTTGGCATGAATCGCATATATTAGAATTTTCATATGTTTGATTCTAATTTTGACAAATATCGATTTAAAAAACAAATCCTTGGTTAGTATACAAACTGAATAGAATTTGTTTGAATACAATTTTCAGTTTATAGTATTTGTGTGATCAAGAAATGTTCATTAAGATTTAGTTTACACTTTTCCTGCTATCTTTTAAATAAGATTATAGAATTTGAAAATAGAGTCAAGAAAATAGAAAATCTAATAAATTAAATAAAAATACTTTATGAAATGATTACTTAATGTTGATATTAAAGTTTTTTTTAATCTTTGTAAAATAAATTTTAATTTCTTTCATTGTGAACTTTTTCTGCCACATGTATTATTACCGAGCTTCAATTCAATTTTATTTATTTGTTTTTAGGAATTATTTCACATCAATGGTTTTGTAAAGTTGGCAATTTTTAAAATCCTATCTTATTTAATTTTTTACTTCTAGTTTATAATATTATTATACATGATCTAGTTAATAATGATATCAATAATAATAATTAATTTTAACTGATAATACTTAATTTTTAAGGTTTTAGTTATCATCTGAATTATGAATAACTTATTTTAAAACATTTTAAATTTTATTTTTAATATTTTTTGGAACTTTTTTATTAAAATTTAAGAACTTTTCTTTTATATTTTATATTTTTTTATAAAATATTTATTGACTTGTTTTTCAAATTTATTTTTTTTATTGTTTCATTTTTTTGCTTTGCTTTTTAGCTTAGTAGTTTTATTAAGTGTTGGACCATGTTTTTATCATTTTCTAATTTTATTTATTTTTAGCTGATAAATACAAGTATCATTGTATAATTATTTTTGGTATTATTAATTGAAATTTTCATTTCTCAAAAACTTGATTTCTTCCTTTATAAGCCAATTATTAAATCATATTTTATAAAATTTATAAAAAAAAATATTTGAATTATTTGAATATAGGTTATTATTATAATTATATATATTTTATTTGAGATAATAATAAAAATGTGTTTATTTTAAAATGTTTCTATTTGGTAACTTTAAACTTTATTTTTTAATCTACTTTTTCAGACTATTACTTAGAATAAAAAACTTTTCAAAATGCTACCTCTTTCACTTTTGAAAACTGCTGTCAATCACCCAATGTTAGTAGAATTGAAAAATGGAGAAACTTACAATGGTCATCTTGTTAGTTGTGACAACTGGATGAATGTGAATCTGCGTGAAGTGATCTGTACTTCAAGAGATGGGGAGCATTTTTGGAAGATGCCTGAATGTTACATTAGGGGAAGTACCATCAAATATTTGAGAATAGCTCCTGAAGTGATTGGTATGGTAAAAGAAGAATCTAGTAAAGGTCGTAATCGAGGTGGTAATAGTGGTCGAGGACGAGGCAAACCCAACTTTGGAAGCAAAGGTCGGGGTGGGGCAAGGGCACCACCTGCTAAAAAAGCTGGAAAGGGCCAGAAGAGAGAATATGAATAAATTGATCATTTTTCGAACATTTCCGTTTTCTTCTAATGAAGCTGTTTAGAAATTTTTGTGATAATGATTTAGTTTTTTTGATTTATATTAAACCTTTTTGTGTTTATAGAAACTAGTTTGTTAGAAATTTGTGAATAATGAGTGATTGTGAAACCCAAGTGGCCGGTAGGCAAGCTGCTGGTGAGTTTTTCTTATTTCAGTTTGTTTAATCAAATACAAATAATTGCTAATATGTTTCAAGAAATGATTTCTTAATAAAGTTTGCTGATATTTGATAGTAAAAGCTGGAGGTATGAGGATTAAAGCAGCTCGTAGTCACGAAGAAAAACCAAAATCAAATGATTCAACTGTTTCAAAATATACTTATGAGTAAGCTAACAATATTTCAACGATATTTAATTGAAATATTTAAATTGAAAATTGATGATTTACAACCAAAATAGAAAAAAATTAAAATAAAAGTTGTTGACAGAGAAGGAAAAGAAATTGTAATTACCGCTAACAACTGTTATCCGCGAGAAAATTCTACTGAAGCGGTAAGAGCAACTCATAATAAACCTCACCCTACTCATGAGAAGCCAGTGATGAATAAACAGATTAATAAAACCATCCAACAACCCCGTTAGATTACTTATCACCGTTTCTGTTCTGCTGTGTAAATTATTTAGCATTTAATCAACATATGTAGCAGTAGAACTCACACAGTGACAATAATTCCTTTTGAATAATTAATTTTTATCTGATAATCTTTCTGTTGTAATATAGTGTCAAATTTCTTGTTATTCTGTAAATTTTTGATTCATATCTGACCAAGTGATGGTGTTGATGTTTCATTTAAACTACGCACTTTACTATCTGCCAACATAATTCAGTTTAAGCAATTATAAAATCTACTTAGTATTTTTAAGGTGTTAATTTTCATTATTTTTGAGTTTGTCCTGAAGAACTATATCATGCTCTTGTATATTTGCTTATTACCTAATCTGTAAAAATAAAACAAACTTTTCAATGAAATGATTTCTGCTGCAAATAACTTAGAAAATAGGTTTTGATTTATTGCAATGAGTTTTGATAAAAAGTAGTTTTCTCTATGAAAAGTTGTTTGTAAACTGAATGTTTTATTTTTTAAATGTTAATTTTATAAATAATATCAAAACCAACAACTAATGAATTACTTTAATGAGTTAAGAAGTCACACCGCAGATTGTCACTGAAGTATATTTTAGTTAAGAAGTCTACATGTGATTTAAATGTTCGTAATTGTAGCTCATTTGTTTGTGGATAATAACTGAAGCAACTTTCAATAAACCAATTGTTTTAATGATAAATTCATTTGTAGAAACTTTCTCATTTAAAGAAGATTATTTACCTGTTTTTGAATAGATCATGAGATAGAAACCTATTTCCGTTTTAATACTGCATAAAATGCAGCAACTAATCTTCTAGCTTTGCAATGGCATAAACATCTTTTTATTAAAGAAATAAAATTTGACTTCAGGCGATAATGTTTGTAACAAAATATTTCTACAAATTGTTTAAAACAATCTTTATTTTCAATTCAACTTTGCAATGTTTGCTATAAGAACCAAATAAACCAAAAGATGTTTTATTTAAAGTAATCACAAAATTTTCAATTTCAAACATTTATTCAAATTTTAAAGAAAATCAACAAACAGATCATTTAAATCAAGAGCAACCTCTAGATAATTTTTATAATATGATCATCAAAAGATTCTTTTTGTGAAAATACAATGTTTGAAGATCAAAAAACTAAAATTGTAAAAAATAGCAATATGCAAAATAGATTAATATCGTAATTTGAAATGAAAAAAAAACTTTAAAATAAAACAAATAAATTATTTAAATTGTGAAATATTAATTCAAAAACATTAATTTCAAATCAAAACAGATTTTCTACTATTGTGATTCAGAATTTGAATGATTGAGATTCCAACAGAAATTACATGATTCAAACATACACTGATTAAACAAAATCCAAAATAATAGAAAATAGTTTAAAACAAATACTGAGTATATAAGTGGTAATGATGGACATCATGGATGTTTAATTCTTGTTGGAGCTTCTTTCTGAGACCATCTCTCAATTTCCATGGCAGTCTGTGTCCCTGAGTAAGCGATAAAAACAGCAGAAAAAAAGTTGACAAGTCCTAAAAAGGAAATAAACTTTAGTAAATTAGTTTAAATAAAAAGTTAATTTTGATATTAGTAAAGTTTTATTTGATTAGAATAATTTTGAAATTTAAAAAATAGTTGTTAACTTTTTGGTTAAAGAAATATTTTGACAAATAAAATCGGTTTGAGATAAAAAATGTCAAAATGTTGGTCAGAATATTTTTAGAAGTCAAAAGAACTTTCAATTTTAGACATCCATTCAACTTGTGATAAATCAATTATATAGATACTCAAATGAATCCATCAATAAAATTAAAAAAAGTGATTTTCATTCAGTAACAAATTTGCAAACCTCCTAGATAAACTGTTTTCATAAAAAAGTTTCCAATCGTAATATCGGTGAGAAAATAAACATTTGATAAGATCAAAAGCATAAAAGTAACTGCTCCAAATAAACCACAAATTCGTCGACTCCATTCAGGAGTTAAAAATTTCGCCTGAAATTTATTAAAAAGTTGAAAAACAAATTGATAAACTAAAGTTAAAAAAAATAATGAATTTTTTTCACCAAAAAATTTAATTTTTAAAAGATTTTTTTTCATAAACTCTTTTATAAAATATGAATTTTTTAATTACCTCAAATTGTTGGACAGGTTTAGTTTTATAAAGTATTTTAAATGACATTTCTATAATAACTCCAAAAGCATTTAGAGCAGCCCAAAGCGCTTGATTTTTATACGTTCCATGCCATACCCAAACAAATAGAAATGGAATTGCTGCATTAAATATTCTTCTCGCCATTCCAAAGCTTCTATTACTGCCACCTAGTGGTATGTATATATAACGAACCAGCCAATGATGAAGTCCTTTGTCAAAGTATCTAAAGCAAAAATGATTGCAAGATGAATACACAATGGAAGGAAGTTAAAAAAAGGAGAACAATAACTTTAATTACAGACAATATTTCATCACCATAAACTTCAATTACTTGTAACACTTAAAAGCAAAAAAGAATTTGAAGACTTACTTCCACATATGAGTAAATTGAAATCTTCCAACGACACAATGAGGAGCTCCTTCAACTTCTATATTGTCAGCTAAGCAAATAGCTGCAGGTAATCCGTATAAAACCATGTATTTGATGCAAAAAAATAAATCCATCACTACAGCTACTGATACTAAAAAAAGTTTTTTAATCTTTATAAAATAGAATTTAAAAGTGAATAAAATGAATTATCAGCAGAATCATTTTAAAGGTAATTTTAAACAAGAGTTTATTCTAAAAAAAATCATTTTTATGAGTAGCATTTGAAGAAAAATGATTTGCAAATATTTTTGTTTAACTGACAATAAAAGTGACAAAAGTATTTTGTTGGAAATTTGGTTTTAAATCTTCATAATTGTGGTTTGAATCAAATTTTTAACAATTCAAGATGAAAAAAGGTTAAAAGGAAATAAGCGAAAATTAAACAATTAAGAAGTGATTAGATGAGATTCAACTAATTGAAGCTTCTGTATGTTGTAATGATCTAAGATTGAAATTATCTTTTATATTGTTATCAGACCAATAAAAAGAAAATTTAAAGTTTAGGGAAGAAAAATATTCAAAACAAATACCAAGAAGAGATTTTGTTTCATATTTTAAATAAAAAATGAAACTTAATTGACGACTTACACATTAATGTACTTGAACAATATTCTAATATGATTGGATCTTTTAAACTATATAAAAGACAATAATGCAAATACACATTGATCAACAAATGCCAAATTCCATATCTTAATATCTGTAGTAGATAGTTGCAGGTGAAGTTTCTACTCCAAACTACTGGAGGTCTAGATTTCTAAAAAATGAATAAAGACTTGATGAGAATGTAGTTCAATAATTTAATGTAAGTAAAAACATCATTTTGATAACTTCATAAAAACAACGCCAAAATAGTTTTTGTTTTGTCACCGGAAGTAATTAAATTACTTAATAAATATAAGAGTTAGAATAAAACCAACTTGATCACGAAAAAGCTCATAAGTAAAAATAGGACCTCCATTATAAATAGGAAAGTAGAATTGAAAGATGCAAATATCGAAAAGTTTTGATAAAAAACTTTTCTTTTCAACTTCTTTTGATTCTTTTTTTTCAAAGCAAACTTCTAAACAAAAAGACATCGTCCTTAGATTACCCATTCCAAGTCCAGAGATCAATAAATTCAAAGCCCAATAATCATAATCCAATACTACCAACTATGTTAAAATTTTGAATCATTAACAGCACAGAAATTGCTTGTTTAAGAAATACATTATTTCCAGTTGTTCACTACTTTATATATTGTTGTCTCTTTAGTTATAAATATTACAAGAAATCTATTTTTATAAAATGTTCATTTATAAAGCTATTAGTTGATTCATAGGTATAAAAAAGGTTCATTTACATTTTTAGGTTTAATGATTATGTAAAAAGCTAAAGTATTGTTTAAAAGTAATTAGTTTATTGCCAAATTAATATATTTAGCAATATAGTTTGAAGGTGAGCTACTTGTTTCATTTTTATGAAAGGATTTTTATAAATTTATTTTTCATTTTACACATATTTTATCAGAACTTTTAGTAGAAGAAAAACTAAATAAAATAAAAGTTTTGAAAATGACAAGAACGAAAAAGAAAACTAACCAACTTTTCCACAGCTTTATTTGAAGCAAATGCTAAAATCATCAAACTATAAATTGTCCAGGTAAATAACTGACTTTTAAACTTTAAAGTACATGCTAGAAGTAGAGCCATTTGAAAAATTATTATCAATAATATCCAAACTCCAAAATATTTCAAAATAAAACACATTGTGAAAGCCATTGATGCAACAAACCTGTGCTGTATATGAAAAAAAATCAGAAATAAGCGATGATAGATAGATTCATTAAAACTTATTCATACTTTGGGACTAAAGTATTCTACAATTCTCATAATAAAGAAATGAATTAGATTACTCCAAACTACAGATTCCATAAACCAAAATAACCATAGTTTCCACTCAAAGTCAGAAGTATCCTAGTAAATATAAGAAAAAATTGTGATCATCATTAATACCAAAAGTAATTATTTCATAAAAGAATTGAAGATCATATTCTAAAAAACTATGAAACCAGTTGAAGTTTATTAAATCAAAAAAAATATTTAAGACCTAAGAAAAACTAACCATAAATTTTGTGCCAAGAAGAGGATATAATGGCTCTGTGAGATCTTGATTATATCTTCTTATGAAAACAAAATCTGTTTAAAGTTTAAATTTAACAATATGATTTCTAAATGAACTTTTAAAATAATTTAAAATCTGTTTAATAAAAACTTTATCTGATAGATTTAAGTTTTTAAAAAGTCCCTTTTAGTTTCCAAAAACATGTGAAAGTAAATAAAAGTAATCTAATTTTTACTTTTAAAAGTATAAAAATAAATCAATTAAATGCAACTAAAAGTCTCTTTAATCAAATTACAAATATGAATACCTCTTCTTTTCTTAATTAATGAAGACTTCCAAGACACATAAACTAAAGGTAAACCCCACATGAGAAAATAAATGATTGTTTCTAAAGTAGTTAATTTGGCATATTTGTGAAGATTTGGTTTTCTTGGTTCATCATTCTTATTATCAGCATTCAAAGTCATCTTAGTGACCAATAAAAAGGTTCTTCATAAAATGTTATTAATCAAATGATGTCAACAAAAATAGTTGTAACTTTATAAAGAATCAATACTATATAGCACAGGATAAAAATCAAAGTAGTGAGGCTTATTAATATTATTACAACTATTTCAATAAAATGTTTATGTTTACTATTTATACATTTAACTTATAAGCCACTAACAATTTAATTCAACAAGTAATTTACTTTAAGTCAGCCAGATTACAAATCTACACTTTATTCTAACAACACAAATGATCTAGTTCTAGTCTTGAAAGCTGTAAGGAAGTCGTCACGCAACAAAGTTGCTAATGAACAGTGACCACACGTGTCAGGTTTGTTTTCAAAAATTGCTTATACGCGTTAAAACAGAAGCAAGTAAAATAAGCCGTAATTGTCTTTTCAAAAATATTATTTTAAACTTAAGTTTAATTAAAATTAGCAAAAAGCACCATTTTTTTATTAATGATAATTATATTAAGATATTTACTATTACTGTAATTAAAAGCAAAATTTGGTGAAAAAATAAAAGATAATAGTTTTTCAGAGATTTTACATTTGAACTTATAAATACTGCAGAAGACACATTGAAAAATAGACAACTGTTACTTGATAAACTTTGCTTTGATAAAATTATCATAAGCATCTGAAGTTATAATACTTCTTATAAACATTTGTGATAGATTTAAACTACTTTTGTCTTAAGTTGATAACTCAGCAACAAAATCTCTATATATCTACAAGCGTGAATATTGGGAACTTAAGTGGAGCATGACCATGCTTGACATGCTCTTGAACATTTTTGATGTTTCTTTCTCTTCTTCTTCGAAGATAGTTTGTCTTCCTTATTCTCCAGTTATTTGCAAAGTAAACAGCGCCATAAGGAGCGATCTACTGAAGTATCTTCCCAATCGCTGGTAATTATGCTGAGCGATTTCATGTCACGCTCGCATCTATCCATAAAGCGAAGATAAAGACGGCTGATGTTACATTCGTCTTTTGATAGCTCTTCATACAACAGATAACTTTCGATACATCCGTCCTTTATCCGACATATGCAACCGAGTTAGCAAAGCTGATCATGTTGTAGTGCGCTTCAAGACCTCCTCATTTGATATCTTTTCAGCTTTTCCAGGATATATTGCAGAAATGGCTTTGCTGAGTTCTTTTCTTGTTGGTTCGCAATCTAGATCGTACATGATTGGTAATCGTTCCATTTTATCTATCACGGTGTTTGTCACGATTTGTTGTTGAGAATGGAAAAGTGAACTTCTCTAATTGTCCATTTCTTTTGTACAAAATCTCTTCTGTAGCAGATTACAGGGGAGCGGTTAGACGTTTTGTAGGTCCGGTTGCCCCCCTAATACTATCCTATATTAAACGGGTTTGGTGCCGTCCCTTGTAGCTACAGCTTGGGTTTTTTCGCTTTTGCAAAGCCAAAACTCATCAGTACATTTTCTGACAGCTCTGCGAAATATCTTTCTAGCTTCACACAAATTGTTCAGAGTTGTTGGGCTGAGTTCATGTTATGTTTTATGCGCTTGATACTTCAACTTAACGAGAGGATGCAACGTATTGATGTTTTTTTTTCAAACCAGTCCTTGCTTGCAGTTATAAGTCTTCTTTCCAAAAGCTTCCAGTACACTATCGTATATTCATTTTAAACTAAGTCAAAGAGGTTGATGTTGATGATGTTAACTTATCCAACTCTTGTCAATAAGACATTGCCTAGAAAACTACGTCTTACTAGGATGAGGTCTAGCTGGTGCTAGTACTTAAAGCGAAAATGTCTTCAGGAAACTTTATTTAGTAGTTTGATCTGAAAAAAGAGTTGGTAACATAAAGATTTTGCAAATTAAAAAGTGTTGAAAAAATTCTCTTACAAATCCTTGACCGACATTTAGCAGAGCAAGTTCGTCGTTAATGATAGCAGTTTTTGATAACGATATTTTCGTTTAATCAACTTATAGTTGCTGTAAAAATCATATTGAATTATAAAATGGAATGTTGAATGTTAGATGCAACAAAGAAAAGTCCAAAAAACCGGGTAGAAGGGCTTTGTTAGTCAATTTAAGATAAGCTTTCGAGAAGATACAAAACTCCAAAAGTAAAGCTGGAACTTAAGCAGGCAGTTTGTCACTGCACAGGAGACTGATTATATGGAGAGGGGTTGTGAAGAGGATATTTTCGTTATTCGTTCGCTACTATCCAATACTACGACTATTTCATTTTGAATATATTAATATTTGAATAAAAATATTAAGTCATAAAAGTATTCGTCTGCATGATATAAATATTAGTTTGAAGCACCAGCAATATTGTTTCAAACTTTCTATCAGCAGTAAGTAAAGAGCTCTCAATCTAACTGCTAGTTTTTAGATAAAGAAACGGGCTGAGTCATTGAAAACTTATCTTGTAGATAAAGTTGATGGCCGCCAACGAGAGGTCGCCAACTTCTAGCAGCGTGTACTAATCTATATTAAAAGTAATTTTCAATGAACTAAGCTCTCAGGTAAGTAAAAGAAACTAAATTTAGATTATAAGATAAGATGATTTACACAAATTTATAATCTTCAATTTAAAGTTTATTCAGCTACTGATTATGGTATATTTGAGCGAAATGGCAGCAGAATATTTTACCGCATATGTAAATAGATTTCATTTTTCGTTTGAGCGCTTTTATACTTTACTAGTCATTCTGTACAATTCAATTGCAATTTTTTCTTGGGAGAACTGTTGCCAGTTGTTTTCTTATTTTGAGAAATAAATAAACCAACTGTCAAATAATTTTCCGTTGCAAATAGTACTTCTTATAAAATTATTCTCTTAAAATTCACTTGAGAATAAACTAAAACGACTTCACTGATTTCTTAAAGAATGCAAACAACTATCAATAAAATATGACTTCTACATTTACTAAAGATTTATTTAAAGCTTTACATGATGACATTTTTGCTGCCGAGTGCTACTATCGTCTGCGCGCCTGCTGCAAAGAGACCCTTCCTCATATATCTTCAATTATAGTGGAAGGCAGCCTGTGTTGAACTACCCTCCTACTCTTCTTATCTAATGCTTAGTGACACGGCCCAGTAGGCTGGTAATGACGATTGTAAAGCACTTCATATAAGGTTAAAAGTAAAGAATATCGATATTGTGATTCTTAGATTAGTAGACAATCTGCAATATTAAAAAAAACTAAAACTGTGTTGTACCATAGCTATAAACCACATGCTTTGTGAGAACAATGCTTACCAGAATATTCGTGAACAAGTCATACAAAAATCAGTTTCCAAAAGTATTTTAAGAAATGTGTTGTAGAAAAAAAAATCATTCCCACCACAGAAATCTTTATCTACTATTCAAACAACTTTTAGTAGTTTGCAAAATTACGAACAAACTTATTATAAAGAACAGTATATCACTTAAGAGCATAAGTATATACATAAGCTTATAAGACCTCAAAGCTTAACAACTGACCTCAAAATTTATTTTATACAATTGTTTCATCGTTTTTTGCTTTATTTCGATCACTTTACATTTGAAGTAATTGATATTTTGGACTATGGCCAATTTGTCTTTTCTTATTTTTGCCACATGGTTTCTACCTTGATTTATATTTTTTAATCATATTTCGCTAGATTATCTTATATTTCGCCAAAAGTATGTTAAGCTGGAATATTACAGATTTCATATATATTTTAACTACTAGTTCATGATGTTTGCATAATTGCCTTAATTAATTTGGATAAATCTTTTCTAATTAGTCTAAAGAAAAGCTTTAAATATTCATTTTGTGTTTTTTAGAATACTAGAATATATTATTTGAGATTATGTATACATATTTGTTATTTATAAATTTTCATAGTTTGATTGATAATTAAATATCATTGTATGAGTTCAGTGTCTAATTTTATAGTTAACAACTCCATTGCAATTTTTAAATGATTTCAAATTACTATTTTATTTAAAAAAATTATATTTATCATGTTTTTTATTCATTCTTTTACTTTTGTATACTGATGATGGTAGTATGCATACTTACTGTCTTCTTGTGTAAAGCATTCTTTTAGTTTAAGAATTATTTCCTTTCCTGATAAGGTTTCATACAACTAATGATAAAGTATTTAAAATAATCTTTTTTTGTAATTTTATAATTTCTGAGAAACAAATAAAGCAATTATAATAATTATATTAATAAAATTGTAAAAGTTTAAAAACTGGTTTATTTTATCTTTTATTATAAAACAATATGTTGAACTCTATTGTCAACTATTGATGAACTTTTAAGTTTAAAAAGATAACTTTTGACCTTAAAGTAATAATTTTAATAATATATTTAGTTTAAGGTTATGTTTGTTAAATGTATTTACTTTTTTAATTCTTAAAGTTTTGAATTGATGATTACTTTTATAGTTAAATGCAAGTGAAAATTGGTATTTTTAAAATAAGTATAAACTATTGTTCAACATTTTAATAATGCTTTTATGGAAAGGAATAAAATTGATTTATTTATGAAATTTTCTCATTAGTATTTTTACAGATTTCTTAGATTAATTTTGATTAAAAGAATGACTGAAACTTCAAAAAATCATATTTTTACTAAGTTTAAAGAACTTGGTTTATATTCTTGTGAAGTGCCACATGTTCTAACAACTAACAGACGTGGAACTGAAAATCTACTAATTAATGCAGTTGGAAAAGTATTTTTTGTGTTTGGTTCTAATAAGCTTAGGAAGTATTCAACAAGTGAAGAACATCCTGCTGATATTAGTTGCCTAGCAGCTGCTGGAAGATATATTTTCACTGGTTGTGAAAATAAAGTTTATATTTTCAGAGATAAGCAACATATTGACAAAATTCTTGAGTCAGATGCTGAAATAAAGTATATTCTTCCTTTTTTTCATCATATTATTGCTATTGATATGAACAATCAGTTGACAATTTGGTTGGTTGAAACTGGTACCCAAAATTTAAAGATACCATTTGATAGCAAAGATTTTGAGATTTCATGTTTAATGCATCCTCGGACATATACAAATAAGATTGTACTTGGATCAACTCAAGGTAAACTTCAGTTATGGAATGTAGCAAAGAATCGTTTTTTGCATGAATTTGTTTTAACTGTTAATGATAGTATCACTTGTATAGAGCAGAGTACAACTGTTGATATAGTTGCTGTAGGAACAGAATCAGGTTCTGTTTTAATTCTTAATTTACGAACTGGAAAAACTCTGTTTAAACTTAAACAAGATTTTGGAAGTATTAATTCAGTTACTTTTCTACAAAGTAACTTGCCACTATTAGTGACTGGTACATCTCTTGGGCATCTCTGTATTTGGGATTTAAATGAACGTTGTCTTAAAAGTGTATTAGAAGATGTTCATAAAAGTTCGATTGCTTCAGTGTCGTCTTTACCAGGAGAGAATGTTGTGATTTCTAATGCAGCTGACAATTCTATTAAAATGTGGATAATCGATGAGAATAGTTTCACAGCTTCTTTACTCCGAGATAGATCTGGTCATTATGGTTCTATATCAAAAGTAAAATTCTATAATAATGAAAAAATACTTTCTTGTGGACATGACAGCACAGTGAGAATATTTCATACCTCACATGATAATGTCAATAATAGTTTCGGTAAAGCTAAACTGACTAAGAAAAAGGGCAAAGAAGCAAAAATCATGCCTCATATTGTTGACTTTACTTTTGAAAAAGCTAGAGAAGACCACTGGGATGGGATGATAGCAGTTCACAGGAATCACATAGAAGCAACTACTTGGAATATTAAAAAGTCAAAGATTGGAAACCACAAATTTTTTTATAATCATCCTTTAGATGATCTCAAGATAAAAGGAAGAAAGTGTGATGTTTATGTATCTTCAGTAGAAATGACTTCGTGTGGCAACTTCTCACTAATTGGTTACTCAAATGGAAATATTGATTTATACAATATGCAATCTGGAATATATAAAGGAAACTTTGTACATAAAACTCAAAAAGGAACAGTTTTAGCTCATTTGTCATCAGTTGTTGGCATTGGAGTTGATAATTTAAATCAAATAGTTGTAACACTGGGTCAAGATAAGTTTATTAATTTCTGGTCCTTCAAGACTCGTTCTTTCAGATCTGATCTGAAATTGGATTCTCCTCCGACTTTTAGCAAGTTACATCGAGATACTTCACTGATAGCAGTTGTACTTGAGAACTTTACCATCATTGTTATCGATTTAGACACAAAAAATATTATCCGACGATTTTTCGGTCATTCTGGTAAAGTCAATGATCTTGTCTGGAGTGAAAACGCAATGATGCTGATCACAGCTAGCTCCGATGGCTACATCCGTGTCTGGGACCTTCCATTGAGCTCTTTGATTGACTGTTTTCCTGTTGATAATCCAGTCAAATCCCTCACTTTATCCCCTAATTCAGCTTTACTGGCCACTACCCACGTTGGTAGTCCAAGTATCTCTGTATGGTCCAACTCATCTTTATTTGGGGTCAGCACATATGAACCTGAGTTTATAGATGAAGAAGAGGAAGAGGAGTTTTTTGGAAGAGTTATTTTTGACATGACAGAGTCTTTGGAGCAACTGGAACCTCATTTACTCACTAAATCGGGTTTGGCATCTTCACGATGGGCTAACCTGAATAATATCGAAATTATTCGCGAACGAAGCAAACCAAAGCAACCCGTGAAGAAGATCACTCAAGCCCCTTTCTTCCTTGGAACAAATCTCGGAGAGGAAGCCCCGAAAATTGAAGTTCAGGAAAAAGAAGTTGTACCTTTCCGAATCTTCGAACTCTCTCCGTTTGCACAAATGTTGGAAACAAAAAGTCATGAAGAGATATTGAATTATATGAAGACTCTCGGACCTTCCGCAATTGATGCAGGATTGAGAACCCTCAGCGCAAATTTTGGAGGATCAGAAAAGCTTTTAAAGAAGTTCATCGTCTTCATCAAAGAACAAATGAAAACGCGAAAGAACTTTGAGCTGATCCAAGCGTATCTTCAGTTGTTCTTGAAGTTGCACACTGAAGAGATAGTGAAATCCGACGATTGTGTCTCGGAGCTGAAAGAAGTTTTTGCTTTGAATGCTATAATCAGAGACGAGTTTACTGATCTGATTAATGAATGTTTAACTCTCGTTGATTTTGTTAAAAATCCTTTATTATAGGTTTCATTTGACGAAATTATTTTATGCTTTTTCATTAACCGATGTGTTTACAAAAAGTTGTTGGGCATCATAGAAAATAAATTACATTTGAAAAACAGAGTAATTTTTTTTAATTTAAAAATGCCACTAAAAAGATTCTTATGAAAAAAAGATTTAAATTTTTCGGAAAAATTGAAATAAAGACTTCTTAACAATTTCTAAATGAACTGATGTAATAAAAAAACTTTCAAATTACTGAGTGGATATTAATAATCTTTTTTTGTAAAATCTTGTGAATTAGTAGATTGCAAAAAATGTTGTTATTTACTCAAAAAAGTTCAATTAATTTAGATAAATGAAACAAACTTGTTTATTTCTCAGCTTAATTTTATAAAATGAAACCGTTTTTCAATCTTACAACATTTAACAATCAATTTAAAAAAAGTTTACTTTAGTGATTATTTAGTTTTTTTCTTTGGGAGAAGAGAAAGTTTGCTTCAAACCTTCAGGTTTTTTAAAAGTTTATGATGAAATTCACATCTTTCATTTTTGTTGTCACCGCCCCATATTACGTTAAACAAAAGATCTCAAACAAGGAAGACTTAAGGCGCACTAGTCTGACAGCAATGTACAGCATGCTAAGCAAGCAACGGCTTCGCTGGCTCGGACACGTCCGTCGGATGGACGACGCACGGATTTCAAAAGATCTGTTGTATAGGGAGCTATTTAAAGGTAAGTGCAACATCGGTCTTCCCTGTCTCTGTTTAAAAGATACTTGCGCGATATACAATCGCTTAACATCAAGACCAGCAATTGACAGGATATCGCATCAGATTATTCCAAATGGCGCTTTCTACTTCACAAACAACTGAAGCAGAGAGAAGAAAACCAGCTTTCTAGAAAAGAAAAAAAAAACTCTAAAGATGTCTTGTTCGTTTAGTTTCTCTGCATCAACTGCGTTTTGCTTTATCTTTAGTTCCATCACTCAAAGCACGTCCCATATGGCCGTTCTTGACCGAAGCAGGCCCCTTTTCTTATCATCATGATAAATGTTAGTTGCTTAAAAAAATTATAAATAAGTAATTTAGATGTATCTGGAAAACCATTTTTTTTTACAAATGCATTCTAAAAATACTATTTAAAACTTCTAATTTAATAAATTACTTTTTACTTTTGCAGGCAGTTTGCAACTAACTTAATAAAAACTATATATGGAAATAACAACTTGTCCCAGTGTCTTTAAATATTCTCAGCAATTTGAAGAGATGCCACTTAAGATGATTTTATACCCAGACTTTTCGAACCTTTTGGCTTTTATACAACTAAAACTAAATCTATGAAAAGAATTTCTCACGAATATTTCCATTAAAAGTATATATTTAAGAAATATATTTGCATATGTTTGTTCAGAAAACTTACTTCTTGATGTTTGCTGCAAAGTACCTACTTGTTTGAACTGCTGTAAACACAAACATATTTTAGAATGTTTTTTTCTTGTCATTTTATGAACTGACAGTGTAAAATTTTACAACCGTTAGAAATAAAATTTAATGCAAGTTTTAAAGAAATAAATGTTTAGAGTATTATATTCTTCCTTAATAAAAGTTTGAAAGCTTGATTGTAAATTATATTGAAAAAATCTTAGCATATATCATTTCACTCAAATAAAACAAAACATAGTGTGATTTTTAAATCCTTAAATTGGAATTTTTAATTCCTAAAAAATAAACTGATACTTTCATTAACTAATGAAATGATATCAGTGAATGATCATTTTTCTGCGTTATAGCAAATTAATAGCATTAGTTAGTGATTCTAACAATGCTACTTCAAATCTTATGATGAGTATCAAAATTAAAAGCTACGTGAGGCCGCCGAATCTATTGTTTGACGATTATTAAATACTTTTTACTGAATTTTAAACCAAACTAATCGTAAAATTTTTCATGTTGAATTTTAAAGTTCAGTTATAATTATCAAAATATTTTTTCAAAGCATAGTTATTATTCAAATAGGTATTTTATTGTATTACAAATAATTAGATCATTATTCCATTAGCATATATTAAGACTAAAATAATATAACAATGACGGTAAATATTAAACTTAGTTAAGAAAAATATAATACAAAATTTGATTATTTTAAATTATTTATTCTGTCTTAAAATGGCTTATAACAAACTAAGATTTTACATATTTAGCTTACCACGCGGTTTTCTGTGTTTTAGTAACTAAACGTACTGAATGGTCTCTTAAGTTGGAATACATTAATAGATTGGAATGTATTAAAACCATTTTCTTTGACAAATTTATTTTTATAAATGATTTTAAATATCTAATAATTGAACTAAGTTTTGTATGTTTAGTGAGTATTATTTACCAATCTAACTTAGAGTATATATATGTTTTATCCTAGAATGGTTTTTATAAATGCAAATATATAAATTAAGTATTTGTCTAACAACTAATTTTTATTACATGTTTATTTAATGGATATATGTTTTTGTAAGTATTTTTTATATTATTATATATTATATTTATTATTTATCTGTTTTCTTATTTTTATATTTAATCATAAATATTCTTATTGATTCATCATAAATATATTTTTAAGTTTTTTTAAAGTTAGGTATTTTTACATTAACTTTGTATCTAGCTTTAATTATAATTTTATTGCTGAGTTTATATTTTAAAGATAAATTTATTTTTATATTTTAATAATAGATAAAAAAATCTAATATCTATAAAATATATGTAAAATCAATGGTGTGCTCAGTAGGTGTTCTTACTGTAAATAATTTTATAAAAAATATCGATTAACTCAACACTGCTTAGTATATTAAACTAATAATTGCTTAAATTAACTGAAATTTTTAATTATTTTCCTTATTTTAAAGTCTTGTTAGGATATAAAACCTGTCGCCATGCGTAAGTTAAGATATCATGAAAAAAAACTTTTAAAAAAAGTTGATTTTTTTAACTGGGAAGTTGATAATAATCATCATGAAATCAAAATCATGAGAAGATACAGAATTTTGAAAAGAGAACATTATACTGCGTAAGTTTGGTTTTTTATAATGACAACATTTTAAATTGTTTGTTTGTGATTAAACATTTTTCTATTTATGTAAATATCAATGAAAATTATTCCAAGTTGTATTATGAGTAAAATAAAAGGAATTTTTCTGAAACTTTTGCAACTTAAAATAATTCTTTTTAACTTGACGAAGATTTTACTACAATTAAACTTTAAAATATTTTTTTATGATTCAGTTACAACAAACTAAGCAGAGAGATCCGTGAATTGTGCCGAGTAATTAGAGATTTAGATCCCAATGATCCATTTAGAATAAGATCCACTAAAGATCTTTTAGAGAAGCTCTACAATATGGGTATTGTTCCAACTAAAGCTACATTGGAACTAGCAGACAAAGTAACAGCTTCTAGTTTTTGCCGAAGACGTCTCCCAGTCCTAATGGTCAAATTGAAAATGGCCCCTAGCTTGAAGATTGCTACAACTTTTATTGAACAAGGACGTATGTTTGTTTTTACATTTTATTCAATAATTGTTTGGCATCAGTTTTTTATCAATTATTTGTGTTTGAACCTCTCATTGAGCACAACAGTTTTAATTGAGATTAAAAATGTTAACTTTTAAAAACTTCCCTGTACCCACAACCACTAAGCTATCAAATAAAAACTTTTCTTATTGACAAATCTTGCTCTTGGTGGTTGAGGATGCAAATGCACATAATCAAGCATCTATCTTAGATGGTAGCTTGTACAATCCTCAAATAATTTGGTTTTAAATTTCTACTGTAATGATTTTATAGTTGCACCTTTTATTTTATTCTTTAGAATATTTTTAAGTTAATAAGTTATTAATATTAATTGAAGTTGTTTAATTGAATAATGTTGTTGGCAGATGTAAGAGTTGGTTCCGAACTTGTACTTGATCCAGCTTATTTAGTTACCCGGTAAGTTTTCATCCATCATTATTTTGACTCAATTTTTGTTGTGCTTTCATAAGATGAATAAAAATCCTAATTAATTTCACCAACTTTTTATTCACTTTGTTTTTTATTCAGTAATTTAGAAGACTTTGTAACATGGAAAGATACTTCTAAGATACGTCAACATATTTTAGCTTATCATGGAACAAAAGATGATTATGAGTTTGCTTAAGTAGATTTGGTAAATGTTCTTTTATTTTTCTCATAAACTTTTTTATACTTTCTGATCTTTCAATTAGTTTCTTACCCTAAGTATTTTATGAGTCTATTGTAAACCAAATTAAGAACTGAAAATTTATAGACCATCAAGAAATAACTATAAATAAAATACTATTTTCATTTGTTCTAAATTTGTAACCTGAATAATATTAATTTATAATAAACATATAATTTATTTTATCTTTTATTAATTATACCACTAACTGATACTTTATTGAAATATAGCTTGGAAAGTGCAACTAAACATCTTTCTGCAAGTTTTCCTTCAAACAACTGATGAAGACCTCTTAATCAGTGAAATATTTTAATCTGGAATTTGCATTTGAATTAATCTTTTTTAATTCATTAATAAAGTTTTTTTTCTATGTCAACTTTGATTTTCATTTTAAGAAAATGATAAAGCTATCTTTAGTAGGAAGTAGATACTGAAGACTTGCCGCAAGTGATGCTTTTATTTTGGTAGTATTTAAATTTTTCAAGTATTTAAGCGGGAACATATTTCAATTTAGTTCTATAGCTTAGAATTTATTTAAATATCTACCAAGTGACAGTAGCTAATAACTTGTTTCATGTCTGCCAATCATTCCCAGCGATAAGATAGATACATAGTCACCACGATTACTATATACGCTGGCAGATGCGTTATCAATAGCTCTCGTTTGCTAGGAATTAATGTCACCTTCAAAAAGTTTATTGTATTAGTGTAAAGCTTCTTACAAAATTCTCTTCTTTTTGGATACATTGAGTAGTTACTTGAATCGGGGCAATTTGATTTATTCAACGGGTGGATGCGAGTTACAAATTCAACACCAAAGATGGTGAACTAGATAGAATTTTAAGCCAAATTTTTGCACGACGACAATACAGTTCACAGAGCTTCAAACCATCCACTATCTTAAGCCTCTCAGCAGCTTGATTACGGGCGTAGCCACAACGCCCCGATGTTATAGTGTTAAAACTTTGAGTTGGTTCCAAATAAAAGGATTTTCCTTTCTAATGATTCAAAAATTATCAACAAAATGCCTATTTTTTGAACTGGTAACAGCATTCTGTGAAAATATTTTATTAATTGATTTTTCTATATATTACAATAAAGGCAAAAAAGTGTGCCTGAAAAAAGCACCTTCCGCTAGAACAGATTTTTACAAATAATGTTATATATAATAATACAAAATACATAATTAGGATACAAATATAGAAAATTATAGATTTAACACATAGCATTTCAGTGGTTCTAATACAAAATAACAGTGAATAAGTACATAGAATGTTAAGTCAATATAAAAAATCACAGTTTAAAAATGGCAATTTGGCAATATTAAAACGGTTTAAATCTGAATTAATTTTATAAAATAATTTTTAATTTTATGTAATTAATAAATTCGTTTTATTGAAAATTTTTATAAAAATCTATATGAACCCGCCTAATTTACACGCAAAAGCACCAATAAAATTGTATGTTTTACACCCAACTGAAAAATTGAAACGAGACCAATTAAGATAGTGCGATGAGGTCCTTTAGTTCTTCCTAAAATCGAACATTTATTATTAGGATAAAGTATTAACAAATGAAGGTCGCATCGAAGTAAATAGTTTTTATCTTACAATGTTTTTTGTTTGTTAAGATACAATAACAAAATATTATTGTGAAAATATTTAATAAAAGCATTATAGACTTTTACATTGTTTGATTAAAGCTGATTAAATTTAGATCAGAATTTGTTCTATATAATACTGTAAAAAGTAATAATCTTCAAATGTTATCATCTAACACCAAAGAAAATCGATGGTAGTAATGTCAATTTTGAATATTTGGTAATTTAAGAAGAAACTTAAAGAAAAAGTTACGCCTCTGATCAGCTGCGTTTTCCTTTTAAATACTTGGTTCGAGAGAGCTTAGGCCATTTGCGTAATAACTTGCTTGTTTGTTGATTTTTCGCTATCAAACTATTCAAATTTTGTTTTAGTTGCTAATAGCATTATCACTTACTTGATTATAATTTTATTATTTATTATCAAGCTAATATTAAAATTGCGTAAATTTTAGTTAAATTTGATTCGTATAAGCTTGATATGCATCAAAATTTTATTAGTTATAAGTAAATTACAGGTAAGTTATTATTATATAGTTAGTTGAGAAAGCTCAGTTATGTCTGATTAAAAGTATTTAAAAGAAATTTAATTTCCTTTATCGTAGTTAAGTTAAAATTATTAATTTATGTTTATTTTGATAACTATTGTAATACTTTGGTTGATATATTAAAAGTAATGTGATTAGTGTTATAATCATTATTATTGTTAGATTATTTCATTCATCAAAACGAAGAAGAGTAATTAAATAATTTCTTTACTATATTTATAAAGATATCATTATTTTAATAAAACTATAACAGTTTATTTGTCTAATTTTTAAGCCTATTTATTAAAAATAGTTTGTGATAGTAAACTTTATATGACTATCCTACTTTTTAATTAAAACTGTAAATTTAAGGTGTTGTATTTGACTTTATATTGTTGGATAATATTTCATATTTTTGAATTATTTGACCGATCAGCACCCTTATTGCAGGAAGATAAATTTAAGCTTGAATTATAATAGATACTTTTATGATAAACCATTAGTGTTTTTCAACAATATTTCAAAAAAAATGTTTAACTTTAAGTTTTTAAAATAAACTTTTTGAATTTATTTGTAAATAGTATTTGATTAGACTAAAATTCTAAAACAAAAAGAAATTTCTTTATAGAATTAAATTGTTGTCATATATAATTAAATATGAGCCAATATTTCTATTATTTATACAATTTTCTATTTAAATTAGAAATAATTATTTTGTGTAATAAAAGTTTATTAGTTTGTATAAATATTTAATTTTATTTTATAAACTTAAAAATATATTTATTTCAATGTAAATAAAGTTATAAGTATATTGATTTTTATTTTTAATTAGATTAGTAGGTTTAACTAAAGCAGATGATAGATATTTTTCTGGAACAATTTTGGTAACATTTCATTGTAAGAATGATGAATTCCGATTTATCAAGAAAGAACCCACAAGATGATTTTGAGATAATGAATAGAGTTGGCAGTGGGACATATGGAGATGTATACAAGGTAGATAATCACTGATATTTGTTCAAATTAGATTTTATATTAAGCAAAAGTAAAATGTGACTCATTTTTAATTTAAATCTATTTGATAGAATAAATTGATAATAATAAAGTCTAAAAATTTGACTCTTCAATTTTTAAATAATATTAATGTCCCATAAATTTTATTTATTTGTATTATAGGCAAGACATAATCAGACATCTGAGATGGCAGCTATAAAAGTCATCAAACTTGAACCTGGTGAGTCAGCATATTTCAATATAACCCTAAAATAATTTATTCAAGAATTCTGTACTAAAAATTAACAAGTTAATTATTTTTTTTTACATTTATGCGTCGATATTTTTAAGTCAATAAATTATACAGAAAAAAACTCCATATATTGTTTGCTGTATCAAACATTTTTGAATTTTAATTAAAATAATATATCATTTATAAGAAAATTTATCTTATTTGATTAACTTATTTATAATTATAAACTATTTATCAGGTTGCAGAGGTTTGTTGTGCTTTTTTGTTTGTATCAATTTAATTATTTCTATACATCATCTTTTTTGAATAAGGTTTTTTCCAAGTAAGTTTTCCTTGTTTTATATAAAAGCACATTTAACTGCTTCTTTATAGTACTACATTTCACATTGGTTTAAGAAGCTTGTTTAGCATACATTTGTGTTATATGATTATATCTTAAGCAGGGGACGACTTCTCAATTATTCAACAAGAAATTATAATGATGAAAGACTGTCAACATGAAAATATTGTCAAGTATTTTGGGAGTTATTTAAGGTGATTTACATTTCTATTTTTAATACAACTTAAACAATTCTTAAAATGAGTTCTAAAAAAATATTAGCAGAATCAGTTTTAGAACTTATTTTTTAAATCTTTAAGTTGCTTCTAACTACTCTATATTTTATTTAGATTTAAAAATTGAATTGAACCCTCTAAACTTCTTTATTCAATTAGATTTGCTTTAGTTATTCACAACTATTAAAAACTTTTTAATTAATTTTGTATTCAGGAGAGATAAGCTATGGATAGCGATGGAATACTGCGGTGGTGGTTCCATGCAAGATATTTATCATGGTATTTGAAAGTTCAATTCTTCGAAATTTCGTTTAAATTCAATAAACTTTTGAAATCTACATTTGTTGCTTTCAATTTAAAGTCATCTTATTTATAGTAATTTCTTTTGTAATAATTTCATATTTTTATTAGTTTTATTTATTAAAACTGCTTTTCCACCTAATTTCTATTTTTAATGATTGATTGAGACAATTTTTAAGTTTCTAACATAATTTTTTCAACAAATTTCAGTTACCGGTCCTCTAAATGAGAAGGTTATTGCATATGTATGCAGAGAAACCTTAAAGGTACCAAACACTTTCTAATTTAATAGAAATAATTGAATAAATGAGGTTTAGATGATTTTGAAGAGGATTCATTAACACACAAGCAATTGATTTATCAGTTTAAATATTTAACAACTTTTTTTGATCATTTTCTACTTGTCATATTTCGATATATCTCATTGAAAGTTCAAATATCTTTAATGTTTTTTACACTTACAGGGGCTGAAATACTTACACAGCAAAAGAAAGATACATAGAGATATTAAAGTAAGTTTGTGATGCTTGGTTTTGATTCAAACTTTGTGCTGTAAATGCTTCCCGTCTACTTTTCACTTAATTCAGGAATTTTTTTACTTTTTTCTTAAGTTGAATCAGAAAACTGTTTCAAGCAATTTTTTTTACAAATAATCAACTTTGTTGAATAAATTGAAAATTGAAATATTACTCGTACAAGAACTTGATTTTTTATAGTAGCTTCTTTTTCCATATTTTAAATATGAAACAAACAGTTGTTAAAGATAGCTGCTTGATGACTAATATATCGGTTCTGTCACAATGTCAATAACTACACTAAATCAGATGATTCAAACCCACTACACTGAACATCAACAAGTCCTTCTTCACCACAAATATTTATTACAAACTAAAATGTTTCAAAAACTGGATTCAACTGACGTTTTGCTGACGACAGGGTGCTAACATATTACTAACCGATGATGGAAATGTTAAACTTGCTGACTTTGGAGTCTCTGCTCAAATATCTAACTCTATCTCGAAGCGGAAATCATTCATCGGGACCCCTTATTGGATGGCCCCGGAAGTTGCAGCAGTTGAACGTAAGGGAGGTTATAATCAACAAGTGAGTCACGTGACATAATTTCATTAAGTTTTTTGATATTCTAAAAAATCAGTTGAACTTTAACCTGAATTTGATCATCAAACAATCCAGTCATGTCATGTTGTCCCTAGAAACGTGACATCATCAACTGGAAGACTTCTTTTTCTAGTTGAGATTCTTTTCATAACATCTGACTTTCAATTGATTTTTTTGTGAAAAGAAATTTTAAATTATTTATATTTTTAGTTTCTTTTATATAAGCGTTCGTTGTTTACTACAAATTGAATTTTGTAAAAAGTTGAAAGAAATCTTCATTATTGTATTTAAACAAATGGCTCTTTCATGAAATCAATTAGCTTTCAGATTAATTGTTTGAAAATCTACGCAACTTGCAGTGATCTTTATCATTTTGATCTTTACAGTGTGATGTATGGGCTGTTGGTATCACAGCGATTGAATTTGCTGAACTACAACCTCCGATGTTTGATCTTCATCCTATGAGAGCGCTCTTTCTTATGTCTAAATCCAATTTTCAACCTCCAAAACTGAAAGATAAACAAAGGTATCAGTTCGAGCTGCTGATCCTCATCATCTCACCAACTTCTTCAGGTGGTCCACTGATTTCCATTCGTTCATCAAAACTGCGCTGACCAAGAACCCCAGAAAGCGACCTCATGCTGACAAGCTGCTTCAAGTAATCCTCATCTTTGGGACTCTTTCCGTTTAATATTTGAGATTATTTGCAGCATCCATTTGTGCTTCAAGATGGTTTAGCGGCTCGGTTAGGAGTAGAGATAATCCGACAATGCAGAGACCCTCAATTAGACGAACAAGTGAGTCTCCTCCATTCTGACCTTAGCTCATAAAATCGTTAATTCTGGTCACGTGGCCAGCTATCGGTAGTTTCTCCTTTCCTGATTTCAAAAAAGTTTTTTTTTTATCAGAATACTTTGCTGTGTGGGGATATAGACGATGATGAAGATGATAACTTGTCCAGCGACCCGTCTCAGGTTCGAATCCGTCCTTCAAGAGTGGGTGAAGATCGGCAGATGAAGACTAAATCTGAAGTGATGAGTGAGTTTGGATCATTTACAAAATCACCAGATGCGCGCAAACTCCACTTGGCGCAAAATCTGTTAAAAATTAATCTTCTTCAAATGTTTAACTTCTTCTCAAACCACAATCTTCTCGTTTATTCAAATATTTGTCGTTGTAGCTTCCAATACTTCCAAGTTAGAATATCGTTATTTACAAATCGGTATTTCCTAACTAAAAAAATTCACAACTTTGCTGAAATCTGACTAAACATGAAATAATCTAACCTCTTCATCTTCAACCTCAATTGATTTGTGTCTCAAGATTTCGCCTTAAAACATAAATCGAAAAATAATTATTAAAAGTTTAGTGCTGATGATGAAGTTTAACATTTACTGTTTGAAATTTCAGTGGAGAACGTTCACTTCCAAACCCCTCTTCATAGAGACTCTGAGATTGAAGTAAGTACATTATTAATGATTAAAATCTTGTAAATATATATTTAAAGTAAAATATTTTGAGCTGAAAGGTCACCACATTTGATAATCGATTCTAAAGATGATGTTACTTTCTATCAACTGGTGACAATTAAATGCCATTTTTATAAAGTTCAATTTTTTCGACTCAACAAAATTATTTCCAAGATTTTTTCAATAATTCTTTATTTTTGATGTTTTAAGGAACGTTGGAACCACGACGAGCATTCTACTAAGTGAGCACAATACTATAATTTGTATTTGATCACATCAAAAGAGACACCAAAAATCCGTCACCTTGAAAGCCATTTGTTGTTGTCAACTTCATTACTTTCTTGAAACTATTTTCAATGAATTTTCAAAACAATTCAATTCTTATTAGTTTCATTTTTCAATTTTTTTATTCATTAATTCAAATAATCTAAAATAATTTATTTGATTTTTGATTTAGAAATTTCTTTTTTATATTTTATTCATTCATTAATTTCAAATTCATTCATAAAAAACTTACTTCAGTCAATTTGAGTAAATTTTCGAGATATCGAAGAAATGTTTAAATTGAAATTGGTTTTCATCCATTCATAATTCTAGTGTAATTATTAAATTGATGAGTTTCTTCTGCCTGTGTATGCACTCCATAATTGCACCAAGTAATCATTAACAATATTTGCTTTTATCGTTTATAGCTCGCTAACAAAGTATGTTGATAACCGAACTTTATATACTGATAACTTTGTTGTAAATACCCACTATACCCGTCTATTTCTTCTCAAAAGTCCTGTGATATGTAAATAAGTTAATCCTTTGTTGTTCTTTGTGAGCAGGAGCTTGCTAAGAAGTGTTGAGGAAGAATTGATACAACGGTAATGTCAGCTTAATGAAGTTTGCTAATTACTTTTGTATTATGTTGCTTGCTACTTATTGCTGACATTTGATTAGTTTGTCAGTTAGTTAATTGGTTAGTAGAAAATAGCAATGTTGGTTTTCGGATAACAACTTTATTAATTTATTACATTTGTTCCGATTAAATCAGATCTGAAGTCGTGTAACTGTAGCTAGTCAATTCTTACCTCTGAGATTTCAGTTAGCTCTTTCGCTGTCTCTTTGCATCCAATGCTTGCTTGGTTTATTTGCATGTAGAAGATCAAGTCATCGCGCAAAATGTCCTTCATCTAATTTTCTACATCTTCTGATTTTGCTTCCCTTGTAAATAATAATTTGGAATAACCTTTTGACTTGAGTATTTGATGTGCTTTTCAATCCTTTTCAATTTTACTTTTAATATTTTGTCATTTCTTCCAATTATCAATCTCTCTGTTTGATGTTTTTATTTTGCAGAAATTTATTTTTTTTGTTCAACAATTTTGTGTTTAGTGTCTCTGATTACTCCGGAACATTTATTAGTAGATCCTCGAATTTTTCATCTTTTATTTCATTGTCAGCAACTTCAATTGCTTCAAGTCGCTAGCGATAATGACGTCATCAGCATCTTCTTCCTTCTTTTAATGTTTTTTTTTCTACAACAACTAACTAATCATCCTAATCTTCCTTTCAGGGGTCATCCAACCACCTACTTCGATCAAGAGTAAGTCACCAACCTCCTAACCACAGCTTCGATGACGTCATATCGCGTTTTTGACTTCTCAGTGATCTCGGAGGAACTTTGAAGCCGAATGCATCGAAAGGAACAATCAGAGAAGCGAGCGGTTACGAAGGAGTGCCCCCGATTCCCCCCAAGGTATCCCACGCCCCGCTTAAACCCTTTTTTTGTTCACGAATCACTGCGCATGACACTTAAGTTGTTTTTATTTCTTTTTGGTTGTTTGTGACGTCAGCCCCGCCACTTCGAGTCTCTCATAAACTGCATATCAACTGATGACGTCACCATGGGTGCCCGAAACTCGCCTCCGTCACGACCGCCGAAGCCTCCGTCCTTCACCAAATCCGATCTGGACCCAGACTATCCACCTGTGGTTCCTCCAAGACGGCGCCCTACACAGTCCGCCGCCCTCATCAACCCCTCATCTGGGGCACCTTCGGGTCGACCTTCGATGACGCGACATGCGACGAACGGCGCCGTGGACCCCACTGCCCCAATTCCCATCAAACCGTCCGTACCAGCACGTGACCACATGCCCGATGATGACGTCACGCCTACCGGAAGTCCGACACGCGATACAGCGAAGTTTTGTCGAAGTGAAGAGGCGAGCAGCAAGCAAGTGTCGGCAGCGAGTAATGTGAGGAAGCTTCGCGCGTTTCTGCTTCTTTTCCACTTTCTAGTTTTTTGTTAGAATTTTTTTTATTTAATTTCAAATCGCTCTTTAAGTTGGTGATTAGTTGCTTGTAAATGACGTCACGCGTATATCGTCCAATCACAGTAAATGTTTCAACAGTCGTCTCAACCAATCAACGGTCTTCCACGAACTCCAAAAGTCCACGTGAGTACTCCTCCTCTTCTTGTTATCATCTAATTTATTTTGTATAGATGGGAGCTTGCTTCACTAAAGTCTTCAACGGATGTCCTCTAAAGATCAACTGTGCTTCAAGTTGGGTCAGTCTCTTCATCTGATCCTCGTATTCCTTGATCTGATCCATCTACATCTTCAGGTGCATCCTGAATCTCATGATCAATACATCTTATTTGGAACTGATGAGGGAATCTACACTTTGAATTTACATGAGCTTCACGAGAACACGATGGAACAGTTGTTCCCGCGCAAATGTGTCTGGCTCTACGTCATCAGCAACGTTTTGATGTCAATTTCAGGTAAGACTCCAAAGTTGCTGGTTTTATCAATCGAATATTTGAAGTGAAAAACATCTATTAATAGATAGTAGTATCTGAACTTCCACAAGATGATTACTCACTATTTTCATTTCTTCTTCATATTTTTATCTTCTGTTTTGAATTGTGATTATTTCCAACACCACCGATGACGCATTCACAACAGATTACTAACAATTATTCGTAGATATTCAAAGATCTTACATCCGCAGGTAATAGAACACCTCAACTCTACTCCCACAACCTTGTACCTCTTCATGAGAACGCTCAACGAAGTCAAAGGATCTACATCCCAGAAAGAATGGTCCCAAAGTGAGCATCTCTTTTACGCTTGTGACGTCATCACTTGACACTTGCAATCGGGCGCTGAGCAAATACAAGTCTGTGTAGCTGTATGTAACTAGGAATATCCAAATATGGTGGCTTGTATAGTAACGGAAGTGACGTCACACGCACGTACCATGAGTCTAGATTTTGTCTTTATTTCCTCGATCTATTGTAGATTATACTATGGTTGCTACTAGCAACTAACGCTTTATTTCGACAGACGTTTTGCAATTTCAACAAAAGTAGCTGACACGAAAGGTTGTAGGAAGTGTTCGGTGGTTCGAAACCAGTATAATGGCAACAAGTACTTATGTGCGGCTCTACCTCAATCCATAGTCCTTCTTCAGTGGTACGAACCCATGCGCAAGTTTCTTCTCGTCAAGGTAACCAAACTTTTTGATGAAACTCTTCTCACCTCAACTTATCTCAGCAATCTGATTTCGTTCTTCCCAATCCTCTGCCCGTCTTTGAACTTCTCGTCACACCAGATGCTGAATATCCAATCGTGTGTTATGGTGTGACACTCTGCAACCAACCAGCAACCAATCAACCAAGTAACTTCACTAATTGCTTCTTCACTCGATTTTATTAATTGATTAACTTTCTAATCCACCCGACCACATTCTTCATATCAACTACGTCACTAATTTGATGACGTCACCGCGCTAGCGAAGCTCTTGATGAAATGTTTGCTGCGGTCGGGCGGGGGTCACATACTTACTTGCTTCAACTGATTTAATCATTTCTATTTGAAAGTTGTTACTAAAATAACAAAAGTATTTACTGCTAACAGGTTCGGAACCCTCATCGCAACCACTTTACCACCTCAACACAATCAATTTGGGGACACCAACACAGTCAGCGTGGTATGCTGACGAAGCTTATAACCCTGGCTTACAATTAGCTGTTGTTAATGTGACTCAATTAGAAAAAGACACCTTACTCATATGTTTCGAGCGTAAGTTCTTCATCTTTACATCTTTATTCTCTTTTGTAATTGATGATTACTCGGCATTTTCTAAATTATAAATAAGTTTTGGATGTAATCAGAAACCTGCTTGTAGTAAACAGCAACTAATTACATCTTGAAATCATCTTTCACTTGATGTAGATGATGTGAAGATTGTGAATATGAGCGGCAAATTAAAATCCAGTAAGAAGTTGGCATCTCAGCTCCGTTTCGATTTTACCACCAAAAACATCGGTTAGATGTTCTTTCTAATCACAAAATCAAACTGATTACTTGCTATCACAGTTTGCCTCCAAGATAGCATCCTTGCTTTTCATGAACATGGCATGCAAGGAAAAAGCTTCCGTAGCAACGAGATCACTCAAGAAATCTGTGACCGGAGCCGCATATTCCGCTTACTCAGTTCTTACAGGTAACCAGCTGCTTATTTGTACATTGAAAACTAATCTCACACAAATACCTGAGCTTCTAAAAAAACTTTTTATTATCAGAGTTATTGTTCTGGAAAGTAAACCGACAGAAAATCCCCGAGATATATCTAACTTATATATCCTCGCTGGTCATGAAGATATGAATTGAAACTGCCATTTTCACTTCCGTCGAATTGACAACAACTTTGGGAACTTTCATCTGAAACTCGAAATGCACTTGCCGCGAACTTTGCCTTCTAGCTTTTTTGCTACTCGGCAAATTCAGCTTTCTTCTCACTTTAGAAGACTGATCATCAACTAGTTTAATCTTTGTTGCAGACCTCTTTATTGTTGTCCAAGTCTCTCCACATCTTTTTCTTTAAAGATTAGCTCCCTCAAATCCATTTCTTTTTTCATTTTATTTTCCGATCCAAAGACATCTTTGAAGAGTATTGCTTCCAGTGACACGTAGTTGGGTATATATGTGATTGTATGCGGGAAATTAGCAAACTGGGTATTTTGTTTCCAAACGCCATTTTGTCAATTGCATGAATCTTTTCATCGTCATTCAGTTGTCTTCTTGAAATGGCGTTTACAAATTGCTACTAGTTATTATCAACGCACACTGCAGATAACATCAGAACTTTCTACCTATCATTTCTTTTCTAACTTTTCTTTTAATTGAATTAGATTAGCAAATTGTTGATCGGAAATCTTAAAATAACTTTCGTTTTGTGTCTTGTATATCAAATTGTTCTTTTTTATTCTTATATTTGTTTACTTTTATGTAAATTTTATTAAATTTGGATCTGAATTCGATGATAAAAAACAGTTTTTATTTCCTTAAAATCTTTTTTAATGTGTTCTGTTCTCATATTAACCAAACATGAAAACGCAAAGATGAAGTTTTAATTCGTGTTTCTCCGCAGTATGTAGTTAGAATTAAAGCAAATAGATAAAACAGTCGAGTCCTAAGCACCTTCAACCCCTTAATTGTATATCTTTTATGAATCAAAATCGACTCAAGTAGCTTTTCTAGTTCTAAAGATCGAAGTTCTTCTTATACAGCAAAACATAAGGATTATTAAAGTCTTTTGAAGAAGTTTAAACCAGAGCATTTTTTTAACGAATCTTCATACCTATTATAGTCAAAAGTACGAAGTTGTAAACATGGTTCTATTATTCAATGTTAAATTACAATAACGAAAATTGTTTTTTTTATCTTTGTTAATAATTCTAGTTTATCTTTTGCAAGTAAAACTTATATAAAGGTTAGATCTTCAAAGAATGATATTGTTTTCAAATTGATTTAGTTTAATAAACCCTGTGAATGTCTAAATGCGTGAAACGGACATTTAAATATTTGTTAAAATATCAATCTTTTTGTCATAGATTATTTATCTCTTTAATGTCTTCTTTCTCAAGATCTTTTCTTGGATTGATTCAAACTAACTAGACTAGAAGCATATCAATATTATTTGCAAAATCACGTAAGTTTCTGTTTAAAGTAGACGATAAATTCTGTGGCTGATATTTAAACTGTGCAAGCTCAGCTACTTCTGCAAAAAGCATAATTCAATTTAGAAATATTAATCAGTTTGTGTTTTGAGACCTTCATAGTAAGCAAAAAACCAACTTTGTATCTTATCAACAATTTCAACATTTTTTCTGCTGCTAACAAGGTGCTACAGGGTCTTTTTTGATTATTTTAGTTAACCAAAATGATTTAGTGAAATATGCAAGCATCTAACTAAAAGTCAAACTACTGAAAAGCTACTTTTTTGAAATCATTAATAAAAGCAGCTTTTTTTAAATAAACTTTCTTTTCTTTAAAAATTATAATTTTTTCTTTAAAAGCACACCAATAAAAGATATAAAAATACGTAAAATAATATACATTAATTTGTTTAAAATAACAAATTTACAAATTAAATTTTTTAGTAACATTATTTTGCTGATTATATTGATAAGGAAGCCGCTAGTATTTGCTTAATGACGTCAATAAAAATATCAACATTATTGTACATAAGTAAAAAATTTCATCAAATAAACAATTTAGCTAAATTGTACCAGAGACGGTTTTTGATACATTTTCAGATTTTTAAACAGTTTATTCTTGAAATTTATGGGAAATTGTAAAATACTAAATTGAAAACTCTGTAAGATTTAGTTAATAAATGTAATATGGTTGTACTTTTTATATATAACTTTTTGTTACTTAATTTATTGTCATGTAATATTTAAATCAAATGAGTTACTTAAGTATAAGTTTATTGACTTTTGTTTAATATTTAATTTGTTATGTCAACTCTAGATATCTTTATATATATTATTTATAATTTACTTACATAAATTTTTGGTCATTTCAAGTATTTTGCAGCAATTTGTTTTTAGAGTTAAAGTATACATTAAATTATTCTTTAAAATGTATAATAATTGAATATAAAATTAATATAATAACTTAAAAGTATTTCAATTTGATTCATATAGATATAAAATTGTAATTTTATTATACATTTTGAAGTTATAATGTAATTTAATATATATAAACTTTCTTTCAATTTGAGCCAAATAATTTTTGTAAATCTTTTATTTATTTCTTTTTTCAATTTTTTATGGATGACAACTATTTTTTCAAAATTTTGTTTTTAACATTTTATAGCCAAATTCAATGTATAAAGGTTAATTGAAATGGATAAGTATATGAAAGAAGCGATAGAAACTGTTGATAGTGCACGGCAACATATATATCAACTTGAAGAGAAAAGAAAACTTCTAACAACTGCTATTCACCAGGTAGAATGTACTGCTGAGTTATCCAGAAAGAATGTTTGCAGATATTTTGAAGATTTAAAAACAAAACTGTCTCAAGCTTGTGAATTTCAAGTTGAAAATCTACTGGAAGAAATTAATTCAATTGAACAAGAAGCATTGAATCCATTGTTAGATTGTCAGACGTTAGTTCAGGAAGGAATTGATGAAGCAGAAAATGTTGCTAATTCAGGTGAAGAATTGATTCATAATGAGGCTGATAGTCAACAAAAACAATTAAAGAAGTTTACTGACATGGCAAATTCAATTGCTTTAGATAGTGTACCAGAAGTACCTGCTTTAACAGAGGTTGTAAACATCTCGGCACAGCTAGATCAAGACATTCCTGAAATGATCTCTAAAACTATAGTGGAAATTGGGAGCATTGATTCTCAACCTCCACTACAGATAGTAAATCTTGAAGCAAGACCAGGAGGCATTCTTGTGTCTTGGATGCAGAATGATGATGAAGGTGAAGGTGAATCAGATTGTGAAGATTCAATCTTATACAAACTACAAAGTTGTGTGGGAACCCCAACAATTCATTTCAAAGATGGCAAAGCAGATAGAGAGACAGCGAACTTTAAAGATGAGTACATCGGTGAAGTGAATGAGTATTTTGTTGCTAGTATCCCACCAAACACACTTTATACATTTCGTGTTTGTGCTTGTAAATGTAAAGTGAGTAATGACGGACGAAGACTATGGTCACCTTGGAGTGTTTATCAAACTAAAATGACCACAATGCCAGCCCACAAGTGGTCAATTACAAAAGAAAATGACAAATACTACTCCCTGTCTAATCGCAAACGTTCTATTCAGAAGATTTGTAAAAATGAAATTGTAGCTTATACGGAACCTTCAAAATATTTATTGTCTTTTCCAATAACCTTACGTATCGATTCATCTGGGGACTCTCTTGGAAAGACTGATTGCTTTGTGGTTTGTTGTAAACGTGATTTGAGTGCTACAAATTTGCATTTAAGAGATGGAACGTTTTGCTTTCATTCAGATGGAAGTATTTGGGTAAATGGAAAGAGGAGTAAAACCAGGTTCTCCAACTTCCACCGAGGGATGCAAGTTTGTTTTTTGATCACACAAGAAGGTGTTGGTGGTCAACAAGGATGTAGAAAACCTACAAATAGTACTATCTATAAGGTTTCTATTAGTATAGCAAATCGTGAAGCTGTTTTTCACTGGAAACCTTTCTCAAACTATTCTTCTGTTCCATCGTTTGATTTCTGTCTAGGGGTCTTCTTCAAATATTCTGGATGGAAAGTGGCCATCATATAACTTGCCATCAACATATACAATCTATTTGTATCTCTTTTAAAATATTATTATGAGTCTTCCATCTTGCTTTCTTATATTAATCATTTGTAATCTAGAATATATTATTCCACCTTTTTATATATACATCATTTCAATGATTCTTGATACATTTTACTTTCTAAAACCAGCTTCTAGCCAAGCGATATTATCAAATATCAAGTAGTCTGTTAATTTGATTATTTTGTTCTTTTTAATCTTCCTAGTTTTCTGTTGAAGTCGGCTTCTTGGTGAGTTCAATCATAGTAGTAATGTAGATGGACATTTTCTTGCTAAATACTTTATGTTGTTGTATATAAAATTATTTGCTTAGTTGATTCTAAAATCACAAGTCAGTATATGCACCTAAAATCCGACTATTTCTGCCTTTTATAGTATCGTAGGCTAACTTTCACACTCTGCATGGTCATTTTATTCAAAGTACTATTTGTTACTTGCTTCGAGTGATACGAAAACTAATTTTGTGTCGATTGTATTTGTGTTTTAACTTGCGTACAACATCTGATGTAATAGAAGTATCAAAGACGGACTTGTTAATACTTAATTATTTACTTTATTGTATCTCACTATGATAAATACAATCAGTTAAATTTTGTAATTTTTTTTGCGAAAATGGAAATAATACTCTGCTAGTACTGCTACATTTAAAAATAACAAGTGAACATCTGTTAACTTCAATTTAGAAAATACAAAGAATGATCAGTCCACCTTTTATTTGCTAGAAAATTTCTCTAAAAATACAACAACCAAAATGATATGATATAAAAGATGCCCATTAAATAGATTGTTCATATTTCTTATAACAACCTTTATCATAATCAAAGGAATTAAGCTGAAGTGATGAGGATTTTATTGTTTGCTTTGAGTAGCTTCTTTACGTGCAGCATCTTGTAAAAGCCCAGTATCGATCTCATCAGCTGGTAACTGCACATATCGAACAACAGATCCACGAATAAAGCAATTCTTCACTGAAAGCTGCAAGAATGATTTTTAACAAGTTGAAATCAATTAAAGAATAAAACATAAAGTTACCATATGAGGGTACTTTTCAGTATCAGTTACACTGATGTCAAGTAATCTGATGTTTAGATACTGATCAACTGAATGTAATGTGCCACATACACTTAAATCATTCTTTAATTCAACTACAACATCCTTCCCAACTAGAGATTTAAAGAATGAATAAAAAAGCTGAAAACAAAATAATAGAAATTAACTTATCTAGTTTTAAAGGATATTGAACTAAATTTTGTATTCGAAGTTTTCATGAGTATAGATAACAAGATAATTATTCCTAATGCTATAAATTAAATAATTTATTAATAATTCTAATTAGTATTAAACTACTAACTAACATAAACATTTGATTTTTTAAATATTTTCATTGAGTTTTTATATAAAAAAATAAATAATTATATATATGAGGTTTACAGAAAGTTTAAATTGATTATTATTAAGTCTAGCTTACTTCAGATTAAAAAATAAAAATTATCATACTATTTTTTTCATCCTTTTGTTCAGTAAAAGATAAAGTTTTTACTAAATTTTTTTTTTAAATTTAATCGATAAAATGTGAAACGAGTTTTAGAATAATTTTTATATTCACAATTGTAAAAAATGTTAAATCTTATTAGAAAAATTAAATAAATAATTCTAATAATTTATGATAGAATAAATTAGTGTAACTTATGGAACAAGACTTTTATAATCACTAATTAAGTCAAATTTTTAATATTAAATTTATATTTAACAGAATTAAAATAAAAGATATGATAAAGCTTACAAAGAAATCAGTTACTTTTCATGAAAATAAGACAAAGTGTACTTACCATTCTACAAAATTTTTAATGCAAATTTCTTCCAAAATCAAAAATAATCGAAACTAAATGGTATCTACAACATTAAATGGAATAAACTGGTGAATATAAACAGCCTGATACAAGTTCTTTTAGCGCTTATTTTATTAAAATCTCACTCTGGAATAAAATGGAGTTTTAAACATATAATAATTTATTAATTTAAGTAATATACACATAATTTATAAGAAAAATTGCATGAAAAATATTTATTATATCATAAAATTATCAACTAGGTTAAAATATCATAGTTGGTATGATTTCTACAAACAGCAGATCAAACAATTTAACAATTAGTTGAGAAACTTTCACAAAACTATAAGATGCTATTTTTAATGGTATATATAAACTTAGCTTTGACTTTTTTTTAGATGTTCAAGCTTTTTCTATGCTTAGTATTCCTTTTCCACATAACTTTATTACTATTTGTGAATTATGTAAGGCAACCCTCTTTCCTGAATGCTTCAGGTCTAGTCAGAACAATGGAAATTTAAGGCTCACAGATAATAAAAAATCTTATTCATTTTATTTTTATTTTTGAGGAATAATTTTCATATTGATGTGTAAGGATAGTTTTATTTTCTGTATCAACTCGGCAATGTAGTTAACGAAAGTTTATGCTTCAGTTTATATACGCAAAAATATCTTTAAAATTTTTGCTAAAAAGAAGTTTAGTCAAATTTTAAGCGTAATACTCAGCTTCTAGGTTTCATATCTCTTACACATTTGTCTCGAATTTTAGTGGGAAAGACTTTTAGCCCTAATAGAACATTCACTTTAAATTAAAATAGCCCTGCTAGTCAATTTTAATCAGTTGTTTATCTTATTGGATACTAGTTTTTTATGGTGGTGACTGAGGTCACATGTTTATATTTAGCTTATTACTGTATTTAAGACATTAAAAAACTTTTGCTAAAAACTAAAACTTGATTCTAGAAAAAAACAAATGAAGTTAGATTCCGAAAAAGAATAGTAATTTTATGGAAAGCACCGGTCAAAGAAACATTGCGAAGAACAATATTTAAGAGAAAAGCTCATAAAAACTGAATCGGTTTAAGCAATGACCAGGAAAGAAGTTTAAATCTGAGCTGTAGAATTCGAGCATGATGTTCAAACTGTTGCATCTTTAAAATAGATCATCTTACAGCACCCACAAATAAAGGCAAACGTACCGGTAGCACTTATAATTTGATTTTTAATTGCTTTATAATTTGGTAAAAAAAAATTGTAAGAAAAGAGTAGAAAATATTTGGCCGTTAAAGAATTTATATTTGTTCATCATTTTAGGTTTAAAGTTAAACTTTTTAGCAAGACAGCGTACTCTGCAGACCAAAGTAATAGAATTTTTTAGTATAGACACAGAAAACTAACTTTAGGTATTTTACGGTTTTTGAGTAACCTATTAATGACATTATGCGCTGTTTTGTTTGTTACAAATGAAAAAATTCTATCAACAGTTTAGCTATAATGCAAAGTAAGGTTATCAATTAAGATTTACGACATTATTCTTCATATAGCTTTTGTTCATCTTATTTTTTTAATAAAACTTTTTTAAATGCAAGCTACTGTCTGTTTTGAACAGTCTAACATAAAACAAACAAACTTGAAAGAATAAAATTTTTTTATTAGGGGGAGTTCCCTGTTTACCTTGGTTTGATTACTTTTGTAAACTGCAAATCCTATAGACAAACAAATCTGTTCATGTTAAATGAAGAAATGGTTTTTAAACCAATCTCTTTGTGGTTTGTTTTATCAATTATTGCATCCAGTAAGTAATTTTTAAGGCAAAATATAATTTTATATTACAAAGTGTGTTAATTTGCTGTTTTATCCAAAAACTAAACTTTCATCCTATTCAATTTGCTCAATTAATAAATTAAAGATATCAAAGAAACTGTAGTTGATTGCTGGATTTTACTCTTTAGTGCTTTTATCGATGAACCAGTGATTTTGTAGTTGTTAAATTTGATAGTTTAGTTATAAAATATAAAATTAATGATCATTTAGATATTTTAAATTTATTGTCAACTATTTTTATCAAATTTTATTTTAGTTGCCACAAAACAACTAATAACAGCATATGAGGATGAATCAGTTGAAAAGAATTTAAGATTCAAGATAGATACAGCTAAACTCACTGTCATCAGGTCTTTGAATGATTCAGTGAAAGCAGAGGATATTGAAATTTCAATTTTATCAGATATTTGTTACCAGGTTTGTCTCATTTAAAATATAGAATTATTTGTTGACTTCTTCAAAACTTCTTAAAATAAATGTGAAATTTGATACAAATGTAACAAATATTTGAAAAAAAACTTAAGATATAAAAACTTCTTAATTGACATCACCAAGTCAAAGAAACTGGAAAACTGTAGTTGGAGATTAGAGTTATACTATCCTCACCAAATTAACTACTTGATAGTATCTGAGCTTAAGAGAGCTTCTTAAAATTGATAATAAATTAATATTTTTAATTAAAAGCCACAAAAGTAGATTTTTTAAAATTGAGTTTCAATGAAATCTATTTTAAAGTGTGCTTTTCATACAATTGGAAAACTTGATAGACATTCACCAAATCAAAGTTTATTGGTTGATACAAGATGGCCTCTGACTATCAATCTAAGTACTATTTCTTGCAAGTAAGCATTATTCTCAACTTTTAAGATTATATTTTAAATATTCTCTTTGTAGTCAGACGACTTATTATCATTTTGGAGAGCATGGAGAATATGAGATGAATTTTATCATGAATTCATCTTATAATTGTGAAATAAGAGTTAAAAAAGTGAAAGAACCAATTAACAGCATGTTACGTAAGTTGATTCAAAAGTAATTTGTGAATTATTCAAAATGTTTTTATCGTCAGCTATCTTGGTGGCTTTTTGTGTACTTTTTGGTCTGGCATTTGTTTTTCTGGTAGCTGAAAAATTGTGGGTTTTCAAAATGGAAAAAGATGAACCAGATGCTGCTCTTATACAAGAAGTTTGTTGCTTAGAAATATTTTCACAATGAACAAACAAAATTTTTGTTTTTTATTAGCTAATTACTTTCAAGCGACAATTGAATATTTTACAAACATTGAAAATTGAAATTTGTTTCAAAAATCGATTTATTCAATTTTTAAAACATATCTTAACTGTGTCTTGACAGGAATCAACCGCAGAAGACTCTTCTCCTACTCATCAAAACCAACAGATGACGTCATTCTCAAAGACTGTAAATAAAGACTCACAACCTCGCGAAAGATTGAAGTCTATTGATTCCTTCAGAGGGTCCGAACCTTATTTTTTTTGTATTAAGTTTAATTTTTCAGCAAGTTCTTTTTCAGACTTTGTATAGTTGTTATGATATTTGTGAATTTTCGAGGTGGTAGTTACTGGTTCTTCAGGCATTCAGCTTGGAATGGTTTGTCATTTTATTTCATATCTATATTTATTTCAGACTTTGTATTGTGGTAATGATTTTTGTCAACTTGAATGGAGGCTGCTTCTGGTTTTTTCAGCATTCTGCCTGGAATGGTATAAAGCGTGAAAATGAATTTATTGATAATTTTGTGTGAATTGGCTTGATCAGAAGAACTCATTTCTTTCAATCTTGTCTAAAAATTCAATTTAAACTCAAATAAAAAGCATTTTGAAAGATTGAAGTTTGAATTTAATTCCTTCCGGAAATCGACCAACAATTTCTTTTCAGTCAAATTGTAAATAATGAAAAAAATATTTTCTCAAATCTACAAAGTAATCAGAATAATTAGAAGGTGTTATCAGGGCTGACAGTGGCGGACCTGGTGTTTCCGTGGTTCATGTTTCTCATGGGTGTCAATATCACTTTATCAGTTGAAAGTTTGATAAAAAGGAAGACAAGTACGCGAGAAATCGCGTATAAGCTAATCCGTAGAACACTGATCTTGTTTGCGATTGGAGCTTTTATCATCAACCACAACAGTAAGTCAAAAAAGTCCCGTCTCTTCTAAAATCAACTCCCTGTAGCTTCTTGGTCGACTTTTCGAGTTCCTGGAGTTCTACAGCGCTTTGCGGTCGCGTATTTCATCTCGTTTCTTCTGCAATGGGCTTTTCACATCACAGCAACAGATTTGAAGTCATGTGAGTTATGTTAATATCTAACTAAATTGCAAGTCACGTGATCTGGCAAGTTAAATTTTAACCATCATTTTTAGATTCGTTTGAAAGATTTCCTTCGCTGAATATGTTTAAAGATGTTCTCTGTTACTGGCATCAATGGATACTTGTGATTTTGTTGGAAACTTTGTGGTTGTGTCTCACTTTCCTACTCCCTGTTCCTGGATGTCCCACGTGGCTAACTCATCTTTTCACAAATCATATTTTGATGAAAAACCTTTTGTAGAGGGTACATTGGACCTGGAGGTCTTGCTAATGGTGGAACTTATAACAAGTCATGTGTTGGTGGTTCCGCTGGTTATATTGATAGATGGTTGTTTGGTGAAAAGCATATGTATGGTCATCCTACATGTAAGGTGATTGGACGATAACAACATCCAATCAAATCGCTTCTTCAACTTCTTCATCTTCAGAATATCTACTATCCGATGTTGACAAATGATGAAAAAGTCCCTTATGATCCTGAAGGTGTCTTGGGTTCTATCAACGGGTGTGTCATGGTTTTACTGGGATGCCAGGTCAGTGATGACGTCATCACTATCCGATTTGATACTTTGCTCTTCAGGCAGGGAAGATCTTCCTCTACTACTCTTCACGAAAACGGATTACTCACTGGGTGGCGTGGTTCCTGCTTCTCGGCGTCATCTCAATCATCTTGTGTCGCGCGTCGATGAACGAAGGATGGATTCCAGTTAATAAGAATCTCTGGTTAGCCCTTATGACGTCATCACTACGTATTGTGACCATTTGCACCCCAGGAGCACCTCATACGTCACGACTCTAGCATCAATGGCCAACATCATTATTGCGATCTTTTATTACGTCATCGATGTGAAGAAAGTTTGGAGCGGGCGGCCTCTCAGCTTCGTCGGTAAGTCGCGATCATCTCGCTATCACGTGACCTTTTTCTGACGTCACACTTTCAGGCATGAACAGTATTTTGTTGTATGTTGGTCACGAAGTTTTTGCTAATTACGTACCATTCAGCTGGGGAATTACCGAACATGCAACTCACACTGAATGGCTTATAATGAATTTACTTGGAGTTACTTATTGGGTCATTATCGCTTATTATTGCTTCTCAATTCGATTCTTCCTCAAAATTTGAACTTACTTTTATCAATCAATAAATAATTTTGATTTGAATTTTATTCTCCGATTTTCAACAACAAAAACAACAGAAATAATGACAGTTGAATAACAAACAGACAAAAAACAAGTGGTTTGAGGTGTTTAGAAGTTTTTGAAGCAATCAGCTTTTACCCCCACGAGAAGTCTTTGAACTTCGTTCTTCATATGTTTTATGAGGTAGAGGGACTTTATGATAGAGATCTCGAAATTTGTAAATCCAGTTTTTATTTTCATCAATGGTGAAAAACTGCAAGAAAAAAACCATCTACTAGTTAAATGATGACGTCATCAATGACTTACCTGTGGTCGGTAGGTGGCATCGTTTTTTTCTCTGTTGATGGCATCTTCACGTTGCTTTTGTTCAAGTTGACTTTTGAAATGAGTTGCTCCTTCAACATTGTTTAATTTCAAATGTTCACTGACTTTGAACCACATTCGTCGAGACTCCATTTCATCTGCACAACATAACGTTACCAGTTGCTTGCTGGTTGGTTTACAACCAGTTGCTTGCATTTACAACCAGTTGCTTGCTGGTTGGTTTACAAACATAACCAGTTGCTTGCTGGTTGGTTTACAACCAGTTGCTTGCTGGTTGGTTTACAACCAGTTGCTTGCTAACCAGTTGCTTGCTGGTTGGTTTACAACCAGTTGCTTGCTGGTTTATAACCAGTTGCTTGCTGGTTGGTTTACAACCAGTTGCTTGCTGGTTGGTTTACAACCAGTTGCTTGCTGGTTGGTTTATAACCAGTTGCTTGCTGGTTTACAACCAGTTGCTTGCTGGTTGGTTTACAACCAGTTGCTTGCTGGTTGGCTTGCTTGGTTGGTTTACAACCAGTTGCTTGCTGGTTGGTTTACAACCAGTTGCTTGCTGGTTGGTTTACAACCAGTTGCTTGCTGGTTGGTTTACAACCAGTTGCTTGCTGGTTGGTTTAACCATAACCAGTTGCTTGCTAATTGGTTTACAACCAGTTGCTTGCTGGTTTACTGGTTTATAACCAGTTGCTTGCTGGTTGGTTTATAACCAGTTGCTTGCTGGTTGGTTTACAACCAGTTGCTTGCTGGTTGGTTTACAACCAGTTGCTTGCTGGTTGGTTTATAACCAGTTGCTTGCTGGTTGGTTTACAACCAGTTGCTTGCTGGTTGGTTTATAACCAGTTGCTTGCTGGTTGGTTTACAACCAGTTGCTTGCTGGTTGGTTTATAACCAGTTGCTTGCTGGTTGGTTTATAACCAGTTGCTTGCTGGTTGGTTTACAACCAGTTGCTTGCTAGTTGGTTTACAACCAGTTGCTTGCTGGTTGGTTAACAACCAGTTGCTTGCTAGTTGGTTTACAACCAGTTGCTTGCTAGTTGGTTTACAACCAGTTGCTTGCTGGTTGGTTTACAACCAGTTGCTTGCTAGTTGGTTTACAACCAGTTGCTTGCTAGTTGGTTTACAACCAGTTGCTTGCTGGTTGGTTTATAACCAGTTGCTTGCTGGTTGGTTTATAACCAGTTGCTTGCTGGTTGGTTGGTTTACAACCAGTTGCTTGCTAGTTGGTTTACAACCAGTTCTATCAAGTAGATAGAAATTGCGAGTTTCTATATATAAAGTTAAATCTCAAAAGAAAAGATTATTAGAGAAGGACTCGACTCTTAGCTACATCTTTCACCAAGAAACTTGCTCTTACCTTGATCTTTTGGTAGCCGAACACGTTTTGGGGATCTGACCATAGCGAGCTTGTCAAAGAGAAGCTCTTTGTGCTGTAAATTGAAGAAGAGTCATGAAAAGATCCAAAGATCACATGAAACTAACCCCGCCAGTGTGTTGGATGAAGATTCGATCATCCCATCTACCATCGATTGTACAAACTGGTTGGTTGGCTCCCTTTTCACTAAACATTAAATAATCAAATCAATACATCAACCTTCAAAGTCTCCACCTGATCTCAGCTGATATACGGTGAGTCTGCCCACGATAAAACGGTTTCGCGTGGAACTTAATTCTAGCGGTTAAATCAGTTTTGATACAACGAATGGTTGTTTCGCCCACTAGCTCTGTCCATGGTACGGTGAGAATGGAACGACAGACGGCATTTGGGTAGATAAGCTCATATTCTTCACCGTTGTTGATTAAGATGATTGTGCCTGTCATACGCTCATTTCCAAATCCACCTCAGCACCTTAAACTATATCGTTACCTGGTCCAATCATCTCCACGCCGACTGACAGTCCATAGAACTTGGACTTGGTCCACACATGTCCCTCGTATCTGATGCCTAGATTGGTGTGTTCAGCAAAACAGGCGGAGACAGGTGGATGGTGCGAGACTTGCTCGCTGATGAAGGTGAGGTCGTCTTTGCTCATCCAATACAAGGGATTGCTCTTCTGTAAGATTCACGATAAATGAAAGATCGAGAAGAGGATGAAGGACCTGAAGATCTTCTTCAATTCCGTCGAAGTTGAAATTGTTTGTATTTGCTTTCTTGTCAATGTTGTAGAAGCAGCGGAAGTACTCGCCCATGATCGGGTTGTAGGGCTTCTTCGCCGTGGTACTTTCCCGACCAGCCGAGAAGGTACTGAGGTAGAATCGGACACATGCAATCATTCGTGTCAGAGGCGTTGGTTTCCGCGCGATGCTAAAAATCAAATGGCGTCATCTGATTGGTTATTTAGTGATGAGCAGTGCTTACTCGACGAACAAATCAGGATAAGCAAATAAGTCAGCAAAAAACTCAAGAAGAGATCGCTTCTCTAAGATGAAAGTGGGAAGAGTAACCTTAGTGAGGTCCATGCCGATTTTCAACTAATCGAGATGTTTAGTGACAAATATGCAAATGAAGTTTCGAACAACAGCTTTAATTAGCAAATAAATATTTAGTTTGTTGATAATTGATATTTATGATGTTTAAAAGATGGAAGTAAATGAAATAATTGCAACTGACTTGCGAGAGTAAATGAGATATTACACTTTTCTGTTGTTCATGATGAGAACCTAAACAAAAACAAAATCTGTTTCTTCTTCATAAACACTTCAAAATCTTGATCAGTTTTAAAATTAATTCAAAAAGTTTATTTCAAATTTGTTCTTCGATAAGATTTCGAACTATTTTTTAAATTTTGTTTAAAAATCTACTTAAAAAGTCAATTTTGATTAATGAAAACAATTCTGGTGATTTGAATCAAACCTATTTTATGTAATGACAATGTCAAAGGCTTTTAACGATTATAATGAAAGTCAACTTAGTGAAAAAAGTCTCAAATAGGAAATAGAAACTAATAAGTAGAAAGTTGTAGTGAAACTGGTGCGCGCGAAGCAACGGTTAAACGCTGGTTTACTTTTTAGTGATTAATTATGTAGTGAAGCTGCAACATCATTAGCTACTTTAAGAGGTCAATAAGAATCTTACCATCATTTAATTGATCGTTTTCTTCCAACATAAATCTCGGATTTTCAGGATCAACAGAAACTTCTGTGATATGCCTAACAGTTATTTCAGTTGTCAGATTATCTTGTAGCTTTTTTTTTCTTCTTTCCTTTTTAAACTTATTCATCGTTAAATAACTGTTTCAAGTATAACAGGTTAACAAGTAAAGCAAATAATCTGTTTTTATAAAACCTTGAGAGCTAATGACAAACAATAGCTTGTAACACCTAACTCAAAGAAAAAAATAAAAGTTACTGAGAAAGCTGAAAAAAAACTTCTTTCTCACATACAACTCAATGCTTATATAAACTCTGAGTATTTCAATATTATCTCTTTCTCTCTCTTGTAATGTTAAAACTTTTTTTCAAGGTTGGCACGAAATCTTTTTACTTGTACGTTTGGATCAATAGAGATATCTACTCGGACTAAATCGGTACGAGCTGCAGTGTATGGCTACAAAAAAATTGAACTTTTTCAAGATAATAAATGTAATAAAACATGTAGCCAGGAAAAGCTACAAATATAGATAAGATGATAAAAATCTTTTTACAGTTTCTATTACAATTTATTAGACTTCTACTAAAAAAATAAAGAGAAATTTAATTCTAAAAAATTGATAAAAATAAGAATAAAATAAAAGTACAGTAATGAAAGTATTACATAACCATCTAATAGAAATAAAAATAATAATTTAATTTTAGCTGTTTAGCAAGCAAAGAATGTTTCAAGAAAGAAATTCAAGTAAAAGACAGTAGAAATGACAAAACGTTTAAAGAGCCAAGTATTTAAAAAGTTCACTTTTTCTATCATTAAATTTGGCACTGAATAAAAAGTCAAAACTCGAAATAAGATTAAATCATGAAGTTAGATTTTCAATCGACTGTTTTTATAAGTTACTTGTATAAAACTGATACAATTTTCTAACTGGTTCTGTTTGTAAAAGTAATCGGTATCTAACTTTTTAAAAAGTAAATATCAAAAAGTTTAATCGATTAATGTGGCAAATAAACAACAACAATTTTGTCTTATACTAATTAACATAAATCAATATCAATTACATTTAGTTTATAACTTGAACCAGTAAACTTTAATGATGTTCTCTTATCATTTAGTTTAAACTATAAAAAGAATCTCAAAATTAAAAACCATCTTTAAGCAGTGAAATATTAATTGAAATAATAAAGGCAGATAATTAAAAAATCAATTTTCTTTTTTAATTTTTGCTAAAATTTACAGTTGTAGATGAAACAGCAAAAAGTTAGATATATAGTACAGACTAAAATGTTTAAATTAATTATTTAAAAGCGGTAAAGATAAATTCACTTTCTTAAAATTTTTTTATTGAGTCAATTGTTATCTATTGCAGTTTGCTGTCTGTTATATCAACTAAAATTTGATAAGTAATCAAACATAGCTTTTACTAAAATAAAATATAAGTAATTAAAGATAATTTGTTTAATCTAACTATTAGATATGCTTAAGATTTTTAAGTAAAAACCCATACAATGACTTATTTAAGCTGCTCAAAAATACTTACATAATTTATACTCTTTAATTGTGGTAGTAAGATATTCACTATAGACGGTTGTATAATTCAAGATCTTTCTTTTAGTAAACTGATATTCAAGTTTTATGTAAAGGCAGTGGAAAAAATTAAAGCATTTAATTTCACTAAATAAGTTTTTTTAACTATCTATCAGTCCATAGGGAACTAAATAAACTGAAAACATTTGATAAATGTGTTTTTTACATCAATACAACGAAATCCACTGTTAAAAAGTGACTTGAATTATTAAGACTAGTAGTTTTAAAGTTTACCGCTTAGATAAACTCAAATAAATAGATATTTACAAAAGTTTGAAATCAACTTTTGTTAATTTGGGTTGAACAACAGAGCTTATAACAATTTTTCAGCTCAAATCAATAATTTGTACAATAGTTAAAATGACAAAAACTAAAAAAGTGTAGATTTACAGCTGTCATATTAACAGTTGAAAGTATAAATTCATCAAAATTTATTAATCTAAAATTTATTTTATATATTACTCTAGTAAAAGGATATAACTTAATTTGCCTTTTTTATATTTAAACTTATTGATTTCACAAATTAAAGACAGATTTTATTTTCTGATCAGTTCTTAACCTCACGGTTTTGATAAAAAAGTTGTCAAATACAAAAACATTTTAACAATAAAGTGAAATTTGTTTTTCAAATAATCTAGGAATAGATACATTTTTCGAGAGTGAAGAAAATGAGAAAAAATACAACTAAATTGTAAAATATAGAAATTCTCAGAATTATTTCCTTATTCATCAACACAAGTAACTAAAATAAATTGAATTACCAATCATGTGAACTGTTTTTAAGAAAATTAAAAAATCTTATCTTTTACTGTGGCTGTTTCATGCAAGTATGAGAAATCGATATTGAATAGGATAAAATGTTCACTTCTAGTAATTATAATCGTAAACTAAAGATATTTTTTAGTATTTTTAAACAAATATTTTTAAATAAATATTTTTATATAAATATTTTTTATAACCAAATCACTAATTGACAGGTAACAGTGAAAAGACTGAAGTTTTCAGGAATTTATCAAACAAATCTAATTAAAACTGAAGTGAAAGAAAATAGTAAAACTTATTAGATACAGTAAAATAAAAGAAAAATATCTAATGAAATTAGGTAAATAATAATAAGGTAAGTAATCTACTCTAACTGAATATATTTATGAAAATATATTAAACGGTGATAAAAAACTAAAAAAAGTACTTTCTCATAATCGTTATATAATTATTAAGATCATAAACAAATAAATTGGAAACTTTTGACGTTAGATGAATTTCTGTTAAAAAAAGTATTCCAATTATAACCTTAAAATAATAAATGAAGTACTATTAACATTATATTTTAGGTTATTGATTTATAAATTAAATTTGTTGAATGATCATTTTTCAAAATCTCAACTAAATATACTTCTAGTAGAATATCATTTTTTAAATGTATAGTTCAGAAAAATGTAAAATAAAAAGAATTTTAAATACTTATTTGTTTAATATTATCGTTAAAATTATAATCAGTTTTAAAGTTAACTTATTTACGCTTAGTTTTAAATGAACATAAAAATTATATTCTGATTAACGATTTAATCTTAAATATACTTAAAGAATTACTTTTAAGATTTTACGATGGCTTGTTAGAACTTACGAAATCTAGTAAAAACTGGCATATTTCTAGATTACAAAATTAAAATAATTTACAAAAACATCAATTTTTTTACAAAACGTCAATTATGGTTCAAGTTAGGAAAGTAATAATTGTTTTATTAATTCAGTGCAAAATAATAAGAATAATAAAATTCAGATAAAAAAGATTTTTGTAAATTATAAAGTTTTTTATAATTTATAATTTTATAAAAAAAAAACTGTCAAGTACTTTAAAAAGTAAAAAGTTTAAGTTTTTTTGTGTCAAGATTACATTTGCAATCATTATTTGGAAATAACTATTTAGATTATTTGTATTTAAATGTTTTCATTTGATTTATCTAATAATACTTTTTGGTATAAAATTTTTAAAGTTGAAAAGTAAATACAGCATTAACTTAGTGTAAGTATCTATCGATTTATTTGTATTTTTAGAAATTAACTATGTGTATTATCAAAAGATAGAAATTTGATGTTCCTAGTATTATTTGATAAATATAAACTGAAGTTATCGATATTTGTATTCACTTAGTTAAAAAATGTGTTAATCAATTTTTAAAGGATTTTTAGTATCCTAACGAATCTTAAACTTATTAAAATCATCATAGTTTAAAAATAAAACAACTTCTACATTTCGAAAAATTTTGAATATAAATATCAAAAAGATTGTTTAAAAGAAATAAGGTTCTTAGATATTTCTTATCTTTTTAAAATAAAGTATTTTTAGATTGACCCATTTAAGTTAAAATTTTGTTGAATGCTAAAGACATAAACTTTCCAAGTAAATTTCTATCAGAAACTTTAAACTATTTTTCAATAACCTACCTTAATGAAAGCTTGTGCACTTTGCAGCAAAAAATATTGTAAAAAATTATAAATAAAAACTTATTGAAGTAATTTTACAATAGTTTTAGTTCAAATAAAGCGATTAAGATAGAAATGAAACAAAGAATAATAAGCTCTATTTTAATATTTTAACTAAATTTGTTGACAAAAAATTATTCATTTTCTACTTCTGTGAACTCAGTATGACTTAGCAAAAATTTTATAACTCAAAAAGAGTCTAAAAATTTATGAGATAGTTATACTTTTATTTTTTAAACAATTTAGATACATGGTATAACATAAGCTGACGAAACGTCAGAATTTAACCTTCTGACTTGAAACATTTTTGGCTTTTCTCTAAAAATTACTATGGTTGTTAGGTATACAAATTATACAAAGTTTAGTGATAATTTTAAAATCTGTAAAATTATTGCAAATACTATTTCGAGCAAGAAGCTTTCACGGAGAAAACACTAGATGTCGCTAAAACACTTTCAACTAAATAATTTAAATGGACTTTATTAGTAGTTTTTATGTTATTTATTTATGTTATTTAATATTAAGTGTTTTGAAATTTATTTAAATTCAAAGATATTGTGGCGTTTAAATTAATTCGTTTATGGTTTTTTCTTTTTAAACTATTATTCCTTAACTATAGTACTTGAAAGTAAAGATACAAATTAATCTAACAAAGGATAAGAAAAAGCTCTTTTCATATTTAGTTATTAAATTTGTTTTTTGTAAATATTCTAAATACAACGATTAATAATATCAATCAAGCAATTAAATTTTGAAAAATTTATTACAAAGATGATTCAACATATAAAACGCTTACACTGAGTTTTCCAAAAATCAATAAATGAAATTTGAACATATTGATGTTTACTTTTAGGTAAAACAATTAAATCAGTTTTTACAGACCTCGCCAAGATATGTGAAAAAAATTTTCCGAAAATGTAGCACTTACAAAGAGTGGCAGAAACGGAACTTTATTATATTTACCAAAAAAAATCACTACAACTGCATCTTATTTGTATCGTGATAATTGCAAAATAAAATAATTAGAGGCTCACACAACGACCAGTCAAACTTAACTTAAGCACAGTTTGTTAAAAACGACTTAATTACACCGTGTAAAAATAGATCAAAAATTCTCAAAAAAAAGCTAAATATTTAGTTACATTCAAGACTTGTTCATAAATCCTCTTTTTCATTTTTAAGTTTCAATTTCATCTGAAACTCGTTGCATACATTTGATGCAATCTGAAAATTAAGGCAAAAATATAAAAATGTTAATTATATTATTCTAGAAATAAAATTAAGTTTGAGTTTGTTGCTGACAATTTTTTAGTTTACTCTTTTAATAAAACAGCTTTTTATATGAGTTCTTCTTGATAAAATAATGGTATTCATACATTACAAATATGACAATGTAAAATAGTTTTCATGTAAAACAAGTTTTGGTATATATGAAAATGAGTTTTATTTGACATTAGATGGATTTTTAACAACAGTTCAAATTATAAAAAACATTGTTTTTAACCTTCCAAATTTACTAGTCGGAAAAATTTTACACTTTTTCAGATGAATTATTGATATAGAGATTTGATGTCAAGCAATTTTCTGCAATATTATACACTTTTAAATATGTAATGTGAAAATTCCAGCTAACAGTTTAACTAGATTAAAACTTATCAAAACTGAAATAAGAAATTACAGATGTATAAAAAATATCAAAAACCTTTTGGAAAAAAACTTATTTCAGTTTTTAATGTTTTGTTTAAGTTTTCTAAATCTGACATAATACTGAAATCAACCTTATAAGAGCTGATGGAAATCCAATATTAATAATTTTCCTGATAAATATTTTGGATGTGCACCAAACAAGTTTACTTCAGTTCTATAAAAAGTATTTTTTCATAATTTTTCGGTGGACTTTTATTGTTTTAAGATGTAAATCAAACATTTTCTATTTTTGAAAAATGGTAACTCGAAAACAACTATCGTTTGATAATTATTTATGTAATCATAAATAAAAAGTAAATAAACAAGTTATTAGGGAGTTTTCGGCAGCTGGAAACCCCCAATCAAGGGTTGGATTTATTTATATTTTCTACATTTTCTGATTTTAATCTTTTGTTACATTAGTTCATGAGTAATCAGCCACAAGAAAGATAAACTCAAAGATAAATAGAACCAGAAAAAAAATTACTGAAACTAATTAACTAATTAACAACATAGCGATTCAATAAAACTACTAACCTTATTTTTATGAGACAGAATACAACTTTCAGCGCTTCTGCTTATTTCACTTCTAACACCTTCATCAGAGCTCGCAGGAGTAAGATTGTAGCGGTTAGAGGTCCCTGTCACTGGTGGGTAGAGGAATTTGACTCCATCTAACGACTGTTCTGCTGTGGCTGGTGTAGGTGGCGCCGACCACGAAGCACAACTACTGCAACCACTGACACCGCTATCACATCGATGCATGGCTTGCTTAGACGAATCCAAGGATGAATTTGATGAAGATGTGGGATCTCTTATAAGACATAAAGTAGAAGATCGAGGTCTTTTTGTGTTCCTTCTTTCAGCGAATCTTCTTTTTACAGGTGACTTCTCGCTGCTGATGTTTAGAGTTCGGTTTTGGTTTTTCTCCGTCACTTCAAACAGAAACACTTTCGAATCAGAAGATTTGAAGCGATTCGAATCATTTAACGATTCAGAGCTGGAGTGAGGGAGCTGGGAGGTGGTCTGAGGTATATGTCGATGATGTGTTGGTGTGGATGTTGCTGATTTTGATGAAGGAGTAAGACATAGTTTTGGAGATGAAGCTTCAAAAGCGTCATCTTCTTCTATAGCAGCTGCTGAAGCGAATCATGTTTATAAATGATCTTTTACAATTTGTTGAAATTCTTTATGTAATTTTGCAACAGAAATTACCTGTTTTAGGAGAAAATGACGGAGAATATGCAGATTTCGAATTTGTTTTTTTCTTTTTCTTCTTTTCATGATTATCACGACTGTCTTTAGGCCGACATTCGACTACGATTTGACTTTTGCATGACTTATGACAGTTGATGCCACACACTAAGGAAGAAAAATCTTTATTTAACGATGACCTTAATAAATTAGGCATAAAATTCAACAAGATCACATCACTGAACTTTCTGAATTCAATAAATTTTACATTTTCTATTACTTAAAATATTCTATTTATTGAATCAAAACCTTAAAATCTTCAAGTTTTAAGTTTAATGTTTTAGTTCAACTAATTGAAACAAACCATTTAATACCCGAAGCATTCAAACCTTACAATTTCTATACAAACATAAATCAGTTTTAATTTCAAAGCCAACTAATAAACAATTTTATGTTACTGATATTCGTCAAGCTATCTGTGATGCCACGTTTTCATCACAAAAATACAGATAAGTAAAACAAGAATGCTTTACACAAGGCTCAGACAATATTATTATAAAGTAGTGACACCAACAAACCTCTGCATTTCCAACCCTGCTTCACAATACCCCATAACTGTAAAAATAAAATTTGATAAAAATATTTTTCTTACAAAAGTTTGATCGACATTTAATAAATGCTTTTATCTTTTTGTTTTTGAATATTTTTGCAATTGATCACCAACAAGTTAAAGTGGATTTCCACTTGTTAAAAGCATCCATAAAGTAAATTTTTTTTATTTAAAAAAAGTGAATATAGTTGGAAGCTTAAAGTGTCGCATTCATTTATTTGCACGTGAGCATTTTACAAACTACTTTTGTTGTTTGAATATATGAGTAATGCAAGCTCTAAATGCAATATGAGGATACTCAGGTGTTTGCAAATACATCAAAATATAATTTAAATGATAAAGATACAGTTATCATTAGACCAACATAAAAAACACAAGTATTTTGGACTTTCAAGCTTTTAATTGAAGCAAATTACTCTAATAAAAAAGTATTCTCAAAAAACTTTACAAGACAATTATTTATATTGTACTTATATGTTAGTAAAATTTGATTTAAATGAAATGTAGACGACTAATAAAAGTGTTTACAAAATAAACGAATAGTTGGCAATTACTTCAATACAATTGAAAGCTGTAGGAGATAAATAAAACTTTTACTAACTGCTGGAGCTATACAAATAGAATTTTCGATTCGATAATAACTAGGCTAGAAGTCTGCTCAATTTAGGCAAATAGATTTGAAATTTTCTATTTTAATCAAATTTTTATCTCTGCTTACCACTTTTTCACACAAATCACAGTAAGTTAGATGAAAATAAGTTGTTTCAAAAAACTCATGTTGAAAATTTTGAAAAACTTCGTGCTTTCTGCTTGATGTTGATGTTAATTTCAAGAAATAATCCATCATTTCTGTCATACTTATAAAACCATCTCTGAAATAAAGCGATGTTTTTGTATTTGTAGTTAATAATAAATGACTAAATCGAATGTAGAGTAGTTTGAATATTTTAACTGGTCATTTTCATCAAGATAGAATGTGCAACAGTTTATCAAACGCTTTTTCATTAAATTTCTTATTTGAAATTTTCTTAATTTTTAGACTTATTTTTGACTTACCCATCTTCATCAACAAGAGAGAAGCTATCCAAACCTTGAAAATTTCTGGCAAAACTCTCAAATTCTTCGTTTGAAATAAAACCATCACAATCTAAATCATACGCTTTGAAGACAGACTGTAGTACAAATAAATGTTGAAAGTTTAAGGAAGTTATTTTTAGAATAATTCTTTAAATTATCTAATCATCAATCTTGTTTAAATCAGGAAGTAAGGAGCTTATGAAGTAAACATTATTTACTTTAGTTTCAGATAAAAATAGTATTATTTGAAATGTTGACAAGTCCAATTATATATGTTTCAATTATATTTAACACATTAAAAAATGTTTTAATGTGATTATTTAAGATTTACATTTACTAAAGTAGTGAAATAAATTATTGAACATTTTTATTTCTTTAATTTTACTTTTACAAATACAGTAAAAAAGTACTTTGTTACAAAATGGTTTAATTTCCTTTAAAATAATTATCAATGATAAGGTTTTTTTGGGAAAATTAATAGTATCTATAATTATTATTTTTATGTTTATTTTGAAGGGCAACAAATAAAAAGTTATAAAAAGATTATACCAAATACAATAATACTGTTCAAAAATAACCTTCCCTCTTTTAGTAAATCAAGCCTTTAATGATCAATAATAGCTTTTCTGGTTAAGTGAAAATTTTTATGAATAGCAGTGAGATATAAAAAGTGACAAACTATTTATTTATAAATTAACTTTTATAAACTTTTGGTACTTTCTATTTTACCCAATTTCCTTTTTAAAATCATTTACAAAAACAGTTAAATTTGAAAAGTTAAATTTGTTCCATCAAAAAAATGGATAACATTTACAAGAAATTAAAACAGCTGTGAACATATTGCTTCTTTAAGAGCTGGTATTAATAGTGAAAGTATAAAAACCCAATTTACCAAACAGAACTGTTCAAAAATAAATAAAAGGAAGTTTTCTTGTGTATCTATCATACCATGTTTTAGATCAAACTTATACCTAGTGACATCGTTACGCTTCAGTAATCAGCAGTTATTTAAGACTTGAAAATTGATTTAAGTATCATAGTTTGCTATTAGTATGTAACCTAATTATAGTCAGTTTGTTTTTACAAATAAGTCATCATGTGATAGTAGAGCGATCGGTCATTACACATTTTCAGTTGCCACTTGAAAATAAAAGCAAACTTACGTTTACTATGTTAGTCACGTGTTGTCGCATTGTGTTTGTGTCTAGTTGACAAGTATAACGAGCAAAGTCTGCAAAGCCGATGTTTTCTAGCGCCATTCTATTACTATTGTGACTCTAAAAACACCAAGAGTCACGTGACTTATAGAAGTATTCTTACTAGTAAGATAAAATATTTAGATGCAAGTGTTGGAACCCACCAGAGAGGTTGCGTTTTTAGATTGGCGGGGTTCTCTGATTTCAGACAACTTGTAAATTTCATCTTCACTATATTCCAGGTAAAGAGCGAATCTTACAGCATTTACTAAATCGCAGTTGACTTCAAAAGGAAAAGCTGCTCTCTGCATTCTGATCAACTCCTAAACATCCAAGATTTGAGATGAAACATGTTACCAATTTTTAGAAATGAGCTACCTCAAAGATTCCTCCAATCATATACATTTTCTTCACATTTATCTTACTGCCTTCTAATTTATCAGGATTAGCAGCTTGTACTGCAATCAAATCTTTTAAAATGATAGCCCTGTAAACAAATTTCATTAAAAATTCAGCTACAAACTCATTTTAGATTATTTAAATTAAATTTCTTTGGATTAATTTTGATCAACTCACAAGATTGGAACTTTGAATTTGCCTTCAATTTGTGCATAAGCTCTTCGATATTTACTGTAATTCGCCTTCGAATCCAACAGTTCTACAAATCGTTCTAGAGTCTGTAAAATAAACTCTTGTTACCATGGTTATAGTAAAAAAACAACTTTTTGGGCGAAAGTTACTTTAGTGACATCTTTTGGAACAGCATCCATAGTTTTGTGCATTCTTGCGATTGCTGTGTGCTCCAAAGCTCCTACAATCGCTCCTAACGTGCTGAAGTTGTTCATCACATAAAGTTTCTGGAAGAAACATTTAATCGATTCAAACTATTTCTTTATTTTTAGATTTTTTTGAAATATTTTAAACTTTCAGCATCTTAAGCCGGTCATCTATTATTAATTCCAAATTTACAACAAAATTGAATCGATTTTTGGTCTTGAAATTATTTCATTTATTGAAGGTATAAGCACTAAAAATTCTATTTTCCTTTTCTGGTTTATTTTAGCAACTTTTTTATAAACTCTTTCTTTTGTATTTGTTTTTAATTTTCAAGAGCTTTTAAATCTTTTTCATAACAACAACATTTTCTAAGTGTATTTTTAAAACTATGATAAATCCTAACAGGAAACTTGAAAGCTAATAGAAATTAAATAGTCAGGTCATATACAATAACTAGGACTAGTTACATTAATTCAAAATAACAAGAAAGTTATTGTTTAGTTTAAAAAACAGGACTGTTAAAAATGACACATCTCAAAATATTTCTTTCTTAAAAGTTTAACGCGTTTCCGTTTAGCAAAATCTGCGGTCATATTCTGTTTCAAGTATCTTAGATTTTGTCAAAAGCCAGTTCCTCTCGTTTAATTCATGTTGAAAAAATTCAATTCGTTTCTAGTTATAGATAATAGTTGACAAGTAAAATACTAATTGATAAGTTGTAAATAAATCTATAAAAAGTAATTTATAGTCAAATCTGATGAAGACTCAAATGTCTAATCTTTCATAATCTTATTTATAAGGATTGATTCAGAAGAATTTTGAATAAATCTATTTAAAGTAGATAACCTTTCAATAATCACTTAAAATTTGAAGTTAAACTTCTGTAAAACAAGAGCTTGCAAATAACTATTTGGTAGTTTTGATAAATAGTAAACATCAGTTAATAATCGAGATTAGAATCTGGAAACCAATCAGTGGTTTTTATTAATGACTTTGTATTTAAGATTTGATTAACTTTAGATCAATAAATGAAACATCAATTGCTTGAAGAAAGGAGAAAAGGTTTTTAGTTACTACTTGAAAAAGTTAACTTCTTGTAGCAGTAAACAATTTGAATAGTAGACAGCAAATTAGATTCAAGATTTTTATTTAAAGATTTCATGAAAGTTAAAATAAATCTTTAAAAGAATGTAATTTTAATTCTACAAGTATTAAAAACAATTAAAAAGGGTTCTAATCAGTGTCTCATCAAATAGAAGGTGCTTGTAAGTAAAATTTCGATATTTCATTGTGTCTTGGTCTTAAACTGATAATCTCGCAAGGATTACTTTAATTTTAGAAACATCTACGTAAGTTTATATTTTAGTGACGCACTATGTGATCAAAACATATTGACATAAGAGACTTTGAAACACCAAATATGAGTTTGGCTTTATAATAAAAATATAGAAGCTAAAATAATGGATCAATATTATATATTAATTCTAAAGATATATTTTCTTATAAGGTGTTGACAAAAAGACAAACTAAATATTATAGAGCAGATAAAATATGCTTTTATTTTAAAACTAATTGAAGTAAACTTGTTAATAATAAAAATCCAAATTTTGTTTATAAATAGTTTCTTAATTAATTTATATTTGCTGAAGAAAAGTATTATATTTAATCATTGTTGTTTAACGTGAAAATATTAAAAGCTTCAAATTTAATTTATAATGACAGAAAAATATATGAATTGTTGCTTTAACTTTTCAGTCAGAACAAAAGCCTAAGGACAATAGAAAAAAAGAAGAATTGTAACAAGAAAATAAATAAGGTTAAGAATTGAGTTTCTTTTTTTAATATATATAAACTTTCAGACTTACTTCAGCAATTGCTACAAACTTGCTAATAGCAGCAGCTCTTTCAGCAGCAGAATGATTCTCTAATATCATACATTGTACCCAGTGTGTAATATTATTACATAAAACGACAGCTCTCTCTAATTTCAGGATTCCTTTAATCGAACCACGTTTAGCATACTCAAGATAGTCAGTTACCTAAAAACAAATTAATTAAAAATGAAAAGAATTTTTTCGAACATACAATACAGAAATGGATTTTTAATTAGCATGGTTGAAAATGTTTGAAATTCATCAAAAAAAGTTTTTTAAAGATTTGAATTTGAAAATTTAAAACTAATTTTGAACATTCGATAATCAATATAAGACTGATGTAGATTTAGAAGTTGCTCAAAACGATTATCGATCAATTTATCGATCGTAAAATCGAGTGAGCCTTCTAGTTATTGTGCTACATAAAAACGTCAAAATCATTTCAATCAAAATATCAGAAAATAGAGAAAGATGTAAAAAAAAAGATTAGGACTCACAGTTAAACGACGAAAACATTTGTGTTCGAGATAAGATATGTGGACGGCTAGTTCCTGGGCCTTGAGGTGGTTGAAGACCAGTGAGTACTTGCGTAACTTACGGTTGGTGTCATTGGGTCGCTTAGACATTTGCAGTCGCTGAATTTTGCCGAAATCACATCTGCAAGGAGCGAGTCGAAGACAAGTGACGTCATCAAACATGTTTTAATTATTTATAAACAACTGACTCTGCGTTGAGTTCAATGACGTCATTGTCCACATCTGGATCGTTTCGCGCCATTTCTTGAAAATTTCTCAAAGCTTGGGTCAAAGTCGGGTCAGAGTGAAACATTTGGGGGAATTCCCGAAGCCAGAAGCTTCAAAGAAAACGTTTTGAAACTGCATCACTTCTTGATGACGTCACAACTTACCCGACAGCCAGAAAAATCTTCTTCTTCAGCTCCACATCTTGCAACTTTTCTTTGAATGTTTCCATAGCAACAATACAAAAGTCAAGGAAAAGCAAACATGCAAATAAAAACGCTTTTTCGAACTCTATTGTCTGCTGATCGACAGCTATGACGTCACTTCTCAGTTTGAAATTAAGCAATTAGCAAATTAGAAAGGATATAATTCCTGGAAATTGTTCATCAGTTGATCCGAAGACACAAACCAATGGTGAGCAATGAAGAGCTTTTTGGGAAAGTCCCTCTCTTCACATCTTCCCGTCTTCACATCTACAGTTTCATGAATTAATGATTAATTTTTCGTGATTTGAGAATCTCACCAAAGTACTTGAGACATCTCAGGATTAGATCTTCCACTCGAGCAGGGACTAGATCTTCTTCTTTGGCGTGCTCCAACGCAAACATACTTGGAGATCGAAAGAGTGGTAGTCGCGTGCTTGTGACGTTGTCGTTGCTGATCACGTGGCTTGTGAGCAGCGATTTACGTTGGCGCGATTTCGACCGTCGTAGCGATGGAAAGAAATGGAAGTTTTTGTTGCTAGGCTCCGAAGATGACAAGTTTTCAATTCCTGAGCTCCGTTGAGGGGAGGGAGTGAGACTTGAAGGTCGGTTCAGAGCAAAGCTTTTTGTTTTGTATAAGTTGCTTTTACACCGCGGCCGCTTTGCTGCTTCTTCCTGGAAAGAAAATTGAAAATTATTCAACATTCAGTATTCAGAATTTGAAAGTTCAATATTCGACATTCTGTTCGATTTTTACATCCTTGAGTTTTTGTTTGATTTGGTTGGAATTTTGCTTGTCTACTTTAAGCTCCATTTTTTTGATGAGTTTTCTGAATATGTTTGTTGCAAAACTACTTTCTGACTTACTAAAAATAAACAACAAAAAAACGAATAGAAAAGGTTTAAGAATAAAGAAAATGTTTTCTAAACATAATTAGTTTTCTTGTAACTTCTTTAGCTTTTCAATTTTTTCTAAACTTTCTTTAATTCTAGTCTAATTTTTTTTTAAATACCTTTAAATGCTGAATTTTGTTTGATTCTTTATGAAATATAGATGTTTATAAACTAATGATGACATCATTCTCAGGTTAATCATATAAAGCAGCTGAAAGTACACTGAACAAAATCAGCATGAAAAAAGTTACAACAAAAAATAAGTTAAACAAGCATTAACCTGATGTTGCAAGCAACAAAACTCTCGTCAATTAATATTTTTATAACTTTTTGGTAATTGCTTTTTACATCACGTGATGGTGAATGAATCTAGTTAAGTGTTCTAGAAAACTTTTTTTATAAACTGAATCTATTTCAGTCAAAAAGCCTTTGTGTTGAGAATAGTTTGAAGAGTTGTTAGTCTGGTTACGTTACTACTACAAGGAAGCAATAAAAAGTTATCAATTCAGTTGATAGTTTATCAACTGGACTATTACACCATTTCTAATTTGAGTAACTTAATTTTAAAATTATAAATGAAATAAATACTTTGTAGTTATTCTCATAAAGTTTAAATTATTCTCCAACTTTATGCTGACAACTAAGCGTCCTTAAGTCTTGTACAAATATTTGTTTTGCATCAACTTGTAGAAATTTGACCGCAACTATCATTTATGTTGCTTAACATGTCAAAACATTAGTGGTACAACAACTACATCATCTATTTCTGTCATAATGAAGTCTTTACGTAGTTGATAGTTTTTTAATTAATCAGCTGATTAAAATGACTCAGAAAACAAAGTTAAAAACAATACTGATAGAAATTAAATTTATTTGCTTTAAAATACAAGAGTCTATTCATACTAGAAATGAAGGATTTTGCTTGGTACATGATTCAGAATATCGGCGGGAAGTTTTTGAAGTCTTCAACTCCTCATTCTCTCCACTTTTGTTTGAAAAAGAAAAAATCTGAGTCCAATTTTGGATCATTTAAAAATGTAATTAACAATTAAAAACAAGTTGCTATGTTTTGAATGTCTACAAATGAATTTAACAACTGATTCAGAAATAAATGAGAGTAAATATAAAATAAATTTCTTCTTTCAGTTTCTTTTCTCACTTTTTTTACAGAAACACTCACCCTTTCAAATCTACTTGTGAAGCTATAAAAAAACATCTTACTACCCTTTGTACTAAGCATATGAAATGAAAATATTTTCAAAGGTTTTCATCTCACATTTTATTTCTATTTCACTTTGATAAATATTTAATAATCGATACCTTGTAAAAACTATATTAAATTATTTTACTGAATTTTTTGTAAGGTGTGATCAATTTATTTTCAAAACAATTGAAAAGAAAAATAATAAAAACTACAAAATTTCAAGACTTGTAAAGTCTTTCTACGTTGAAATATAAGTTTTATTTAAACAAATTCTGCATAATATTTATATCCTTTCACATATGTCTAGCTACTTGTTTACAGAGCTACATTTTGTTGTACGCTCTATATAACTTTTACTGTTTCTAGTGAAAAATAAAATGACGCTTAAATAAATATGCGTAAAGCACAGATATTGTTTTCTCATATACAAACACTACAGAGATACAATTCAAAAGATTTTTTGATAAATTTTTAACACTTTGGAAGCTGAAAGTTTTTGGAAAATTTTTAAATCCACTTACTAATTTGTAAGTGGAAATATTTTTTCTTTTTTTCTTTTTCTTACTAATTAAATAAAGTATATTAATATCATTAAAACTCATATCTCCACCCTTCACTGTAGTTTTTATCAAACTTGATTTTTGGAAAAATTAACTTTTGAGTAAATGCTGATGTCACGGAAGTATAATGAAAAGCTCACATCAAAATAAAAACATTTTGTTTCTAAATATTTTTGAATATTAAAAAAGCTTAATACCACCACCCTTTCCTAAAATAACAATAACAAAAAAAAAAGATAACTTCTTGAAAATTGCAAAAAATAAACAAATAACCTTAATTGTAGATAGACTACCAGCAGGGGTACCCATTCTTGCTTGTTATTCTTTCACAGCCAGCTTAAGAAACACGAAAGGTATTTGAAGGTGCTGTATAACTGACTGCTTGCTTTAAAATGTTCATGTCATGAACATGAGGCTTGTTTTATTTCCTTCTCGTTTTAAGATAATGCAACTAAGCTGAAAAATTACTAACAGTTTTCTAAGTTTGTTATTTTCTCAGATATAAATGGACTTATGTAATTAGCAGTTAGTTAGTTGACTTTCAAATCATACTAATCACAAAAGTTAGGGATATGTAAATATTTGTTTATATTTTTTTACTTATATTACAACAAAATAATTACGTTGTTTGTTTAACTTATAAAAAGCTTGATATTGATTATTTGTTTTACTATTTTCATTTATTTACAGGTTGTCTTCTTCAAAACGTTATTTCAAAAAACTGATATAAATTTCCTTTTCCTTTTACTTTTTGACTAAAATAAATTTTCTACTTTTCTGAATACAAATAAGTAAAAAGTTATTTTTTTGCAAACTTTTGCTTCTTTGTAAACCACAGTATTAGCCCAAAGCAAATGAAATAAATTCCAAAAAATAACTAGATTAAATCTTCCAAAATAGTGTAACATTTTGTGAAAACTTTCAAAATATTCAAAATATTCAATTGTAAACTACTTACGATTGGTTGTTTCAAATTCGTGATTTTACCAACTTCTTCGAAACCTCGGATATATTCTACCAAAGTAAATGGAAAAACCTGAAATTTTATGAAAACCTTTAAAAATAAAAATAAAATTTTACAGAAAAATATTTTTACGAATGTAATTATAAGAAGATATCATTTGGTGAGTGAAAGATTATTTTATTGAGGAATTTATCTAAAAAGTTTTTTTTGGAAGCATACAGGATGAGTATTTTTATGTGAGTGTACTGTTGAATGTAGGGGGCAGATATCATAAGACAGTTTGATATCAGTAGGCTGTCAGAAGATAATAAGCAAATGTGAAACTAACAAATGAGAAAAGAAACTTGTCGAAAGTAAAAGTGGCTGAAAGTAGGTCCTGATTATTAAAATTTATAATATTCGATTTTTTATATTTAATTTTTGATATGTTACAAACATGAAAAACTAATGATAGGATAATTAGAAAGTCATATAGACATGAAATTGTTGATACAAATTCTAAATTTAAAATATATAGTAGTTTGTGATAAATAATCATATTTAATGCAGAATTAAAGATGTATTTCTAAAAATAGTTTTTCGTGTACAATGTTAACGTTTATTTTTAGCCTCATTAAAATATAAATAGACTAAATATCATATCATAATAAAAATCCTGAAATAATTTTTTTGAAAGTTACTGTATCCATAATCATTAAAATGATGAAATACTTAAACAAAATTTAATCACGAATGAAAAGTTTATCATAAAAAATAGCTTCTTGATAAGCTTAAAGAAATTTAAATTTTAAACTAAAAAAAACTGGATTATTACTAGGTGGCACTAATGACTCTGTACTCATCATCTTCTGTGACTAGGACAGTTTAGCAACACATTTCATTATAGAAATAGTTCATGGAGCAATTAGACGGCATTTCTAAGCAATTCATAATTATAGATAAAAGAATTTTGGAATAAATTAGAAATTTTTATTTCTTGCAAATTCTTCTTCTGAATAAGAAGACCTTTATCTTCTGAAGTTACATATTTAAAAGGATAACAATCTCGATAAGCCGTTAGCATAGTGTTTTACAAGATGTTTAAGCCATGTGGTGGAATTTAGAAAACATGATTTTAACATTATCATCATTTTCAATAATTTTCTAACAAGAACTTTGAAATGACTACTAAGATCTCTAAATAAACTAAAAAAAAACCTCTTAAAAAACTGATTCTACAGCACTCAACTACAATTTAAAGGACTTTTATATAGTTCTATTGTTTCATCTACTTCTTATTTCATGGTTGATAGAAGCCTCTTATAAGAATACATTAAATTTCTTATTTGTTCATTTAAAAAACACCTTTCAATAATTTCACTTTCAAAATTTACTAAATAAGTAGCTGTAACAAGTAAGTTAATTATATGTAATTAGTCATACGAGTGTTATAAATTGATTAAGTAAGAAATTATTCATCATTATTTCATTTATTAACAATAACTTTACGTAAAATCTACCCCCTTTTCAATAATTCAAATTGATGGTGAATGTTTTCTGTTTCTTCCAACCTCTGGTAATATTTTATTTAACAATTGTTAGTTAATTGAAGTTTAATAGACCAAACTTTTGCTAAATTGATTACATTTTAAAAAGCACGACAAAATGCTTTGAGCACTAGTTTAGACTATAACTATTAAACACTTTAGAAAGCATCACTAGTAAGTTATCAAATGCTAACATATCGCCGTTCAAATTTTATTTTTTTACAATTTGAAAGGTCTATCATCCAAAATGTCTTATCGCAATTAATACTTATTATGATTTATAATTCATGAATTAATTTTTGATTATAATACAATTTATTCATGCAAGGCACAAGAATATCAATTCGATTTTTATGACAACTCCTAATAGAGACGGTTAAACCAATTATTAGATTTAATAAAATGAAAACAAATGTTGAACTTAATGTAAGTACGAGTTATGATGCTTTTATGAGCAGTCTTAACTTTTGCAAAGACTAATTAACTTTAAATTAACTTTTAAATTAAAATATGCAACTTCTAATGTAGAATGATAAAATTAACAATTAGCTAACTAAAGAAATAACAACATTTGAAAATGACGATAAACTGTATGGTATTCTTCTAAAACTCGTTAGAGCTTCATGAAAAATGAACACAAATTTTCTGAATAATTATTTTAAAGTATTTAATGTTTTTATCATAACCCTAAATGGTAAAAGTGCATATTAGTTTCTAGATAAAATCGAACACTTATTGAATATAAGTCTAAACAGCAGTGCAGAAAAACTCCCCGAAATTCAGCATTCTCTTACAAACCAGAAACAAAGCTTATGCTAAAATATGAATTTCTCTGTAAGTTAGATATAATCCTGAATAAAACATATCGAAGAAAGCAGGAAAAGAACTTTATTACGAAATTAGAACAAACTTCACTCGACATCAATTTTAATTGGATTAAAAATATCTTTATTTGGAAAGCATATCTCAAAAACTAATAGAAATTTTCATGTTGATTTACTAAAAGCATCAAATTAGCTTCTTAAAAATTTATCGTTGAATTTTGTACTTGACATATATTTTAATTTTTATATAACATTACAGTATTTAAGCAATGAGCTAAAAAGTTTTATAAGTATCTAAATGTATTTGTAGTGAGTATAAGCATATCTTTAGATAATCAACTTTTTTAAGAAAAGAATTTGTAGTTTACTCCTTAACCTAATATTTAGATATTTACAAACAAAAATATTTGTTTCATTCAGATTTATTTTAAATATTTAAAAATAATAATGTGAACTTTACAAAAAAAATCTTAAGAGATATTTTAACATTTAACTACTTTCTAGAAAACATTAGAATTATAACTAAAAAAATGCTACAAAAACTAATTAAAAGGTTTAAAACTCTACTTGGATAACATTTTATTAACTGTAAATGATAAAATACTTAAAAAGTATTTACACAAATGAAGCTTTTAGTAAGAAGACTTTTACTTTACAAAATTATCAACGGCAGTTATTGGTGGAAGCTAAATTAATTTTGTTTGAAAGGATATTAACTTAAAGTTCTATAAAGACATCTATCAATTGAATATCAGGAAACAACCTACACGCAAATTAAACTAGATACTTAAAATAACAAAAATACTGATATATATTTTTTTCTATTGAAACCTTAAAACTTACTTAACCCTAGCATTTAAACCTGTCTTGAAATGGTGGAAACTTGTATGTTGTTCCCTTATACTATTAATTACAGTTTTCTATAAGTAATACTGATGTTTAAATTAATAAACAAAAATACTTATTATAGAAAAGACCATACATTAAAATATTTTTCTTTTTTGTATCATGAAAATACTTTTAAAAATCACTTTCTTTAAGCTTAAAGTAGATATTAACTTTTTTTTAATCTTATAATCAGCTAAACTAAAAAATAAGTTTTTTATAATTTATAAAAACAATTATAAAATAGAAGAGAGCTTCTGTTTATGCTTTCACTATTCCTAAACCTTACTTTTGGTAACTTTTCTGTGAGGTTGAAAGTATGATTGTAGCAGTTTGAATATCAGATTTCATTGAAGCCGATTGAATTCAATCGTTCAGAGCTTTAGTGAAATGCGTGAAATAATTTGTTTTTGGAACAATAAATACGTGATTTTCAAAAAACTAAACGAACTGAAAAATTTAGAAAATTTTCAGACAAATTTGATTCAGTTTTAATTTACTTTTAATTCTTATTGTAATAAGCTCCATTTTTTTGATGAGTTTTCTGAATATGTTTGTTGCAAAACTACTTTCTGACTTACTAAAAATAAACAACAAAAAAACGAATAGAAAAGGTTTAAGAATAAAGAAAATGTTTTCTAAACATAATTAGTTTTCTTGTAACTTCTTTAGCTTTTCAATTTTTTCTAAACTTTCTTTAATTCTAGTCTAATTTTTTTTTAAATACCTTTAAATGCTGAATTTTGTTTGATTCTTTATGAAATATAGATGTTTATAAACTAATGATGACATCATTCTCAGGTTAATCATATAAAGCAGCTGAAAGTACACTGAACAAAATCAGCATGAAAAAAGTTACAACAAAAAATAAGTTAAACAAGCATTAACCTGATGTTGCAAGCAACAAAACTCTCGTCAATTAATATTTTTATAACTTTTTGGTAATTGCTTTTTACATCACGTGATGGTGAATGAATCTAGTTAAGTGTTCTAGAAAACTTTTTTTATAAACTGAATCTATTTCAGTCAAAAAGCCTTTGTGTTGAGAATAGTTTGAAGAGTTGTTAGTCTGGTTACGTTACTACTACAAGGAAGCAATAAAAAGTTATCAATTCAGTTGATAGTTTATCAACTGGACTATTACACCATTTCTAATTTGAGTAACTTAATTTTAAAATTATAAATGAAATAAATACTTTGTAGTTATTCTCATAAAGTTTAAATTATTCTCCAACTTTATGCTGACAACTAAGCGTCCTTAAGTCTTGTACAAATATTTGTTTTGCATCAACTTGTAGAAATTTGACCGCAACTATCATTTATGTTGCTTAACATGTCAAAACATTAGTGGTACAACAACTACATCATCTATTTCTGTCATAATGAAGTCTTTACGTAGTTGATAGTTTTTTAATTAATCAGCTGATTAAAATGACTCAGAAAACAAAGTTAAAAACAATACTGATAGAAATTAAATTTATTTGCTTTAAAATACAAGAGTCTATTCATACTAGAAATGAAGGATTTTGCTTGGTACATGATTCAGAATATCGGCGGGAAGTTTTTGAAGTCTTCAACTCCTCATTCTCTCCACTTTTGTTTGAAAAAGAAAAAATCTGAGTCCAATTTTGGATCATTTAAAAATGTAATTAACAATTAAAAACAAGTTGCTATGTTTTGAATGTCTACAAATGAATTTAACAACTGATTCAGAAATAAATGAGAGTAAATATAAAATAAATTTCTTCTTTCAGTTTCTTTTCTCACTTTTTTTACAGAAACACTCACCCTTTCAAATCTACTTGTGAAGCTATAAAAAAACATCTTACTACCCTTTGTACTAAGCATATGAAATGAAAATATTTTCAAAGGTTTTCATCTCACATTTTATTTCTATTTCACTTTGATAAATATTTAATAATCGATACCTTGTAAAAACTATATTAAATTATTTTACTGAATTTTTTGTAAGGTGTGATCAATTTATTTTCAAAACAATTGAAAAGAAAAATAATAAAAACTACAAAATTTCAAGACTTGTAAAGTCTTTCTACGTTGAAATATAAGTTTTATTTAAACAAATTCTGCATAATATTTATATCCTTTCACATATGTCTAGCTACTTGTTTACAGAGCTACATTTTGTTGTACGCTCTATATAACTTTTACTGTTTCTAGTGAAAAATAAAATGACGCTTAAATAAATATGCGTAAAGCACAGATATTGTTTTCTCATATACAAACACTACAGAGATACAATTCAAAAGATTTTTTGATAAATTTTTAACACTTTGGAAGCTGAAAGTTTTTGGAAAATTTTTAAATCCACTTACTAATTTGTAAGTGGAAATATTTTTTCTTTTTTTCTTTTTCTTACTAATTAAATAAAGTATATTAATATCATTAAAACTCATATCTCCACCCTTCACTGTAGTTTTTATCAAACTTGATTTTTGGAAAAATTAACTTTTGAGTAAATGCTGATGTCACGGAAGTATAATGAAAAGCTCACATCAAAATAAAAACATTTTGTTTCTAAATATTTTTGAATATTAAAAAAGCTTAATACCACCACCCTTTCCTAAAATAACAATAACAAAAAAAAAAGATAACTTCTTGAAAATTGCAAAAAATAAACAAATAACCTTAATTGTAGATAGACTACCAGCAGGGGTACCCATTCTTGCTTGTTATTCTTTCACAGCCAGCTTAAGAAACACGAAAGGTATTTGAAGGTGCTGTATAACTGACTGCTTGCTTTAAAATGTTCATGTCATGAACATGAGGCTTGTTTTATTTCCTTCTCGTTTTAAGATAATGCAACTAAGCTGAAAAATTACTAACAGTTTTCTAAGTTTGTTATTTTCTCAGATATAAATGGACTTATGTAATTAGCAGTTAGTTAGTTGACTTTCAAATCATACTAATCACAAAAGTTAGGGATATGTAAATATTTGTTTATATTTTTTTACTTATATTACAACAAAATAATTACGTTGTTTGTTTAACTTATAAAAAGCTTGATATTGATTATTTGTTTTACTATTTTCATTTATTTACAGGTTGTCTTCTTCAAAACGTTATTTCAAAAAACTGATATAAATTTCCTTTTCCTTTTACTTTTTGACTAAAATAAATTTTCTACTTTTCTGAATACAAATAAGTAAAAAGTTATTTTTTTGCAAACTTTTGCTTCTTTGTAAACCACAGTATTAGCCCAAAGCAAATGAAATAAATTCCAAAAAATAACTAGATTAAATCTTCCAAAATAGTGTAACATTTTGTGAAAACTTTCAAAATATTCAAAATATTCAATTGTAAACTACTTACGATTGGTTGTTTCAAATTCGTGATTTTACCAACTTCTTCGAAACCTCGGATATATTCTACCAAAGTAAATGGAAAAACCTGAAATTTTATGAAAACCTTTAAAAATAAAAATAAAATTTTACAGAAAAATATTTTTACGAATGTAATTATAAGAAGATATCATTTGGTGAGTGAAAGATTATTTTATTGAGGAATTTATCTAAAAAGTTTTTTTTGGAAGCATACAGGATGAGTATTTTTATGTGAGTGTACTGTTGAATGTAGGGGGCAGATATCATAAGACAGTTTGATATCAGTAGGCTGTCAGAAGATAATAAGCAAATGTGAAACTAACAAATGAGAAAAGAAACTTGTCGAAAGTAAAAGTGGCTGAAAGTAGGTCCTGATTATTAAAATTTATAATATTCGATTTTTTATATTTAATTTTTGATATGTTACAAACATGAAAAACTAATGATAGGATAATTAGAAAGTCATATAGACATGAAATTGTTGATACAAATTCTAAATTTAAAATATATAGTAGTTTGTGATAAATAATCATATTTAATGCAGAATTAAAGATGTATTTCTAAAAATAGTTTTTCGTGTACAATGTTAACGTTTATTTTTAGCCTCATTAAAATATAAATAGACTAAATATCATATCATAATAAAAATCCTGAAATAATTTTTTTGAAAGTTACTGTATCCATAATCATTAAAATGATGAAATACTTAAACAAAATTTAATCACGAATGAAAAGTTTATCATAAAAAATAGCTTCTTGATAAGCTTAAAGAAATTTAAATTTTAAACTAAAAAAAACTGGATTATTACTAGGTGGCACTAATGACTCTGTACTCATCATCTTCTGTGACTAGGACAGTTTAGCAACACATTTCATTATAGAAATAGTTCATGGAGCAATTAGACGGCATTTCTAAGCAATTCATAATTATAGATAAAAGAATTTTGGAATAAATTAGAAATTTTTATTTCTTGCAAATTCTTCTTCTGAATAAGAAGACCTTTATCTTCTGAAGTTACATATTTAAAAGGATAACAATCTCGATAAGCCGTTAGCATAGTGTTTTACAAGATGTTTAAGCCATGTGGTGGAATTTAGAAAACATGATTTTAACATTATCATCATTTTCAATAATTTTCTAACAAGAACTTTGAAATGACTACTAAGATCTCTAAATAAACTAAAAAAAAACCTCTTAAAAAACTGATTCTACAGCACTCAACTACAATTTAAAGGACTTTTATATAGTTCTATTGTTTCATCTACTTCTTATTTCATGGTTGATAGAAGCCTCTTATAAGAATACATTAAATTTCTTATTTGTTCATTTAAAAAACACCTTTCAATAATTTCACTTTCAAAATTTACTAAATAAGTAGCTGTAACAAGTAAGTTAATTATATGTAATTAGTCATACGAGTGTTATAAATTGATTAAGTAAGAAATTATTCATCATTATTTCATTTATTAACAATAACTTTACGTAAAATCTACCCCCTTTTCAATAATTCAAATTGATGGTGAATGTTTTCTGTTTCTTCCAACCTCTGGTAATATTTTATTTAACAATTGTTAGTTAATTGAAGTTTAATAGACCAAACTTTTGCTAAATTGATTACATTTTAAAAAGCACGACAAAATGCTTTGAGCACTAGTTTAGACTATAACTATTAAACACTTTAGAAAGCATCACTAGTAAGTTATCAAATGCTAACATATCGCCGTTCAAATTTTATTTTTTTACAATTTGAAAGGTCTATCATCCAAAATGTCTTATCGCAATTAATACTTATTATGATTTATAATTCATGAATTAATTTTTGATTATAATACAATTTATTCATGCAAGGCACAAGAATATCAATTCGATTTTTATGACAACTCCTAATAGAGACGGTTAAACCAATTATTAGATTTAATAAAATGAAAACAAATGTTGAACTTAATGTAAGTACGAGTTATGATGCTTTTATGAGCAGTCTTAACTTTTGCAAAGACTAATTAACTTTAAATTAACTTTTAAATTAAAATATGCAACTTCTAATGTAGAATGATAAAATTAACAATTAGCTAACTAAAGAAATAACAACATTTGAAAATGACGATAAACTGTATGGTATTCTTCTAAAACTCGTTAGAGCTTCATGAAAAATGAACACAAATTTTCTGAATAATTATTTTAAAGTATTTAATGTTTTTATCATAACCCTAAATGGTAAAAGTGCATATTAGTTTCTAGATAAAATCGAACACTTATTGAATATAAGTCTAAACAGCAGTGCAGAAAAACTCCCCGAAATTCAGCATTCTCTTACAAACCAGAAACAAAGCTTATGCTAAAATATGAATTTCTCTGTAAGTTAGATATAATCCTGAATAAAACATATCGAAGAAAGCAGGAAAAGAACTTTATTACGAAATTAGAACAAACTTCACTCGACATCAATTTTAATTGGATTAAAAATATCTTTATTTGGAAAGCATATCTCAAAAACTAATAGAAATTTTCATGTTGATTTACTAAAAGCATCAAATTAGCTTCTTAAAAATTTATCGTTGAATTTTGTACTTGACATATATTTTAATTTTTATATAACATTACAGTATTTAAGCAATGAGCTAAAAAGTTTTATAAGTATCTAAATGTATTTGTAGTGAGTATAAGCATATCTTTAGATAATCAACTTTTTTAAGAAAAGAATTTGTAGTTTACTCCTTAACCTAATATTTAGATATTTACAAACAAAAATATTTGTTTCATTCAGATTTATTTTAAATATTTAAAAATAATAATGTGAACTTTACAAAAAAAATCTTAAGAGATATTTTAACATTTAACTACTTTCTAGAAAACATTAGAATTATAACTAAAAAAATGCTACAAAAACTAATTAAAAGGTTTAAAACTCTACTTGGATAACATTTTATTAACTGTAAATGATAAAATACTTAAAAAGTATTTACACAAATGAAGCTTTTAGTAAGAAGACTTTTACTTTACAAAATTATCAACGGCAGTTATTGGTGGAAGCTAAATTAATTTTGTTTGAAAGGATATTAACTTAAAGTTCTATAAAGACATCTATCAATTGAATATCAGGAAACAACCTACACGCAAATTAAACTAGATACTTAAAATAACAAAAATACTGATATATATTTTTTTCTATTGAAACCTTAAAACTTACTTAACCCTAGCATTTAAACCTGTCTTGAAATGGTGGAAACTTGTATGTTGTTCCCTTATACTATTAATTACAGTTTTCTATAAGTAATACTGATGTTTAAATTAATAAACAAAAATACTTATTATAGAAAAGACCATACATTAAAATATTTTTCTTTTTTGTATCATGAAAATACTTTTAAAAATCACTTTCTTTAAGCTTAAAGTAGATATTAACTTTTTTTTAATCTTATAATCAGCTAAACTAAAAAATAAGTTTTTTATAATTTATAAAAACAATTATAAAATAGAAGAGAGCTTCTGTTTATGCTTTCACTATTCCTAAACCTTACTTTTGGTAACTTTTCTGTGAGGTTGAAAGTATGATTGTAGCAGTTTGAATATCAGATTTCATTGAAGCCGATTGAATTCAATCGTTCAGAGCTTTAGTGAAATGCGTGAAATAATTTGTTTTTGGAACAATAAATACGTGATTTTCAAAAAACTAAACGAACTGAAAAATTTAGAAAATTTTCAGACAAATTTGATTCAGTTTTAATTTACTTTTAATTCTTATTGTAAATAGTTAATTGGTGAAAATGCATAATAGTTTATCAATAAAATAGTTTTATTATAGCTATTATATTTTCTAGTAAAAATTAAATATTGTAAAAATTTAAATAATAATCTTAACACAATAATTATCATTAAAACTTTAAGGTTGTTTGCTTGCAAGTTTGTATTACTTTATAAAATGCAAAACTTACCTAAATTTGATTAAATCAAATACTTTTACTATAAAACTTATATTTGCAAACTTTTTTATCTCGTTAGAAATTTGTTTAACATTGGAACTAACTTTCTAAGGGTAGTTCTTATCACATGACGAGATACTTCATGAATACTTAGATTCCTTCTTTCTCAATTCTTTAAATTCTAATTCTTTTTTAATTAGCAAAAATTTGTTGAAATTTTTCAAACAAATGAAAATTTAAGTAATAAACTCTTAATGAGGTGTAAATTTCAAAAATTACTTTTAAATTAATTTCACTAAATTAAAAACAAATTAAAAAAAGTTTAATAATTTTTATTCAATAATTTTTCCAACTTTTTTTTTTTATTCATGGTAATCTTATTATATTATTATTTAATTATAATTATTAGCCGTTATCATTATCTTGTTATAAGAAATCTTAAATAAATTAAATTTATTCAAATTGTTAGAATATTTTAAATACTTAAAAAGTTTAGCAAAGTGAATGAAAGTTTAATATGAAAAGCTGTAAGTAAGATAATTAAGAAATACTTCAATAAGATGTCAAAAAATTAAAAATTCATACAGCAAAGGTAGATGTTGAAAAAGTGCTGTTAACTTTTGACAAAAATGAAGCGACCTTTTATAAATTCAATACCTTTTTTCAGAACTGACAGCTTATGTTAATAGCATCATGTCTATCCTTTTAATTACTAATGAATTCTTATAAATCATCTTTTTTTGAACTGTTTTTTTTCTCTATAAAGGTGATAACGTATATTGTACTCATTAATAATTTAAACCTGAATCTGAAAAACTCAAAGCTAATTTTCAAATTTGTTAAAAAGCATTTTATACAAACAATTTTCTTGTTTAATTTTAAAATGTTTTGATAAAAACAACATTTTTATTGAAGAGAATTAACTGAATATGTAAATTAACAAATTGATATTTAAAAAAAAAACATTTCAGTCTAAACATGAAAGTTACTTCATTATATTCCCTCAAATAACTGCTGGGGTTCTTTTTATCTTCATATGTAATTATTTTCAATAATTTAGTATCTGTGTGTTTAGAACTACTTAATCTTTAAAATGTTAATATCGTAAGATAAAGTAACTCGATTAAACTTTACATTGAAAAATAGCTGGCTACTTTACAAGACGTTATATAGTTCTAATCTAGAAACAACATTTTTAAAGGAAATTAAATCTTTTAATATTAAAAGTCTGTCGCCCAAATCCAGCATTCCGAGCTTAAAACTTCTTAAAGAACATAATAAGATGTAAGCTGTCAAAAAATGAAATCTTTTCATTTACGCTCAGGTTAATATTAAAAAAGCTATTTAGCAAATAAATAAGACATAAAAAATTACTTTGCTTTGGATACAAGAAAATGTATAAGAAGCAAATAATCTCTCTTACAAATCATCTTCAGCTTATTCTAACTTTAACAACTTCCAATGTAATAAACTCTAACGAGCATAATGTAATATCGTGGCGATGAAGACCTTCTCTAACCTTACTTTGCCACGAAACGTTTAGAGCTTTGAAATTTAGTTTTTCTAAAAATCGACCAGGAGCTTAGACAATATGACCAAATATTTTTAGCTGAGAGGTGAAAAAAATAGTTGAAGACATCTAAATCTCTGGAGAGATTTGTATTCTTTTTAAAGATCTTTTTAATAAGCATCAAGCTCATGTTGCAAATGGAAACGAGGAGTGTTGACCCTGAGATATATTACTTTCACTGCTTTTATGTTTTCATCTGCTTCACAATCAATTATTTATAACTGAGAAATGAGAGTGAAGACAGAAGAACTCCTAAATGTTGATGTCGTTTTTAAGCACAAATCTTATTTACAAAAGTTACACTTTTCTGCTTTATTTTTTAATTTTTAAACGATTATTTCAACAATAACAACAAATGGTAATGACGTCATCAGTAAATATGACGACCTTTGGACCTAGATCGGTATGTTGACGTTACAGGAGTCTTTTGACGCATCGGAAGCAGCGGAAATGAGTGATGCTTTCTGCTTCGGATACAAGTTGTCATCAATTCTGAGTAAGTTAAATTTCCACCTAAATAAATGAAAATTAATTGATTAAGATAAATGATAAAGTCATCATCACCTGAATTAGGATCATAATATCCTTTTAGTCCCATATCATTTCGTTTATTTGTCAGAATCTCTGCTAATCGTTGATCTAATAACTTCCTCTCTAACGCTACTGATGCAGGGATCCTGTAACCAGCCTCTGGATCGATTAGTCCTCCAGTTGCAAATTGAGCATCCAGTAGTCGAATCCCGTGTATCTCAATCACAACACCTTTCCGGATTGCTTCATATAATGAAATAGTCTGACCGCTGACACAGTCCAAATAGCCACTGACAGCTTGCTCAGCTCGTTGCAGGGCAGGGGCAAATTGAGGCAAGACCACTCCCTCCTTAACAGCTCTTTTCACGGACATCTTCTTCCCTGATAATGGATCAATGATATTCCCAGTAGCAGCTTGAGCTTCGAGTAACTCGAGGGCGGTGTTCCTCCTCAAAAGACCCTCAGTAACTGCTTGTGAGATCGACATCACTTTGTTGGTTGTCTTGTTTAGAACTCCTGCAATTGGATCTTCACCAATCAGATATGGATGTAAACGGTCTCTCAGATCTTCTTTGCTGATCAATCCTTGTTGAAGAGCTTTAAAAGACTTTTCTTCCACAATCCCAGCTTGGATCAGCTCTTGAAGAGTCACTTTCTTCCTGAAAGCGCTCCTGAAGGTTAAAAGATCAGGTTGATATCGATTGTGTCCCGCTGAATGCTTCTCTTCGACGTAGAGGAACTTAAGACCGGTGTCAATGTCTCGGACACATTTACGTAATAAATCCGCGTATCCCAAATGTGTCTGAGCGCTTGGATCAAAGAAGTTGGCTTCGTCATTGACATGATCAAGATCACGAGCAGTCTCTTCATCAATCAATCCCATCTCCATTGCGTACTCGATCCTGTATCTATTTCCGCTCCAAGGATCAATCACACCTCCTGTAGCGACCTGGAACTCCAACAACCGGATTCCATGGGGTCTTGGAAAGATTCCTCGCTTCACGGCTTCATTTAAAGTGATTTGTTCCTGATTACGAGGATCCAAATATCCATAATAAGCTCCTTCAGCTGCTATCAGACCCTTTTTGTATCCAGGATCAACCAACCCGCTTTCAATCGCGTCCAAAACTGCCATTTTTACCCCATTTTTGGGGCTCACCACACAACCAGTAGCTGCTTGAGCCTCCAGTAGCAAAAGAGCGGTGCGTTTTGGGATCAAACCTTTGTTGGCAGCTTGACAAACATTCAGTTTTTCACCAGTGGTGACGTTGACTACACCAGCAACAGCAGGTTCACCTTCTTCGGTCGGATAAAATACTTCTTCGGGTTCTTCGGGCTCCTAAAGTTCAAAATAAAGTTTCATTTACTAAAAATTACTTCAGTTTTTTGAATAACTCTAAATTTGGATTCCATTTCAGCCGGTTCCGATGATCTATTACCTGATTTTTGGGTGGAAACATATCTGCAATGTTTTCAACTTTTCGAATCACTTCCAGCTGATCATTTGATGAGTTAGATCTGTGAGAAGACTTTTTTGGAGGTACTTCACTTGCTGTTGTTGGTTCTTGTTCTTTATTGAGTAAAATACTTCGATTTAAAGGCGCTGTAAAAATAGAATTGACAAAATTTTCCTTGAAATATCCATCTTGTATTTTTTCGTTTTTACAAGTTGATTTTTTTATAAATTGTGACAAAAAAAAGTTTTAAAATTCGAAACATTTTTGACAAAAAAAAATTGAAATTAAAACAAACTTGCAGCTGAGTTTAGCGTCGACTGAGATGCAGTTAAAATTTCAAGTTTTTCTGTCAAGATTTTCACCGATAACTGAAGTTCTTCTTGTGATTCAAGAATTTTATTTTCAACTTTCTCATCATCTTCTTTCCCTTCACTTTCTTCGGCTCCTTTTTCTTCATCGTTTTTAATTTCTTTATCCTCATTTATGTCAACTTCCTTTACCTCCTTTTTGTCCTCTTCATTTTCTGATTCTTCCTTTTTTGGTTGATAATTTTCATAAATTGGAACGCTCTCATTTTCTGTATCTTTAACTGTATCATCGGGATCTTTTGGATCCTTTTCAGGAAGATCTGCTGGTGGGTTTTTATCATCTTCAGCTGCATCTTTACTTTTTTCTGAATTAACTTCTTCACAGATGTCCTCATCAGCAACTTTATTCTAAAATTAAGTCAAATGTATTTGTTTAAACTCAACAAAGTTTATTTGTTTTAAGATAAATGTTTAGAAATGAATGGTTTTGTTGTTGTTTGTGTAAGTTACTTCTTCAAATTATACAAATTATTTATTCCTTTAATTTACTTCAGCTTCATCTTCTACAGCAACAGTTATGTGGCTTGAATCAGCTTCTAGATAAAATAAAAACTATTTAACTTATTTTTAACATCGAAAAACTGATCTGACCATCTTCAGCTCTTTTGTCTTCTTCTTCTTCTGTTTCTTCTTTTTCTTTTTCTTTTTCTGCCTCTTCCTTTTCTGCTTCTTCGTTTTCCTTCATCATTTTTGCTTCAATTTTTCTCTTTTCTGAAAGTTGAATAATCAAAACGCTTAAATAAATCCTCAAAACAAAAGATCTGATCTTAGACATCTTGCCTGCTTTCCTCTTTCGTCCAATCTTCATGATGTACACGACTACAATGACTATTATAATTAGTTCAACTGCCAAGATGCAGATAGCAACTAGAATCCCGATATCTATTATCATTGTTTCGAATAAATGACTTAAAAACTAATTTAAATAATGTCCATCACCCCAATCTGATAAAATATACTCTAGTTGATTTAATTTGATGATTAACAAATTATTTAATTGAATTAATTGCAAATGAAGGAACTTTTAGTTCTCTTTAGATCTTTTTATTAGCTTAAAGTTTTTTTTATTCAAGAAATAAACTTGATCAAAAAAATGAAAACAAAAATGTGAAGGATGCGAAACTTTACAATTCTGTAATACAATCTGAAACTATTTTTTATTGGATTTTTAAAGTTAATAAAATCATAATGAAAAGTAGGTGCAATGTTCAAGAATATTCTTTATCTTAAATCTTCTATTTAAGTTTATAAAATTTGGATGAAACTTATAAACTGAAAAACTTAACTGAAAATCGAGTAAAGAACGACGTTTCAAAAGTTATAAAACAAGATTCAGTTGGTGAAAGAAACATCCAACCAAGAAAAGCTGGTCGTCAAAGAACAACTTTTTTTTCTTTTTTTCTTAAGTGAAAAAAGCGAGTAGATGAAGAGATGTAAGTCAAAGGATTCAAGTGAAAAGATTTCTGAAAAGTCAAAGATTGAAAAAAGTTAGAATTTCTTTGAAAAGCTTTTTTTTTGGAAGATCAATTTAGGTTATCTGTTGTGTTTTTATGAGTTAATGATTTATCGTATTTCTGACGGTTTATAAATAATATGTTTATTGTTTTATAAAGATAAAAGGTAGTTACAAAACTCAGTTTAGATTACAGCTGAGAGTTTATATACTTAGATTAACTTATGTATAGAAAAATAGATCTATCAAAGACTTGAAAAGTTTAAATTAGTTTAGGTGACATTAATTTTAGTAATATTTAAGTCTCTTGCTATATAGGAAATTGTGACAATTATTTTACAAATTATTACTGTTGAAATTTTTGAAATCTTATCAATGCGCGTTCAAAGTTTTTCAAAATGTTTTCAAATATTTCAAAAATGTTGCAGTCAATAAAATCATTAATAGTTTTTTTTTAATTAAAATTTCAAAGTACAGTCTGCAAGAAACAAATTTTCTACAGCTTCTGTAAGTAATGTTCCAAAAAATTCTTAGTGTAAGAATGATAATGAAACTAATAGTGAAAAAAAGACTAATTGTCAAGCAACAAAATAATCTTCTCAATATTGTCTTCTGTGATTAAACCAAAACCACTGAGAAAACAAACTAAACCCTATCATGAAGTTGTTAAACTTACTAGCCTTTAAACAATTCTTAACTTTTCTGTCAACTAAGTCTACAAGTTTTAAACATCAAAAAGCATCTTATTTAATAGAAATAATTTGAAAAACTTTTCAATGTTACTATTATCTAGAAGTTTGTTTTTGAACTTCTAAAAATGATGCGTTGTCTTGAAATTCAGTTGCCTCGGGCGAACAAATAGACCAGGAGACATTCAGAGAGAAATCGGCTTGATTATATTGACAGAAATCTATCCTCAAAGATTTTTTAGAAATTTTATCAACAGATGTTGAAGATCGAAACTTTGAATGGTTTCAAAGCAGGACACGGAGGAGCTAGGATCAGAAGTTTGCTGATTTACCAGATCAACGAATCTCTACTTCAAGATCACACCAGTAAAGATCTCGTTCAATTTCGACTTCAAGATTTTTCAACTTTTATTAACTTTCTTCAAAAATTAACAACTTAAAAAAAAAACTAACAAAAATTTGGCAAAAAAAAAGTTGGGAAATATGGAAGATGATGTCAGGTTGAAGATCTGAAATCACTTTTGTCTCTTCTTCAACATAAAAGTAAAAGGCTCTTCATCCGCATCCTGAAAAAGAAGAAGATTTGTAAAAAAGTTAGTTGGAAACACTAAGCAGTTACTGACGTCACTGGACGATAAATCAGCCAGAATGCTCTTCGATCTTTTCTTCATCGATGATCCCACTTCTTGAGACTCGTATTGGAGCGTGGAGCAATCAGTTTCTGGGATTGTATCAAATACTGATGAAGACTCATCGCATCGGCTCTGTGTCTTCCGAATCGGATTTCTAGATTTTGTCGAGCTGGTTTGTGAGCTTGTAAAATAAGCTGAAAAGAAGATGGGATCAAAAGATGAAGATGCAAATGACATACCTGTGAGATCACTTTCGTTGTTGGAAGTCGGTTTGCCTCGAGTTGATCTTCCTCTTCCTCGCGTTGTTCCTTTTCTGGATCCTCTTTTAGCTCCTCTTCCTCTGAAGATTATCTTTCAGTATCTTTGAAGCCAAGAACTGATCTTTACCTTGAAGAGATTCTGGTTGATTGAGAAGAAGGAGCCATTGAAGATATTCCATCATCTGATGCAGAGGACTCTTCATCCATTTTTGAAATATTCTTCGCGGATTCCTTTTTTACTTCTTCAATTTGATCTTCATGGTTTTTGAAGAGGATCTCATTTCGAACTTGAACTACTTCCTCTCTGACAGCTACAGATGAACGTTCAACATCTGACTACAAATAGAAGATAAATCAACCAATCAGCGATCAGATCTTTTGATGCTCACCAGATTCAGGGACTTCTGGATGCGAGTGATTTGATGATTACACATCTCGCTGACTGATTCCTTTTCTTGTTTGTAAACAAATTCAGACAAAGCAGAATTGAGCCCTTTGGTAGTGAGGAGCGAAAGCTGATCCTTAGATGAGGACACAAATGAGATGAAGATCAAATTATAAGGATATAAATGAAGATGAAGATCAAATGATGAAGACATTTCTTACTTCGCCTTTTGAATTCAAAAATTCTTTCACAAAATCTTCAACTTGTTCCAACTTTTCCACATTTGTTCCAACTAGATCTTCACCCGCTCCCGAATGAGATTGATTCGATCCTGTGAAGATGACGTCACGAAAGATCAGATCATCATCATACTCACCTCTCGACTTCTTACAAGCGGACTTCTTTAAGAAGTGGATGATGGAATCTGGATTTGCCACCCGATCGCTAAAAGTTGCCCCAAATTGGTAAGTGGGGAAAGTTTCAAAATTTTCCCCATAATTGATCTGCATCAAAGGATCTAATCTGATCTAGAGCTGATCAAACTCTAGAGAGCTCACTCGGAGTCGGATCAGAGGCTTCTTTGGCTGCTTCTCGTTTCCTGATCTTTCGGAATTCGCTCTTGAGAGCAAGTCTTCAACTTTTTGTTCCAAGAAGCTCTTTACAACTGAAAGACGCTGATCTAGGAGTGGATACTTGCGAGCATCCAGCTCATCTTCCAGGAAGATCGTCTCCACGTACATCTGTCTAACTGTCTGAAGTGGAATGATATCCACTTTCATTTCACGACCTCTGATTTTCAATATAGCAACTTTTCTAGAAAATGCAAGAGATCAGTTAGGACTTTAAGAAGATCGGGAGGATTTACTTTTGCTCAGCTTCCCCTTCGCACAAAGATGTAGCAACAGAACTTCCTGGTTGCATCACTAGAAAGTTTCGGGACACATTTAGCTGAGGTTGAATCAAGCATTCATGCTCATGTCCCCAGATCACAAGATCAAGAAAATCATCAAGAAACTCTTCTGGAATGTAATTTGTGCGAGAGTGGCTGACTCTGCAAGATCAACAAGATCAAGAAGTGGATGCAAGGGAAGGAGGGATTACCGATTTTGATGGATCACCATCACATTCAACCACTCATCTGTAAACTCTTTCGGACGAATCATCGTCACCTGCTTTCGGAGGAAGAGCCGATGAAGTCTTTCATCTTTCATTGAGCCTACAAAAAGTTCTTTTCATTTCTAATTTGACGTCAAAACATCTCCACACCTAAACCGTATAAAGCCAACTTGGTCTTTCCTTTTACCATCAGCACAGGTGAGATCTTTAAATGCTCTAAATTAGTTTGTTTTCCAAAATGATTGATCAACCCGTAAGCACCAAGAAGGTCAATCGCACTTAGTTCATCTGACTATGAAACAACAAAGATGACATCATCAAATGACGTCACATATATGAAGCAAATGTCAGACCCCGGTTGGATCATCATGGTTGCCATGGATAGAAAAGACGGGAATAGAAATGTTAATGTTGGGGTCTTCGTAGTTGACATGTTTGATTCTGAGAGATGAATAGGAAGTTTTAAGTTGTGTCTTAGATGTTGGAAGAGCTTACATTTTAGAGGACTTCCCAAAATTCTCAATTTGATCACTAACAATTTCAAATTCACAAGGCCGGTCTCCAAAGCAATACTTCTTCAACAATTCAATGGTGGCATGGCGTGTCTTTCGGGAAGGTTTATTCTCGTGGAAAAGATCACCTCCCAATAAAATAAAATCCACATTTCTGTGAAAAGATTTCATTCAACTTTTAATTTATTTGACTAAAATTCAATAATTTTATAAAAATACTTTAAAAAATTATCATCATAAAAATGTTTACCTTTTTTTGGCAATTTGTAGAATCTCCTCAAAAGCTGTGAAAGAGTCTGAACAAAGTTCAGGCTTCTTTTCTCCATACCCCAGATGAATATCTGTAGCTTAAGTTTGAAAAAAAAATTGATCAAAATATTTCTGAGAAAAAAGAAGCAATCAAGTAATTAGTCAATTTATCCATTAAAAAAATGCTTTTAGATCTACTAACAACCAAAACTAACCAACAAGAATTGAGAATGTGTCTTCTTCCATTGCTGATACAGAACAGTATAATAAAAGATAAAAGATAATGATAAATTCTTTGGCAAAAATTTAATAAGAACATGAGAAAAAATAAAATATATTTCAGTATTCCAACTTAATATCCAATTAACTAAATATTATCATAACACCCAGTAACATTTTAAGTAAACAATGTTACTAAAAGTATTTTTTTGTTCTATTTTATTCTAATTTAAAAATCTAACCTGATCAATTTGTAATTTTACTCAAACAGATTATTTTATGTTCACATTTCAATAATAATTGATGTACTTACTTAAAAAGCAAACTATTTTAAGTAAAAATTATTTAAACTAAAGAAATAAAAAACTCATATAAAAAAAAAATTGCGATCAGTTAAAAATAACTCTATTAAAAGATAAAACACTTCACTTGAAATAAAGTAAATTAAAAATTGGTGGAAAAAAAGGGGAGTCCCCGTCTTTAAAAGAATTTTGTATGAAGACATATTTTCATACCTTGAATGAAAATATCGGCTTTCAAAAAAAAAACAATTTGTATAAAGTTGGTGTATTCGGTTGAAATATAATATAAATGAAATAGAGCGACGAGATGAATGAATGGTAAAGTTGATTGACTACTAAACAAATGTGCTTTACATACGTTTTTCGAGTCCCACCTTGTCATAGAAGTTACAACATACCGCACTATATAATGCCACCAATTGAGTGTGGAAAATCTTCCTCAACTATGAGTTAATAGAGCCATAACTACCTTATGGAGAAGTAAAAGCTATTGGAGTAAACTTCGACAGAAAACCTACAATCCGTTGACCTCCATGTCACTGTCTCAGGTCACTGAGGTGTGTCACCAAATAACGGATTTAAGGAGTAGTTAGAAGTGCACACTGCATTCTACTATAATTAAAGCTCAGACGCAGGTAGGAAGGAAAAATGGCCTTATCGCTTTCTATATGCTTCTTCAGCCCACGAAGGTTTAGTTCTTAAGCAAGAGCTTAAGCCTTTGATGTTAGATTAATGTGCCTTAGTTATTTAATCGATCATTGTGAGCTACATGAAACAAAGTAGCACTGAATTCATCACATGGTGTAGATTAAATCTTTGAATAAAAAAATCAAAACCATCTTTTTAATGTTATAATGAAAGTTTTTTCCCGATTAGTATGTCGAGATGCAAAAATTTTCATTTTAATACTATTTGCTCAATAATTAAATTCTTAATTTTTTTTTAAATGTAGTTTTACAAATTATTGTAAAATTAGTTTTTTTAATTTAATGAGTTTTTTGTACTTGTCGATTCACTGAAGACACCCTACTTTTTGAGCTTTGCAGTTTACGGTAACTGTTATTTCTATATTGTTATAATCGATAACTCGGGTTGAAACTCCTTAAATAATTACTTATTTGTTGATACAGCAATAAACCGCATTTACTACATTCGCAACTTCAGTATCTATAAATTTTTTGTTTAAAAACTGTTTTTATGGATAAAAATGAATTCTTGCAGACCAATTAAAGTTTTCATGCAGTTTAAACTTTTGTTACTGAAAATATATTTATTTCTTGGGTGTAAATTTTCATGTTACTATGGTATATAAGCAGAAACGATCTTAAAACAAATATTCTTCCTCAATAGTTTAGCTACAAGTTTCGGCGTAGAAGTAGAAATGTTTATGCATTAAACTAGTTAAATAAATTATTTGTAAGATGATTAATTATTTTGAATTAATATTTTAAGACTAAAATGATTTATTGACTCATTTACTGCAAGAATAATGATTATACTATTTAGCCTATAATGGCTTTTCTGCTATAATTGATTTATAATTTTTAAACTTTCCTACCTAAACAGTATTTGTTTGCTTCCAGCAGGTTTTTGTGAAAATGTTTTCTAACAACTTTTACTCAGAAAAGTATTGACTTCAATTTTTAAATAAAACCTAAACCTTTTGTTTTTGAGAACTTTAACTACTTTTATTTTCTTAATCTCTTTTACGACAATAGACCTGATTTTTGCTTCTGTGCTTAAATTTTTATGTAAATAAAGTTTATAAATATTCGTATTTGATAAAAGATATTGATAATAAAGTGAAAAAAGTAGCAGGTTATTTTATTTAAGTATTAGTAGTTTTTTTTCCCCATTTTATAATCACATAATTATTTTGTTTACTACATGTGGTAAGTTTTTGATGAAAAGAATATTTTGCTTTTTACAAGTTGTTTTCAAATATAGAAAGTAAATGAGAAATTAGATTTTGGAATTAAATCTTTCTTTCTTTAATAATTGTGTTTATTTTTATCAGTTTAGATTAATATTTTTAGTTGGGCTCTTTAAACTTGTTAAGTAAATAAGTTAATTCATCAAATTTGTTTTGAATATTTTAATATTTGTTTGTGTTTCTGAATTTCATTGTATTTTTGGGTAATGACTTTTTATAGTTAGATTAAATGCTTACTTCAGCAAATTTTAAAAGTAAAATTGGATGAAATAAACAATAATTGTATTTATTATTTTCATTAAAGATATATATGAATATTTTATTACAAACGTGAAATACATTTATTATAATTTAGGGGAAATTAAAATGTTAGCATTGAGATTTTTATTGTTTGGAACCTTTTTATTATCTTTATTTATCTACACAAAAGCACCTCCTGTACCTACAACATTACCAGCTAGAGTATGGAATGATTTTTGGCTATTCCGTCTTATTTTAAATGTATTTTGTTACGCAAGTGTTGGTATACCATCATATGTACTTATAAGCTATTTGAAAAAATCCGAAAAAATTAAAAAAGGTTTGTTTCAAAATCTTTAATCATCTTCACTAAGTTAATCAATAATTTTCAATTGTAGCCAGAGGAGGGTGCTTTTCCTGTTTAAAAGCTTGTGTGATTGGAAACAATGATATTGATCTTCAATTGACTGAAAAATCTTCCTCAATATCATCTGGGAAGAAGAAAGGCTGTGTCCTGCTGATTTGTGCAATTGGTCTTCAGGTTGTTCAGATGTCAAATAATTTAATGAAGATCACTAAGAGATCAGAATCATTTATATTTTTTCAGGTTTCCTATTTGACTTGGGGACTGATCCAAGAACGAATCATGACTCGAAAGTATGGATCAGCTGCTGGAATTGGAGGAGAGAAGTTCCAAAACTCCCAATTCCTTGTTTTTGTCAACAGGTTATTCATCAATTTCTGAAGCAACTTATTCACTCATTAATTTTGTAGACTTTTAGCCTTTGTAGTATCAGGAGCTGTAATTTTATCATCAAAACAACCTCGCCATAGTTGCCCCTTGTACAAATTCTCATATGCTTCATTTTCGAACATTATGAGCAGCTGGTTTCAATACGAAGCCCTCAAATTCGTCAGTTTTCCAACTCAGGTTCAATTCTCTTTTTTATCAATCACCTGTTGAGGTAACGCCTTCTATTTCAACTATTCTTTTGTACAACTCAGTCAATACAAAATTCATTTTTCAAATTATTTTACGACGAGCTATACAACACTTCTTCAAACTACGCCTCAAGCGTCCAATAGTTAAACAAACGAGCTTCTCGTGTAACCGGCTTTTCTCAAAGTTGACACGTCACTTTTCAACTACATTTGCGTGGGACAACATTAAGCACTTTATGTTTAAATGTTTCCATCATCAAATCCTGTTTAAGCCTTCTGTTTTATATCAGGTTCTCGGTAAAGCTTGTAAAGTGATTCCTGTGATGTTTATGGGGAAAATTGTTTCGGGGAACAAATACCAAATGTACGAATGGCTCACTGCCGCCATGTTATCTGTGGGAATCAGCTTTTTCCTGCTGGGTCAAGGAGGTGATCACGTGGACAGTTCAAGTAGTGACGTAGTAGAGGAGGTTTATGGGAATGGGATTGTGATATTTTCCGGATTTATTTTGATGATTGGTTACATGATGTTTGATAGCTTCACATCTAACTGGCAGGTTTGATTCCATCTTGTTGAGATCATTTTCTCATCACTTGTGTTGATTTCAGGGCGAACTCTTCAAAGTACATCACATGTCATCAACACAAATGATGTTTGGGGTTAATCTCTTCTCTTGCATCTTCACAGCAATCTCACTATTGGAACAAGGAGGCTTTTTGGAAGCTTCTGCTTTTATGTTTCGTCATTCGGAATTTGCTGTCCACACTGTCATTTTATCGGTTCGTTTCTCAACTTCACTTTTACACTTCAACTTTTCAAATTATTTTTTTACAGCTTTGTTCTGCAGCTGGTCAGCTCTTTATCTTCTTCACAATTTCACAGTTTGGAGCAGTAGTCTTCACCATCATCATGACTCTTCGGCAAGCGTTCGCAATCCTACTTTCTTGTGTGATCTATGGACATCCTATATCTATTCCCGGCTTCTGTGGAATTTTTATAATTTTCTTGGCTTTATTTTTAAGGATATATGCTAGAAGTCGAACTTCCAAACAAAGACAGGCTACCTCAGATAAAAAATAAGTTGTTATCTTAAACATATCAGCATTTGTGTAAAATACAGTATAAGATATTCTTTTTTCACACATATAGAGCTCACATGACCTTATATATATTTCTACATTATTTCTATAACTTATTTTTTGTTTATTGTGCTTATATCTTGTGAACTTTATCAATTAGTATTTTATGTTTTTGGTTTAGAACATTCGTACACATATATTGTAAGTTTATTAAATATAGAAAAAAAACTGGTTATTCTTACAGAGATTATTTCAAATCTTCAAAATTAAATCTTTTATCTCTTCTTTTACATTCAGAAAAATGTATTTAAGAAGTTTAAATAATTCAACAAAAACTTTGTTGCTTTTAGAAATACTTTTAAACATAAGTTTTATAGCATTAACAACTTTGTAAGTTTAGAAATAAGCTCTAAAAGCTGGAAACTTCTTAAATACAGTTGAGAAAATTTTGAGATTTTGAAAAATAGATTACATAATGGAAAGCTTTAAAAATTAGTTAACCTCAAAAATAATCAAGATAGAGGTAGGGATATAGCTAGTGACGTTTTGTTGTCATCAAAACCTCAATTAGAAACAAAAATCTTTCAGCAAAGTCTTAATTTAGAAAATATACAACAAATAGTTTATGAATGATTTGTGAAATGATATCACGCCAGCACCCTCTAGTGGAGCTTAGATATTTGATCCAGCCAAAAGTCGAGAATTTTAAATAAAAATAGTTTATTATAACTGAAATCATTTAACTATTTTATTTCTTTTGAATTTCAAAAGCAAATATTATTCAGTTAGTTGACAAAATAAAAATTGTAGCTGTTCGGTTTGCGGTAGAAGATATCAATTCAAACAAATAGTGATGTGATTAGGTTGAAGTGATGAATTAAATTGATCAATTTCAGCATTCAAGTAAAAAATTCATTTTATTAAAATTCTAAATTTTGCAAAATCTGTCAGTTAAAAAAAACTTCAAAAATCTTCTCATGAATTCAAACATTTTCATTTTATAAATTTGTCTTAAAGTTGTTATTTTAAGATATCAACTGAACATGACATAACCAGGATTAGATTCATTGAATAATTTACCAATTAAAAATTGTCAACCAAAATTTCTTTATGTAATATTTCAGAAAGATTTTATTTCTCTTTTGAAAACTCTGAATCTGTCAATCGCAACTTTCACTGTAAAATATTAAATCATTTTTAAATTAAAAACAATCTTTGTGGTCCCAACTTTAGAAAAACAATTCTAAAACTTTCTATTCTAATAAAATATGTATAGGTAAAAAATTCATTGAATTGAAGACTAATAAAAATAGTTCCAGCAACATTATGTCCTACTTTCAGTATTATTGGATAAGACTTGGTGCAACTATGCATCGAGACTTTATAAATAATTAAAGATAAGAAATTAGAAAAAAATGACTTTTCATCTTAAAACTAAATTGTTGAGCTACTTAACTAATCACACGAAGCTTTCAAAGTATCTCTCTTGCTCGGCTAAAATCGAAAGTCGAAATAATCTTCACATGTAGGTGAGGGTTTGTTAAAAAAGCCCAAACTGCTCAGACAATCTGAACTGAAATAAATGAAACAATTAAAATCGAAATTTTAAAAAGCAAGTTTATTAAAATTGATGAAAATCGAAGATAGGTTTGGATCAAGACTTTTTCTGGAGTAAAGATGCCGCTTTCTCGTGAATAAAAGCAACAATGGAGTCCTTGCAAACATTGTCTGGTTTACCCTTGTCTATTTGATCATTATGAACTTGAACTTCTGGATTCCATTCCCAAAAGACTCGCTGATCCTTAGATGATCTTCAAGAAGCAAATATTAAAGAAGATATTTTAGTGATAAACAACAACTCACTGAAAAGAAGCGATTGCTTCTAGCGGCTCTTCGAAAGTGGAAGTTGATGACATGAAGTTGTAGAAATATTTGGCTCGTTGAGATTTACTAAACTCTATCGACCACGGATCTATATGAGGAAGATTAGAAGGTCTTAGTGATGAAGATAAGAGGAACCTTTTGAAATTTTGATGAATTGAATACCAGTGGGAGCAAATGTGAATGAATCTGACCCTGGAGTTTGATAACAAGGTTGGGGTTCGAACCAGTTGCTCCCTTTTACCCGTTTCAGGGTCAACCTGAATCATATAAAATATCAAAATCCACTGGAAGACCATCATTATCACCTTTCAAATATCGTCTCAATCTCTTCAACGCAGAAAATCGGTTTGATCCGGACCAATGTTAGGTCTTTCCGGGTACTTCTGTGGCAAGCGGTCACTAGCAAGTCCGCCAATCTGACCCTGGACACAACCATTAAAACAACTCAACATTAATTGAACCAAACCTTTCTGTGAAGTGCTTCTGGGTCACATCTTGTCCAGCAATGGTCAGGGCATCTACAACATGGACCACGTTTTGCCGGTGCTGACCTTTGCCCTGATCCAACAAACATCAACTTTCGGCACAGCCACAAGTGGACTACAAACCTCTCCTTTCAGTTCTTTGACGATCTCAACTTCGAGGACAGTCCCGTACGGAAGCTCACATTTGATGTCAAACTCGCCTTGAGGCCTCCATTTACTTAAAGATAAATCCCACAGAGAGACATTTCTCCGCTGATAAGGATCAGTAAAAAATGAGGATCAGTAAAAAATGAGGATCAGTAAAAGATGAGGATCAGTAAAAGATGAGGATCAGTAAAAGATGAGGATCAGTAAAAGATGAGGATGAGGACTTACTCCTCTGCTGATGAGAAGAGTGGTACTGGGACTTCCGGCTGGATAGCATCTGAAGTTGAAGATGCGATTGAGATCACAAAGATTGCTCCTTATTAATTTCTTGGATCGTTTTAAGAAGTTGATCTCAAACTGGCGAGGGATTAGCTCCTGGAAGAAGATGTTGGGATGTTTTAGTGGTGGTTCCTTCCGCATCTGATCCGGAATCTTCCATTTCTCAAGACACATCTTTCTTACATCACTTTGGCAATCTTCCCTTAGACTTCTGAAGATGAAGAGATTGATCAAATGAGGCGTGAAAGAAAGTCAGGGGCACCTTACTTGTCCTTGACAAAGTCGTGAACTTTAGCCAGCGCCTTGCACTGTTCATCAGCAATCCTGAAAATCTCAACTAAGTCTGTGATTGGACGATTCAAGGAGCAACTGACTGTTTGTTGAGGTTTGTAACGTAATTGACAAAATCTGAGTCTTCGAAGAGAACTTCATTTGGAACAACATCCAGAATGTCTTCATCTGATCCTTTTAAATCATTCAGCTCCTCGTTAATCTTGAAGAGGTAGCTAAAGACTTGTCGATGACAATGATCACGAAATCCGGTGCAGACCACGTATCTGAAGATGAGGATGAAAGTAGGTGGAATGTGGGAACAGGGGCACCGACCTCTCGGAGTTGGCAGGACGACTGGTGACTGGTTTCATGACTGCGACTTTTTGAAAGGCGATTCGAAGAAGATAAACGAGTCCCACAGTGAAAGGAGTGAACATATCGAAGGTTTTGCACAAGAAACTTCCATTTTCGCGAAGAATCGCGAGCGCAGTAGTAAATTGACATAACAACAGTTGCTTAGTGAGGATCTCTTGCTCATTTTCTTGACCTGCGACTGAGAAACCCTACAGAGTATTTCTGTCACTAGGTGGCACATCACACAAAGAGTACTTACTCCATCTGCCATCACAAGATGTACTCCTTTCTCCTTCGTGTTCTTCATCACAAAGTCAGCAAACGACTCGATGTTTTGACCATTAGTGACGTCACCATCGTCATTTGCACCTGTCACGTGACGATGATGTCTCGCGCGGTGGTGTGCAGTGAAGCGTTACCATAGTGCGGTTCGAAGAGCTCCGAGTTAGTCGAGTGAAAAGCATTTAGTCTGAAATCATTTTCTCCTTTCAGAGTAAAACCGAATCCTTTCGCTTTCCACCCTCTCCTCCATAAGACGTACTCCGAGAAGCCTCCGGGTCCCGCGCACACATCCGCAAAATACATCAATTCGTTGTCGAAAACATCCTGCACAAGTGAGTGTTGTCATGAGCGGTTGTCATGGAAACAGGAGTTTACCGGTGGAGAAGTGAAGATGAAGTCAAAAGAGGAATCGATGTTTGCCATCTTCATCGCGGCGCGATTTTGGAAAATTGCTCCTTTCACAGCCTCATAAGGATTAGATCGAGATCGTGCTGTTCGAAGCTCCATTCTTTCAAGTCCGTCGAAGATACTCTGAAGATGAGAAGATGATCAGATAAAAGATGAGGATGAAGAGACCCACTTTGCAAACAAGAAGAGTTGAGATAGTTTCGTTAGATGCAAAAAGAGTCTCATCTTTGACAGAATTCTTCCTCTAGAGAAGAGTTTTAAGATCGGTGAAAGATCAAGTTCACAAATTTACTTTTCCAACTGAAAACCAATCTTCTTCTAACTGTGGACCATTATATGGTCCCAACCACTCGAAGTGGTCATCAGCTGATGGTTCTCTACTATCTCGCCAATCCACTGTGACTTCATTATCAAGTGCCTGGACAGGGGGAGAGGTTATGAAGATGAAGAGATGGTCAGAGGTCATACCTTGATGGACAGACCAAGTCCATGTCTTCCTCGTTGGTCAGATGCTGGTACTATATCCACACGACCCTGGTCTTTCTTGCCAAGACCTTTACCAGGTTTAAACCCCATCTTGGCCATCATCCTACTAGCTGTCCCACTGTAGTTACCCTACAAATATATCTGAAAATGAGTAAGACATCGTTTGGGAGTGACTGATTATTCCACCATTTTCTGTATCTTCTGAAGACTTGACTCTTCTGATTTATCGTAGATTTTATACCTTTTTAACTTTCCTGTAAATTTTAAATTTTTAGAAAGTTCTTGTTGTTGCACTTGAGACTTACTTTCATCATCCATTATTAGTTGCAAGTCAAGGTACAGACAGTTAGTTAGAAAAATCTCAAGTAAAGCTGTTGAAGAAAAAAAATTTGTCCATCTTTTATTACAAATATTTTCTAATAAATGTTTTGGTCATCGGTCAATTACTTGATAAAGATAGGCATTGCAAAATTAAACAACAAACATATGAGCAAAAATGAGAAAGCAAACAACGAAATCCCTTAAATTCAATTTGAAAAAGTTCTTATGAAGAAGAATTTGATTTAGTTGAGAAATATATGAAGATCTATTTATTCTTTTAGCAAATATCAACATTATCTTCATTTTTCTGGTTTTTAATCAAGTTTTTCTGATTACTAATAAACTGCGTTTGGTTTGTTGCTAGAACCAATTCCAAAAAAAATGAATTAAAGTTTTTTTTTATTCTACTTTATATATAAAAGATTTTCGATAAAGATAATTGAAATTAGAAAAAAATAATAACGAAATTTCCCATACAAAAGCAAAAATAAAGAAAAACTCAAGCTTAATATCAGCATTAAACAATTATCATATTCAATTAAAACAGTATCAGTAGAAATTGTGTGACAAATATTGAATATATTTTATGCAAATTATATTAGAATTATGTATATAAGCTATAAAAATTAAAAGCAATATTTCTAGTTTAGATTAAAATACCTTCTTTCAAGTTATATTCTTCAAATTTGAAATTATATAAAAAATGTTGATATAAGATATATCTGTTTATACTTTCAAAGAGTTATATAATAATAAAACTCCAGTTGTTGAAATTCGACATTTACATCTTGCAACGTTTTTAAAAACGATATAAATATAACCAAAAAAAGTTGATTTAAAATGTTTCAGAATCACTATCAGCAGCCTCATTTTCTGTAGGAGTTGTACTGTTGTTGGTAGCTTTAGATGTAGAATGAGCAGTAGAAAAGTATATAGAAGAAACTCTCTTTTTTGATTTATTATTTTGAGTTGACAACTTGGAGGTTTCGAAGCTTTCCAAGATAGATGAATAATTGTTACTACTACTTAAAGTTGTGTTCTTTAAATTGCTTGCCATAACAGATAGAATTAAGTCAAGGCAATCTACCACATCTGAAGTAGGGGCACAAGCCAAGGCTGGTGTTAGTCCATTATTGTCATATAAATCAATTGAACAATTCACTTCAATTAACTTCATCACGACATTTGTAAGTCCCTGCCTTGCTGCTATATGTAGAGGAGTTTTTCCTTCACAATTTTGAGCGTCAATTAATGAATGGTCAGCAACTATACTATTAAGGATCATTTGAGCGCTTGTACAATCTGATGATAGACATGCAACATGAAGAATGTTGTTCTTCTGCTCATCCACTAATTTGTAATTTGCATTTGACTGTAACAGCTCTTCAATGATACAATGGCTTCCTTGATAAGCGGCTACAATCAAAGGACTTCGTTGTTTTGAATCTGTAGCATCGACATCAGCATTAAAAATTATTAAAAACTTTGTACAATCGAGGCTAGAAGTAAGAGCGCATATATGTAAGGGTGTACGTCCTTTCCAATCTTTTAAATTAACAATATCCTCTCCCATTATTTGTATAAGTAACTCAGCACATGACTCGTTGTCATTAAACACAGCGCAATGCAAAGGACTGAATGTCGAACCTTTAAACTCACAGAACGAATCATGATTTAGAATTGATTGAACACATGCTTCATGACCTTCTAGACACGCATAATGTAGGGGCGTGTACCCATATCGGTCAATCACATTCACAGTCTGAGTTAATTGTAGCAACGCTTCCAATATTCCAGAGTTTCCACGTATAGCTGCAAAATGTAGAGCAGTTCTTCCATCGAAGTTTCGCGCTCCAACTAACTTACAACTTTCTAACAGGTTTGGTTGGTCATTGATCTGGTAGTTGGGAATCATTAAAGTTTCGATCATATCATCGTCAGCCGATACTGCTGCTCGGTGTAAAACTGTGCATCCAAACTTGTCAATTGGCCACAAGCTGGCATTTTTTTCCAATAAAAAGTCCACAATTGCTTTGTGACCATTAGTGACACTGTACATGAGGGCTGTACATTTATCTCCATCTTTTGCGTTAATAAATTTACTAAAATCTTCATCAAAACAGTTTAGACTATCCACAATCACTTCCATTATGTTGATGTTTCCACTAAAAGCGGCTGAATGCAGAACTGTCCGGTTGTTGTAAATATTTCTCTTCGCAGGTGAGGCTCCATGTCTAACCAAGGCTTTGACACAATCCTCAGATAGTCTGGACACGGCCAACTCCAAAGGACTTCTACCTTGATTATCAGGTATGTCTACATCGATTATATCAATTCGTGTTAACTCATTAGATAGATTTAAAACAACATCAGCATATCCATAATAAGCAGCAAGATGTAAAGGAGTTGGAATCTCTTGTTCAGGAAGATGAGTCATCTTCAGAAGCTCATTGTTTGAATGAACTAACAATTTGACGACTGAATCATGGCCACAAGCAGAAGCATAGTGAAGAGCTGTTGCTCCAAATCGATCACTGATGAGGACATCAGCTCCTTTACTGATCAACAATTCAACACATTCTCCATCTACATCAGATGCTGATGCATGATGTAGAGCTGATCTTCCGTCCTGATCAGTTAGATTAAGATCAACTTGTAACTGTTCATGAATGAAAATCTCAGTTAGTAGGCGCTCGGTACAATCTTTCTTTGCAGAAGCTACAGCATAATGAAGGGGCATTCTACCAGTTTTATCAGTAGCTACAATCAAGTTATAACTATTCAGCAAAGAAAAAAATAGCTCTAGACACTCTAAAGATCCACTGCAGGCAGCATGATGAATGCTGGATCGCTGATCCTCATCACATATGGCAATTACATCTTGATGAGATCTATCCATTGAAACAAATGTAGTTAAAAGTCTTTTACAGCAATCTACATGGCCATTTAGGGCAGCTAGGTGTAAAGGAAGTCTTCCATTTTCACCTTTTAGAAAGGGATCTGCTCCAGTGTTTAACAAAGAGTGTAATAGTAGCTCATGACCATACTTAGCTGCATAATGCAAAGCAGTGTTCTGATTATTATCAACAATGTCTACTTGGGCATTGAAATCTAATAAAGTTTTGGCTCTTGTGTATCGTCCATGTATGGCAGAAAGATGTAGGGCGGTTTTGCCAGTGCTATCTTGTGAGTCAACATTTGCATTTTGATTTAAAAGCATTTCTAAGCAGCTTACACCATGGGAAGAAATGGCAGCATAATGCAAAGGAGTACAGTTGAATTTATTCTGTTTGTTGACATCAGAACCAGCATTGACTAGTAATTGAGCAACTTGTTCATGGCCATTAAAGCAAGCTATATGCAATGCTGTGTTTTTCTTGAAATTTTCAGTATTAACATTATATCCAAAATCAATTAAAGTTTTCATAGAAAAAATTAAACCACCAGCAGCGGCAGCAGCGTGGGCTGGAGTGTTACCTGAATGCTTATCTTTACAATTAATATCAGCTCCATGAGCAACAAGTGTTTGTATAATTTCAACTTCACCTTCAAATGCTGCCCAATGTAAAGCACGACGATTCTGTCTATCATAAGATCCAACAGCAGCACCCAGTTCAAGCAAAAGATTCACCATTTTTTTATGACCATTTAAAGTAGCATGATGTAAAGCTGAATGACCAGCTCGATCAGAAAAATTTAAGCTTGATAAATGTTGAGAGAGATATTCAACACAACTAAGTGAGTTATTAGCAGCAGCAACATGTACAGGTGACAACCAATGCTTATCACGAACATTCACATCAGCTTGATTTTTCAACAACAAGCAAACAACATCTTCATTCCCTTTTGCACATGCAATATGTAGTGGTGTGAGCCATTGTGAATCTTTTACTCCAATATCTGCTCCACTTAGAATAAGTGTTTTCATAATTTCAGTGTTGCCTGTATAAGCAGCAGCATGAGCAGCTGTTCTTGAACGTGAACCTCTAACATTAACCTCTTCTTTGGAGTTAACAATTGTTCTTACAGCATTTATATCATTATTAAAAACAGCTTGTATCAGTTCACTTTCATCAAACAGGGAAGAGATCATATGACCTGACTGCATATTCAAAAGTTATCAGATTCATGTACAACCTTCAATTATTAAAAGATCTGTACTAAAACCAAATGTTATTAAAATGAAACATTTAGATAGTATGGAAAATTGTGTAGTTGTCAGTTCATCATATTTTTAATTTGAAAAAAATTTGAATAATATGAGTGATAATTATACTTTTTTTATAATTGTCTATTTCATAAAGATTTAAAATAAACAAAGTAAATAAAATAATTGATTGACATTATGTATAATTACAAATTTAAAAATGATGCTATAATAAGGTAATAAACAAACCAAACTATCAAATAAATAGATCAACTCAATAACCAAAATGTTTATCAAAAGAATGCATATTTTAAAGATTTCAACAAATATAAAAAATAATCATTTGAAATAAAAAATGCATAAGAGGCCTTTCCTTACTTTAAAACCTCTGCAACTAGATTATAAACAAAAATAAAGGGTAAGAAACAATTAAAATAATTCCTAGAAACAAACAGAGCTATTAATAAAAAATTAATATAGTAAAACTAACCTTTACGTTGATTATTGCTTTTAAAATAAAAATAAATAAATAACAAATAAAAACAGGTAATTAATTTAAAAAATTGTTTTGACAATAATATAAACATTTAGTAAAAGAATTTTGAAAATTTAAAAAATTAAAATTTAACTACTTTATTAATAAAATTAATTCTACAGTAAGTTGTTCAGACTGCTTCTAAAAATAACCTAAAACAAAAGATATTTTAAAAATAGTTAAGATAATATATAATTTTAATGATATAAAAAAGAATTTAACTTTTACATTAAATGTTTTGCAGTTAAATAATTTTAAAAGTTCTATAGTTTCTTCTATACACTTTAGATAGAAAATACATAATATATAAAATACATGATACATTAGCTAAAAGCAGAAAAAAGTTAATTTAAAAAATACCTGAAAGCAAAAAAAAAAAGATTCATATATTTTACCCCTCATGAAAATAACATATTTTCACTATCAATTTGAACTTATAAATTGAACTATAAATTAGAAAAATAAACGGTTTATTTAATTAATTTACTCATTTTTTATTCAAAAACCAAATTGTTTTAAGTTATGCATTCTAGAACAGCTACAGAATATTATCAAAAAACTGTTTAATATAAAATAAACTTGTGTAAAGTCTTCTATAGAATTATCTCTTACATCAAAAATTATAAATCTATAAAAGACTTATGATTATGATACATTAAAACAATTATGAAAAATATATTTCCTTGTTAATGTTTTACCACATAATTTAGTACTTAAGGTAATTTTATATTAAATAAATTTAATAACATAGATATAAAATTGTATTAAGTTCAACAGTATCCTTTGACCCATAATTGCGCTAAAAAAAGATATTCAGCAAAATACCGATTTTGGTCTATTTCGAGAATCTGATAAGTGTTTAATGGCCCAAAAATTTCTTTCTCATAGCTTTAAGACGAAATTATTCAACCAAAAACTCAAAGTGAAATAAAAATCTGGCAGTAGAGTATTAAATTTACAGTAAATAGTTGTAATAATTTACATTAACTTCTAATTAAAAAATATTTATGTTCACAATTTGTTTGAATCAAGCAACAATTAAAAATAGTTAGACTTGAAAAAATTATTCATGAGTAAGCTCAATGTGATAATAAAAATTTATTTTTCAAAAAATGCAGACATTGCCTAAGCTGTCGAAGTTTTCAATGAAAATATGATTAGATAAATTTAAGGCAAGAATTTCATTGCTTTGCAAAGTTTTGGAGAACAAATTATAAATGAAATTTACAGTTTTTCATAGAGTTAATTTTTTACCTTGATACTGTACTATAGTTGAAATAATATTAGTTGTAAGAAGATTATTTTATGCTTAAAGCTAGTTGTAGCAAACTTTCTTTAACTAATTCACTCTATTTCTATATTATAATTGGCTAAAAAAGGTAAACAACAAAATTATAACTTTTATAGATAGTTGTTACTTAGTTTGTTTAATCAGAATGACCTTTTCGGCTGAAGCAAGCCATTATTAGTTGATGTAAACCAATACTTACGTTAAATCAGTCAAAAAATTTCAATTGATTCAGATTAGAGTGGACTTATCAATTAAAACTATTATTTGAAAATAAAACTTTGTTGAAATCGGTTCAACTTTTACGTTTAAATTTGTTTTCAAGATAACTAGTGTCAACATAGTTAAACAACAAATAAAAATCACAGTCACAGTTTATTGTTTAATCTAAATCAGTTTTGTCACTTATTATCAGATTTTTATTTCGGCAGTGCTTCGAGGTTTGAAGATAGAGCATGGGAAGACATAAGGTGTATGAAAGCAATACACAAGAAAGAAGGGTAAAAAAATAGATTGACAACTTTTATTCTTTTGGGAGGTACGTTTATAACTAATAAAATAGAATATTTGCGTAAATCAGATGCATTTTTATAAGGATGTGATAGGTGGGGTTGTCGAGTGACCGTAGAACTTTTAACTTCTCTGCGCTTTCTCCGTTTATTTACATTATCGGCTTTCGCTTATTTCACGAAAAGATGTTGTTGACTTTTCTGTATGCTGTATGATCTGCTACAAGTTAGATTAACTGAGAGTATTATATACCTAGCTCTTACAATAAAGGTTTTACCTAATTTCTGCTGGTGGATGAGAGTGTGCCACGCAATAAAACTTTGGTAAGCGGTTAACATAAATTTAAGAACGTTACTAGCCCATAACATTTTTGAAAAAATTGATAAAACAACAGTACATTGTTGTTCAACTGGATTTAGTTTTAACAAGTATCACACATAATAATAATAATCTTTTCAAAATACTCTACAAGTGTTTAGGTTACTTCAAGGTGCTTGACTAAATGTTGCAAAATTCATATAATAGTTTGAGAAGCTTAATTCTTTTTTAATATCAAGATTCTTGTAATGGGAAACCATTGAAACGTTGAAAATTACAAAATAAGTTTTTTTTAATTAATTATAAACATAAAAAATTGAAAATCTTTAAAAAATAAGTTTACATCTTGTTATTAAAACAATTTTACATGGAACATTTTACAATTTTTTCAGAAACTGTGATCTTTAAAGCTGGTCTAAATCGTTATAAAAAGATTTTATAAATAAACATACAATGATTGTTGCAATAAGCTCGCTTTTAATTTGAAATTTGAAAGAATTTAATTTGTAATTTTCTCAAATATATATATTCGCACATATGACATTTAAGTTGTATCTTTAACATTATCACTTGCTAACCGATAGCTAGGAAGTTGTTTGTCTGATGTGCAGCTGGTCATCGAGATTTTTGTTTCTAGCTCTCCAAGTTCGTGGATTGTGTCTGTAGCACAATCGTCAAGTGAAAAAGACGCAAAATATTTTGCTGCAGCATGAATAACATTGTCAGGTCGACGGATTAACACATGTTGAAAAAAGTCAGATAAAATAGCGTTCACTTCAGGATGACTTGTTAAATAACTTTTATGCCCTGCTTCTAACTCTTCTTTTCGATCAAGAAATCGCGATCTCATCTCTAAATCTTCTTCCCAGATCAACTTTTTTTTATCAAATTTGGGCTTAGGATCCACAATTTCTCTCTCAATCAAGCTAGGCATTACTTCTACTTGACTCACAACTGAAGCTCCAACTTGAACAATCATAGTCACGTGACCATCAGGGAGAAAGTAACTTTGCCAAATCATGGGAAGATCGTTAGAGGAGGCCACAAGACGCTCGATTCCGCTAACAAATGTTTGATGTCCATTGATATTCTGTTCTCTGCATGGTAATGGCTTGTAAATGACCCGACATAATTGACCATTGTCATTATCAACTTTATAGAAAGCAAATTCTTTTTGTACTTTGTATCTGACCATCAAACGCTTAAGAGCGACATTAAGTCCTTCACTGGCTAGCAATTGAGCATTTACTTTGTGCTGCCATTTAGCTGTCTTTGAAACTTTATTTTTTACTGTTTCTCTTTCTACATCTAAGATTTCTGTTTCTTGATCATATTTCATTGTAATTCTTTTATTCATTTCATGTCCTTTCATCTTTAAATGCTGGCAATGATTTTGTTCAATCAATTGTAACGTTTTCATATCAAGATATGCTTCAAGACTATTTCCCATATTTGAGTCTTTAGTTTTTCCATTGTGTTCAACTCTGACAAAGAGAAGGTCTTCTCCTTGTCGACGAACTTTTTCTATTGATGCCGAGTAACTTCCAACAGGCTTATCATCTTCATCGTATGTCACTAAATCATCACGAAAAAGTATTAAAGCAATTTCATCTAAGCTAAGTTTATTCATAAAAACTGAAGCTTCTAATTCCTGTTTTTCATAAATCATCTCTATTACTCTTTTAGTTCCTTCATCCTCTTGTTTTTTTATTTCTTCTTCAGAGGTTTGAGCAATTTTAGGCAAGTCAACTTCTGAACTACTTGAGTTAGAGTCTTCTTCAGAAGACATGTTGCTATCAAATTAAAACTAAAAATGAGTTTTTTATAAAATAAGAAATTAAAACAATCTGTATTATTCAAATGTAGAAACTATAAGTAATAAACTTTTATTCTTATTATTCACTATTTTGTGTTTAATCAATAAATAAAACTAAAAGGTAGTTTAATATCAGATAGATTAATCAAAATTAAAATAAAGTATAAAATTTGTAATAATAAAATAGATAAAAAAAACTTTTTTTAAATAATTATCTCAAAATGTTGTTAAAATTACTCATTTTTCAAAGTTTATCATTTTCTTCTATCAATTTTGAAACTTAAAAATTTGTACAGAAATAACTTTATTAATCTCCAATCTTTAAAATAAGTTTTTTTTATGATATTATCAAGTATCCAGTTAAAGTAGGAAATCTGTTTTTTTAAATTTTCAACCAGACTAAATACAAATAAAAATCACAAAATAAAGAAATTTGCAATTAAAAGTATAATCATCTTTACATCTCTTTCATAAATCAAATCAAATGAGTATCATTTTACATTAATAACTATTTTTAGCAAATAATGGAAAACATTTCTAACGTATCTTTTAACCAAGAATAAAGTACAAAAAAGAGAAAAATAATCGCTTGTGAGTAATTTCATTATTACAAGCTGTAAAAGTTAAAAGCTATCAATTATAATTAATAATAAATACTGTTTATGTTACTAACAACAGCTTTTTAAATATATCTTTAATTAACTTAAAGCCTAAAAGTTAAGTTTCCAGATTTAGTTAGAGCATCGCAGTTACCATAGGTAAAAGTACTGCCAAAAATTTTCAAGTAAAACTTTTAAAAGACTTCGAAATTAAGATAGAAAAATAAAAGCTTATTTTTGAAACTTATGAAGTTTTTACAAATATATAAAGTAATTCAAAGTCACAATTTTTAACATTTATTAAAATATTTTATAAATGTTATTTTCAACCTATTATTGCTTAAATCATTTTTCATAATATTTAATTTTTATCACACTTGTTGAAGCATTTTTTCGCTTTGCTTTGTATGCCGAAGCAATAGATGAAAAAAAGCTAACAGCCATACCCTTTCTTCCTGCGTTTGGGATTTGATTATGGTAACAAGTAACGTACGCTGAATGACTTTTACTTTAAAAGTAGGTTGTACGGTCATAAGAGTCCAGTGACCAAAGACAATGATATCGAGGTCAATGATTTGTATTTTTTTATTGAAAATGGGACTCACATCCGTTTAAAGCGGAATACAGCGTTTAAAGTATAATGGATAACCGATTAACTTACGCACTTGTTTATCTCATTGCCAAGTATGATACAACATATTTATAAATTAAGATACTTCATTTCTTTTATTCTAACAATCAATTTCAAATCAAATTATAGTTATTACAATATTTTTTTTCAGAGTTATCTTCGAGTACTTTTAAACTTACAAATTGATAATCACCTTTTAGAAACATTACTTTTCACTTTTACAAGTGTCATTCTTAAAAACATGTAGCTTTGAATCATATAACTAAAATATCTATTTTAATTTTTAGACGCTTTTGTGAGAAAAATATTCGATTTTAGATTTAAATAATTTCATATTTGCAAACTTTCTTGTAATTAATGTTTACTGAAGAATAGAATATTTTCTAAATACTTTTAGTTAGACTTGTTTGTGATATTGTGAGATTTATGTTTACTGAACAAGCTGCCAGCTAAATAGTTAATAGGATAATACCAGAAATAATTTCCCATGAGACACAACACTAATTTTTCATATTTCTACAACTGTGTATAAATAAAACTTTTAAATATTAAAACTTAAGATGTATTTTAAGAAGCTGTCAAATTATCCATTTAAAATAGTTTAGATGGATTTTAACTACATATCCGTTAGTCCAAAAGAAAATGCTGTAAAAAATTCTTCTTTTATTTGATTAAAATAATTCTTACCATTTTACATTTCAAAACTGACCTCAAACTAAATCATTAAATATACTCAATAAGTTTACCAGTTGACATCAAGCACATCTTATCAGATGAACAAATGTTTTTTTGTTACTATCTACAGTTCAATAATCGATTAGTTTGTCATTGAGATGCAGAAGGTACTTGAAACTTTTGTTCAGTTGTAACTGTTATCAGTTGATATGAGTAGAGTGGCTGTAGTGGCTTGCAAACATCAGATTGTAATTTGTTAAGTAATTTTCAGTGGATATTTAAAAAATAATTTTAACTAAATTATTACGACTTTTGTCAAACCAATCAACTTGAAAAAGTAAACAGGAAGTTATAGAAAATTCAGATGTTAATTTATTAAATGTTAAAATAAATAAATTTCCAAAAATCAAATAAGAAATAGGAGAACATCAGATTCGCCTTTTTACAAATCGAAGCAGGGTAAGAAGTGAAGAAGGAGTGATCCCTTGGATGCGACTTGCAGCAGCAAGGTTGCCAGGTCTTGAAGCCGCCAACTTCTCTCTGAGTTCCATCTTCACATCCAGTTCACTATAATCAATATAATCTGGAAGAACCAGCTCTTCCTCCCTTTTAATCTCATTAATCATCTTTTCTTGCTCAGGAAGAACTTGATAGTAAAGAGCCAAGGAACGGACCCTTTCCATCAGCAAATAATCACTTGTGATTTCATCGAAGGATTTGGGCAAGATCAATTTAAGGACTTCATGTGATTTGTCACTATCTAGCATTCCTAGATAAGCAAGGGCAGTTTTCTTGTCCCTGTTCACTCGAGTTTGAGGTTCCTTTGATAGATCTCTCCAAACATGAAGAGGTTTGATGACATCCAACAAATAACCGATAACTTCGTCAATCAACTTCAATCTTCGACGAGTTTGTAGCAACCGCGTCTCACCAACACAACCACCTTCGATAAATCCTTTCTCAGTTAGTCTCTGATCTGCATTATCAGGGCGGAGGGTGAGACGAAACTCAGATCTACTAGTGAACATCCGGTAAGGTTCATTTGTTCCTTGAGTGGTCAGATCATCAATCATCACACCGATGTAACTATCGCTACGCTGCACCACGAATGGGTCAAGTAGTTTGGATTTGCGGGCCGCATTTACACCAGCGATAAGTCCTTGGGCAGCAGCTTCTTCGTAACCAGTGGTTCCATTAATTTGACCAGCTAGATACAGACCATCGACCAGATAAGTCTCTAGAGTTTGCCGGAGTTGCCTAGGATCGATGAAGTCGTATTCGACGCCATAACCGAACTGAGAAATCTCAGCGCGTTCAAAACCTTCAATTAATCGAACCGCTTTCTCTTGATACTCTCGTGGCATCGTGCAACTGAATCCCTTCGAAAGACTCTAATAAGCTACAAATAATTGGAATCCATCACCTACTTGTAAATAGATCTCTTCACAGTCCCACCCTTCCGGCTCCACCCAACATGTATGCGTGTCTTTGTTGGGAAATCGAATAAACTTGGACTCGATTGAAGGACAGTACCGGGGACCATTAACTTCTTCACGAATGTGTTGATTGAGATGCATGGAGTCTGATGAGGAGGTGGTGAGATCGTCATCATGCTGCTACAACCTCACCTTCAACAAGTTTCTTCACTTGAGGTTTGGTGTTGGTGGTGAAACAGGGAAGTTGTTGATCAGCATCGATGTAAACTCTATCGTTCATAAACGAAAAGGGGTGAGGTGGTTGGTCACCATGCCAACTGATCATGCCATGGTAACTGTCAAATAGGGGATAAAGGGCGAGTTGGTATGAGGGGCACTTACTTGATGGTGTTCTTCAGGACCCTGGGAGGGGTCCCAGTTCTTAACCGACCCATTTTAAACCCGAAACCTTCAATCGTCTTCGCGATTCCAATCGCGTTATCATCATTCATCCTTCCACCTCCAAATCGTTCCATTCCTAAATGAATTTCGCCTCTCAAAAAGGTGCCGGTTGTTATGACAACACTCTTCGAGAACACTCGCTCGCCATTGGCCAACACTACGCCGTTGCATCTGTGACGTCATAAATCGACCACTGACCACTGCGACAACTAGTTACTGACCTGTATTTAGCTTCGTTGTCATAACAGTCCTCGACCAGGAGGTCCTCGACTGGCTTCTCGCAGATTGACAAATTAGGTGTAGTCATCATCTCGTGTTGCATGTGCTTCCTAAACGCACGATGTTGATGACGTCACTATGTCAATTGAAACTAACTTGTAGAGTTGACGGTCAATTTGGGCACGAGGTCCCCAAACAGCTGGCCCTTTGCTTCTATTCAGGATCCTATAATGAACCCCAGATATGTCACAAATTCGAGCGCAAACGCCATCTAGAGCATCGATTTCTTTCATCAAATGTCCTTTCCCGATCCCCCCAAATGAAGGATTACAAGACATCTCGCCTGGGAAGGAAGGGTATGGGGAGTTATTTGGGGCGTTCAAGGTCATCATTTACCGATTGTTGAGATTTTATGAGTGACCAGTAGGGTTTTGGCACCGACCCTAGAAGCAGCTGCCGCAGCTTCACATCCAGCGTGCCCTCCACCTACTATGATGACGTCATACAAGCGCTGTTGATGGAGGCTCCGGTGGAGACAAATGTCAGATAATTTATTGCAAATACTGAAGTTGTTCAGTTTCCAAAACATTGTCACTTTTTACTAAGACATCTTAGAAAATGTTTTGATTGAAACTGATTATTCTGTTTGTTATGATTAAGTTAATTTATTTTTGATAATTGACTGCTAACCAACAACTTAGTTTGAAGAGCTATTTTATTGCATATTACTTTCTCAGATTGCCTAATATAAACAACTTTCCACTAAAACCTATTTCATAAGCTTTTCAATTTAATCATTTGAGATTGGTGGTTTTTCAGCAACAGTTTTCAATTTATGATTCAAGTATTGCGTGAGATGAACAAACATGAATCTTTGAATTACATGAGTAGATATATAAGAGCAGAAAGTATTTTCAAGTGCTTCTCATCACTCTGAAATTCAATTGCTTTATCATTTCAGCAAATTCTTGCAAAAAATTCAAAATTTATATTTAATGAGAATTTATAAAAGTCCAAAATTAATTTTTATGATTCCATCAGTTTTGTAATCTTAAAGATGCTTTTTTAAAAATATAGGATCATATTTTAAAAATTTCACAGACTTCTCAATTGCATGTTTGGTGGACTTGAATTGAAGACCATAGATCAAGTAGACCAAGTTCTTATGATCATAAAATTTATATATTGATATGAATTCCATCAATTCATTTCCAGCTGTTAATTTTGTGTAAGTATTTCCAAAATGGTTTTCATCAGCAGACCAACTTTTTTATATCTTTATTTTCACCATTGTAAACTTTCAATTCATTCATAAAACTATGAAAAACCTGAACTGATCTTATAGAAACACCAATTCTGAAAATAAATATATTCAAACACAGCTAAAATTATCATTACAAATATTTTTTATTAATGTAACTCAGATATGAAACTTATATAGTATTATGATAAAAAAGGAATTTACATTTTACACAAAATAACCAACACAAAGCATAAAGGCTATTTTAAACCTTAAACTGAATACAAATTAATAAAACTATTCACTGAATTATGTACAATACATGACTCTTCAAGCTCAAAGCTTTATTAAAATTTCTATCTAGAATGTTCAATGACCAGCCTGCTGAATATATTCATCTAATTGTTGATCTAAAGTTTCAGCAGAAATTGGTTTATTTGCTGAGCGACCTCTACGTCGCCCTTGTGCAGCTCCTCGCCCACGATTACCACCTCTTCCACGTGTGGCAGTGCTGCCAGGACCTGATCCACGACCACGGCTTGTACCTCGTCCACGACCTCTAGTAGTACCACCAGCTTGTTGGTTGTTTGATTTTTTTGGTGTTAAAGGAGAATTGTTAACTTTTGGTCCAAGCCTACTATCAATACTTATAAGCTCATTTTGAGGACCTATTAGAGATATTTTCATAGGTCTTCCATCCAATAATACATTATTATACTCATTCATAGCTTTTATACAGCTTTCTTGCCTTTGAAATAGTACTTCTGCTGCTCCAAGTGATTTTCCTTGGCTATCATAATGAACAGCAGCTTTTAATAAGACACCATGCTTAGAGAATAGCTCTTGCATATCCTGGTCAGTTACTTTAAAGTCCAAATTGTTTATCATCAACTTTCCAGTTTTACTTTTTTTGTTTGCAGCTTTATTTTGACGAGAAGCCAACTTTAAGCTTTGCCCACCACGGGTAGTTTTAATACGAGTTGATCTTCGTTGCTGTACTCCGCCATTTATAACAGATTTGTTATTTTGTTTGAATCCACCTCTAGAAGAAGCTTTACCTCTTCCTCTCCCAGCTCCTCTTGAGAATTTACCTCCTCTTGTAGCTGAAACACTTTTTATAGTTGCTTTACCTCTACCAGAGCCCCCTCTACTAGCTGGCCCACGACCTCTTTTAGTGCCCCGTTTAATAGAGCCTTGCTTTGTTTTCTTATTTATCTTAATAATATCATCCAAAGACAAACCTACTTTATCCATTTTAAATGTTTTACAAAAAGATTTCTTTTAAGAAAAATTCTAGAAAATTCAAAGATATAAAAATGCAATTGTTATTTTTAAGTAGAAAATAATCAAATAAAATTAGAAATGTTTATAAAATTATTACTTGATGAACAAATGGTTAAAAAATCAGACAAATTAATTAGATAACATCAATAATGGAAACTAATTTTATTTCTTTTATTTTCTATTCATTTTATAGCATATTAGTTTTAAAATTGTTTAATTTTAGAATTAATATAAAAATTTATTTCTTTTAATTGAAGTTAAATAAGATTAGATATAAACAAAAGTAAAGTATATTAAACTTAAAAAAACTTAAGATAATATAAAATAATTTATTATTTTATTAATTTTAACTAAATTTTATTCAAGAATTATAGTAGAAATATTAGCTATAACTTTAAGATAACAAAAGTAAACCTAATAAAAAAGTTTTTAGACTTTGGTCATCAAAATACTTATCTAATTATTTCAGCTAAAATTTACTTTCATAAGATTCATTAAAGACATCTAAAAAAGTTAAAAATTAATTATATTATTATTAAAATCAACAAAACAAGTGAATAAAATGTCTAAGGCATATCATAACAATAAAAAACAGATTTATCAAAATAAATTTACATTTAATTATGTTCACAACAGCAGGCCTATAAAGAAATAAACTGGCCATTTCTACAATTATTGAAATAAATATAAACGACTTTCCATTCCGTCTATATTACAAACTGTCTTAAAAATTTACTAAATAAAAGAAAGATACGCTACACACGTTCACTTATCGATTGGTTTAAACTAATTTATAATAGAAGAGAAACCAATAAAACTTTATTATAAACTAGGCATATGTTTTGTTTAAAAAATGTGAATTATCTAAACACAAAAAGTAAAATATACTGACATAAGAATTACATCATGATATTTACATTAAAGAGTTTTTCCAAACTAAAATTCAGTTTTAAAAACTCTAGTTCTAACACTATTTGTGACAAATAAAAAATTAACTGAAATAGAAGCTGTTGGGTATAGACTGCATACACTAGAGTATTGTAGTCAACATTAGCTGCGTAAAATGCGATTATAGCGCAAAAGAGAGTCGTAGCTGGGCCAGTGGCTTTTTTCACCTTTTTTGATCATGATTATCTTTGTAAAAATAATGGAAAAATAATTTTAAAAGAACATTCTTTATTTAAAAGTCTATTTAAGACTCGTGATCAAATTACTAGAATTAACAAATGGTTCAGAGCGATCAGTGACCAAGTACGATTGCAAACTTAATTGAGTGAATAAACTTAAGATAGAATACACTGACTTAATCAAACGAATTTCGTGAGTGTAAGCATCAAATTATAACTAAAAAGAAGCTTTTCTTAAACGCAAATTTTATTTAAGATCATTAAGACTCTAGTTAAGTTCAGTTAATTTATAAAGTAAGATTACATGATTAATACAACAAAGCCTTTTTATTAAACGAACTGGCTGGACGATCAAGAACAAAATGCCGTAAAACTATAAAGCTTTTTGTCATCACTAAAGACTATTAAATAAACTTAAATTTCACTTTGATTGAGGTTGAAGATACTTTACACTATATAGTTATTTTATCTTGTAAATGCTTATTCGGGTAATTAAAAACATAACTTAGAAATAATTCTTATTTCACCAAATAATGATTTTTGATAATATAAACATATGTAATCTTATTGCACAAATAACAGAATTATTCAAATGAATATGCATATTTGCAATTTTATATTTGAGAATATGTATTTTTATGAGTTACTTATGACGTTAAATGTTTTAACTATACATTTAAAGTAAACAATTTAATGAACAGCTCCGTCCTGAAAACTTAGACTAGAAAAAGTTTAGCAACAGATTTATGAGCTTATTTGTAATCAGATATGAAACAGCCAAAAAAATTATTTCCAAGTTATTAAATAATTTTTGAAATAGTAACATGTAAATAAGCTGATTAAATAAGGTTGATTATAGCAACAAGTCTTCTCTGTATACAATTCTGCCTAGCGATTCTTTAAAAAAAAAATTAAAGACTGTATCATCAAATACTAAAAAAAACTTTAAAGTATATTATATATTGATCATTTATAATTGATTGTTTAGCTTATACTTTAAATGCACTATACTCGTTCAACAAATCATGAATCATCCTAATGTTTTAAATATAAATGACTGTAATGAATAATAAATTCTGTGTGGATAAACTGCATTAAATGTTGTTGACATTTTTTAAATTATCTAAAATTCTTACAATGATACAATATTTTTATTAGTAGCAAAAATATTTAATTCTATTACTATTTTTAGTTCGTAGAGAGTTATTAGTTATAAATAAAATCCATTTTGGGTATAGAAATAACTTTGTTAGGTTTTGTAGAGATATCCACATTTACGATAATACTTATTATTAGACATTTATGTTTATTTTAATTAAAATTTATTGGTGTCTTTAAATAAAAATTTTATCATTAGATGATTTGAAAAAATTATTCCGAATTTAAATTTTAAGCTAAATACTTTGGATGAACGAACCAAAACATTTGCATGCATAAATTGTAGTTCACACCCAGCACAATATTATAGAAAATCGTTCTACTCTTTTTTACTTATATTAATTCTACTCTAAATTGTTGCAGAATTTTTGAGTAACTATGTTTATAAAAATATCTTCTAATCAATATTTGTTATTTTAATCGTTACCATAAAGCAATTTAGAAAAAGTGATTAATTTGATTCTTAGATACTTACTTAGTTGTTTCTCTTTTAGTTAAAATAGTTATTTCCTAATTTACACGTACATCCATTTTTCGTTTAAAATATAAATTTTTTAAAACATCTAAATTTTTTAATTATAAATTAGTCTCTGAATTTTTTACATAAATTTTAAGTTTGATTATAATTTTTTTATAAAACTTTGGTTGTTTTATTATCATTTTTAATTGTTTGCTGTTCTTTTAGTTGTTCTATTTAAATTAAAAGCAAAAAACCAAATAATGTTTATTTGTTTTTAATATTAAGAAAAGTTTAAAGTGCTATTAAATAATTGTTTTGTGATGTTATCAAATTTTATTGAAATTTAAGAATTAAAAAAGAGAAATGCCAACAAGAATTAGATATCAAGCATCAAGTAGTACAAGCTTTTCAGACACAACAGACAGATTTTCTCGATTAGTTGATTATGTTTCAGTAAATACTTCTATGCAGCCATCAGCCAATGAAAGCAGAAACATGGTAATTGAGAATAAGTTTTTTATTCTTGTTTTAAAATATTTTTAAAATACTTTTTGTTGTTAACTTTAAATTAAATCATTTTGATAATTTAAAAAAAATATAATAAAAATATAAATTTATGTTATCAATATCGATAGTTTTCATGTTTTAGCTAAATGTAACGATTATATGTCACAATGTAATGTTATTTTTATAGTTTTTTTAAGTTTAGTTGAACTTTGTAATCAGTTGTAAATATATATTGATTGTTTTTATAAATACTTTCTTTAAAAATTGATGCTTGAATTTAAATGTATTGAAGAGATGCAATTGAAGATAGATCAGTAATATCCAAGATTTATAACTTGTTATGTGAGCTTTAATTTCTTTAAATCAAAACATTTGATAGAAAACAATACAATTTCATACACAGACTTATACACATGCTAAATTATAATTACTTTTATTTTTATAAATTATCTAAACATTGACTCATAGTAATATAAGTTAGTTTATGTTTTTGCTCTTATATGTGTCTAATTTTAATTTTTTAGATTATAAAAACTTTGTATATATAAAATTCCTTCAAAATAATTTTTTTTAGAAATATTATTTCTATCTAAAGATATAACATAAAATCTAAAGTTTCTATCACCAATTATTAATAAATAAATTATTAGATTACTTTATCGCTTAAATAATGTATTTTATATAAACAAAATATGTTTGCTTAACATCTGTTTAAATAAGTCTTTGGTAAATATATATGGTTTAATAAATTAATTTATGAAAATAACAGCAAGCTAATTAAACATTTTTAATAATACTGTTATAAAATCTTTAAATTATATAACTTTATCTGGAAATTTTGAAAAGTTTGTTTTTTGTTATTCTGCTTTTTTGTTTTTAGACAAGTTTAGCAGGCAAAGAGAAGCATTTAAAAGTTCTTTACCAGTCAGAAAGTGTAATGAGAGCAGAGACAAGCAGCTTAAAGAGTGACATAAAAACTAAATTGACTATGAAAAAATTGAACACTAAAATTAAGTTATTTGAGATTATTCCAAAGCCGACATGTTTTATGCTATCACTTATTCTTGTGCTACTTTTTCGTTTAACTATCTTCTCATGACTTTCTCAACTTATGGTGTTTCTTAATTAGGTTTTATGTTACCAAAAAAGCTTATCTCTAGAGTTTTGATAAAAAAAAGCAAACCGATGAAGATGATACCATCAAGAGCTGTTGCAACTTCCTCATCAAGGTCCAACAGTCCAATGTCAAGCTCATTCAGCCAAAACTCATCTTCTCACCGAGATTCAGCTGGAACTCCAGTAGCTGAGAACTGGTGTTATACACAAGTTAGTAGAAACAAAGTTAATGATTAAATGATTTGATGAAAATAATTTGTTCATCTTCAGGTAAAAGTTGTCAAATTCTCATACATGTGGACCATCAACAACTTTAGTTTTTGTAGGGAAGAAATGGGCGAAGTCTTAAAAAGCTCCACATTTTCATCTGGTGCTAATGACAAAATGAAATGGTTTGTGGGTTGAAAACCAACTGCTAATACTTAAACAGTTCTCAGTTGTTCTAAAATTGTATTCCCTAAAGTCTTAACGAAACCAGCAAGTTTGATCTGAGCTTGTTTGTATCAGGTGCTTGCGAGTCAATCCAAAAGGATTGGATGAGGAGTCGAAAGAATATTTATCTTTGTATCTTCTTCTTGTGTCTTGCCATAAAAATGAAGTTAGAGCAAAGTTCAAATTCTCAATTTTGAATAATAAAAGGGAAGAAACAAAAGCAATGGGTAAGTCTTGTTGATATTTTGATATTAAACGATTTTTGCCGTCTTCTGCCGCATAATAAATTTGTTGAATGCTCTAGAGAGCCAACGAGCCTACAGATTTGTTCAAGGCAAAGATTGGGGCTTCAAAAAGTTCATCAGAAGAGATTTCTTGATGGATGAAAGCAACGGATTGTTACCTGAAGACAAATTGACTTTGTTTTGTGAAGTGAGTGATCTTTTGATGTAAAGATCTTCTGTAATCTTCATCTACATCAGGTGAGTGTAGTTCAAGAATCAGTGAATATTTCCGGCCAGTCAAACATGATGCAGCTCAAAGTCCCTGAGTGTCGCCTAGCAACCGACTTCGAGAATTTACTCAACGATTCCGACTTCACTGATTGTGTCTTCTCCGTCGGTGGAACTGAATTCAAAGCACATAAAGCGATAGTTGCAGGTTTGTGGTCCTCTACCAACCATGTGCTGATGTCCTCACCCCTCCCTCCCGCCTTGCAGCTCGGTCGCCCGTGTTTAGAGCCATGTTTTGTCACCAAATGGAAGAAAGCAAGCTAAATCGTGTCGATATCACCGATATTCCCTCACATGTCTTCAAAGAGATGCTCAGCTTCCTGTACACAGGAGCAGCTCCTAACCTCGACGAGATGGCTTCTGAGTTATTAGCAGCAGCTGACAAAGTACTCACGTGACTTGCTGATGACGTCATCACTCATCTACTTGCCTTGCAGTATGATTTAGAACGGTTAACAGTGATGTGCGAAGAGTCTTTATGTACAAATTTGTCAGTGGATAATGTAGCTGGGATCGTCATCCTTGCTGATCTTCACAGTGCCTCTCAATTGAAACAAGTGTCCCTAGACTTCATCAACAAGTCTCTTTCACTTCATCACCACCAACATCTCATTTCTCTATTCTTACAGTCACGCTATGGACGTCATGGAAACAAGTGGTTTCAATCAAATGGTCCATTCACACTCCCATCTAGTGGCTGAAGCGTTTCGTGCGTTAGCTGTTATCCAATCACCTCCATCAGCGCCTCCGAGGAAGAGATTGAAGTTGGCTTCCTCCTCATCCACCTCCACTACAACTAGTAGCAATATATAAGTAACAGCGACTTTTAGTGGCCAGAGCGCGGGCCGCTCTTGCTTCGACAATCGTCATGACGTCACTTGACTGCTATCAGGGCGGTTTTAATGTCTCATCTGATTCTATTGTAATCCTGCCAAAGAAACTTATTGAATTTGGGAAATTTTTTCTCATCGTCTTTTATTTCGAAATTTTTGTTTCTTCATAAGCAGCTTTTTGTACATCTGATCAATATCCTCCCTAGTTTTCAATAAAAGTTGTTTTGGTAAACAGTCCATGGACTAAAAGTACTGAGTTACAACAACCATTTGTTTATGTTTGTAACTCTGCAATCTTTAACTTTTACTTCATTTTTTTAGTTATTCTCACCAAACTTTTTGTATTTTTCATTTAGCATTAGAACAGTTTTGACAGCTGCGTCATTCGAGCCAATAAAAAAAACTCTTGATGAAAGCTCGCCATAATCTTTGCTTTCATCACTTTTCAACTTCAGATTGTATTTATTATTTTTTAATTATATGTCTGATACGATTTAGGCATCTAAAAAGTATTTTTATGATCACATTAACTTTCTGTTGTTTATTTATTACAATAAACGCGAAGGAGGGTGCCTGAAGAGAGCACCTCTCGCTAACACAGATTCTCACAAATAACATCTATTAAGTTAAAAATACAGAAAGAAAAGATGTAACACATGTCATTTCAGTAGTCCTCAAAGCATGTAACAGTGAACAATTACATAGAATTATAATAATGTTTAAAAAAGGAAAATCATAGTTTAGAAATGGCAATGTTTATTTATTTATTTATTACAATAAATGTGAAGGAGGGTGCCTAAAGAGAGCACCTCTCGCTAACACACATTCTCACAAATTAGATCTATTTGACGTGTAAACGAAAAAGTATATGACAATGAAGAATTGCACAGAATCATAGTATTGTAAAATAGAAAAATTCACAGTTTAGAAATGGCAATGTTGGCGATGTTATAACAATTCAGCTTTTTCTTGAACAGCATAAGTGATTTTGACATGACAATCTCTGATGGCAGATTGTTCCATGTACTGATTGTGCGGTATGAGAAAAAACTTAATCTGGTTAACGTAGCTGGTGGAGTGGGCTTATTAAGATGTAATTTATGTCTTCTAAGTTGATATAACTTGAGGGAGGGACTAATGGAGAAAAAGTCATCAAACTGAAGATCAATTAGGTTGTGAATAATTTTAAAAATCAGAATAAGGTCGTATTTAATTCTTCGGATTTCCAAAGTATCTAGATTGAAGAAGCTGAGACGATGCTTATAACTCTCGTATTTGATATTAAGTTTCCTGCAAACCAATCTCGTAAATGTTGCCTGAACAGATTCGATTTTTCTGATATCACCAACTTGATATGGCATCCATGCACTGACATTGTATTCAAGAATAGGGCGTATGTACAGTTTGAAAAGGTTCACGTAAAACCATGGATTTTTAGAATTAAAAGTCTTTATGATGAGGTGGACAAGCCTGATAGATTTTCCAAAGATTCTGGAAACATAACTGTGCCATTTGAAGTCAGATGTCAGAGTAATGCCGAGGTCTATGACTGAGGATACTCGTTCAAGAATAGATCCATTGATGTAGTATTGGTTGCTGAAGTTGGCAGCTGGCTTACGGGAGAATGTTATAACTTCAGACTTTGTTGGCTGGATTTTAAGTTGCCAATTCGCAGACCAGTTTTCTACAATATTAAGTGCAGTTTGGAGTTTTGAGTGAGAACCAGATAATAGCTTGATGTCGTCTGCATACACAAACACACTGACATTGTCTACTGTTATTAGTCTTCTGATGAGGTCTTCAATGAAAATCAAAAAGAGAAGTGGACCCAGGACGGAACCTTGAGGAACGCCGCTGGTGACTTTACTAGGAGTAGATAAAGATCTTTCTACACGGGTTCGTTGGGTTCTACCTGATAAGAAATCTTCAATCCATTTTAAGATAGAGTTGCTGATTTTTATGTTTTTCAATACAGTAATGAGCTTGTTGTGTGGAACAGAATCAAAAGCTTTAGCAAAATCAAGGTATATGATGTCACATGGAGTATTACTTTCGTAATGAGCTGTAAGCTCATTGAAAAAATTGAGATGTTGAGTCAAAGAAGATCTTTGCTTAACAAAGCCATGCTGGACATCAGATATTAGATGATGCTCCGTCAAATGGCTAGTTATATGGTTGTGAATGATGTGTTCTTGAGTTCTGCAGATAACCGACGTCAGCGAAACTGGTCTGTAGTTAAGTGCAGTGTTTCTGGGACCCTTCTTATAAATTGGAGTAATAATAGCATTCTTCCAAATTTGTGGAAGTCTTCCCCGCTTAAGAGTCATGTTAAAGAGTAGCGATAAGGGTAGCGCTAAAGAAGAAGTACTTTTTCTTAAAAACAAAGCTGGGATTTGATCTGGGGTGTTGGAAACTGTTGATTTTAGAGAAGAAATAGCCTTAGATACTATATCAGCTGTTATGTCTAGATCTACCATCTCAGAGATATTTGAAAGGATATTGGAGTAGGAAATAGTAGGAGTATTGAAATCATCGTTTATAAAAACCTTTTCAAATTGTTTGTTTAGCAATTCAGCTTTATTCTTTGGTTCCATCACCAGCTGATTAGCGTTATCAAGCAAGGGAGGTAGATGAGATCTCGCTTAAGCTTGTGATTAATGAAGCCAAAAAACGTTTTCTTGCTAGGTGAAGATAAGATTGCACTTTCTTTTCCTAAATAGAAGCTATAAACTGATTTCTTGTAGACTAGACAAAGATCTTTGTATAGAGGTTTGATGGAAGGATCTGCTTTAGTTTGTTTGTATAAGAGGTTTTTCAAATGCTGTAAATTCCTTAAATATCTTGGCAAGTGTGGTTTTTTGTTGACTCTATATAAAGGTATGAACTTTTTAATTGACTCATTAACAATGTTAGTAAACCTCGAGTAGATATCATTGATGTCTTCGGAAGAGTTGAAAACAGAAATCCAGTCAACACCTGATAAAAACTTGTTTATACTGTTATAATTTCCACGATAAAAGTTCCGTATGCTTGGAGTTTTAACGTTCGTAGAAAAAGTTTGATGGAGCTTGAACTCAATCATGTTGTGATCGCATGTCAGAGCAAAAGGTTCATTTTGGTCAACGTAGATAACGTTCTCAGGTTTTGATGTGATGAGAAGATCCAAAGTATTACCACTAACTTGGGTTGGAAAAGTAACCATCTGAGATAGATTATTGGCATCAAGGAAGTTTACAAAGACATGACTCAGATTGGCTGAATTAGTTTTGTCTCCATTCAAATTAAACAATTTTCCATTGAATGCTAAATTTGGGTTATTCCAATCAATTCTACTAAAATTAAAATCCCCAAGAATATAGATCTCAGGACAAACTAGGCTTTTCAGAACCTTCAATAAGGCCTTAATAGTAACCTCATCATTAACTTTAGACGGTGGTAGGTAGGTACATATAAAGCGGGAAAACTTAGACTTTGAGTAATGAAAATTGAAAGCAATAATCTCAAATCCTGGGCAATCAATGGTATTTATCTTAATTCTTGAAATCATGGGTGCCAGTGATGTTTTATAGATTACACAAACACCGCCGCCTCTATCAAACAGTCTGTCACAGCGCAAAGCACGAAAAAGATCACTGTCATCCAGAAAGGAGTCAGGATAAAAGGGTTTCAACCAAGTTTCGGTAATGAAAACAAATGTAAAATCTTGAGAAAGCAAAAGAGCTTTCAATTCGAAAATTTTGTTGACAATTGACCGTGCATTGAAAAACAGACCAAATATAATAGAAAAATTGTCGTTTTGACACTTGTAAGATTTGGTGGTAGGCTTCTGTGTACTGGTATCTTGAGCTGGAAGCATAGTATTAATAATTTTGTGCGAAGAGAGGTTGAATAAGGATGATGTGGGTCCAGTGGTTATTTTGCACTTCCGTTTTTTGAAAAGACCTTCACAATCTTTAAAGCCCATGGTGGACCTCGTACTTTGTATTTGAAATCAGTTGGTTGCTCTTTCTGATTTCGGCTGTACGCCTCTTTTAGAAGACGCTTATTTTCTGAGCGATCATCTTCACACATATCATGTGCTACTCTGATGCCCTGGAATTTTTCGTCCTGCTTAAGCTTATACAGCTTAGCAAGAAACTTACGTTTGTCCCATCTTTCCTGAAAGGACACTTTTAACGGTCTTTTATGATTTGATCTTTTTGCCCCGAGTCTGGTCATTGAAACCTTTGGAGCGTCCACAAAACCAAGGCTTTGAGTGCTCATTTGATTAAAAGTCTTGATGTCATCGTCTTTATCAGCCTCGGAGACACCAAAGATGATGACATTGTTTTCTCTGTCCTCCCGGTCCAGAGTAAGTTTTTTGTGCGTGTCAGTAACCTTCTTGGCAAGAAGTTGCACCATGCTAGTATTTTTTTCGGATCCAGAATTACCAACAACTGAGGCCCATGTGAGAGGCTTCTTTGTGGAGGCATCCAGTTCATCCATAGATTTTGATAAGATAGAAATTTTTTCATTGATTTTGGCAACATCGTTGCCAATTTCGGATTTTAATTTGGCCAATTCAGTGGATATGGTGTTGCTGATGTCGGACAATAAGCTTTTGTTAGTGTTGGACGAGGTAGTTGTTTTGTCCATAGATCTACATTTAATGCAGAACCAACAAAATCCCACTTGCTGCATTTTATTATTTTCAAATATATCATATAATTTTTTATTCACATCACTACAAGTGAGGTGAAACCTAGAGAGGCATTTGATGCAATCTATTGCCATATCTTCACCAGAGCAAGTTTTGTTACAAGCTTGGCAATTGCCATTGCAAGCTTGTTTTGAAGAACTTGGTTTGCTTGAGTTTTTTGGAGCTTTTGACCGCAAGGTCCTGCCATTTGTATCTACCATAGTTTCCATGATAGATTTTTAGTAACTCCCACCAAAGTATGAAATTTATAAGTCAGATAAATGTATGTGATATGTATATAAATAAATATATAAACAAATATACCAAGTTAATAAAATATAATAAATAATAATAAATAAATACACCACAAAACTTAATCACAGCTTATTAGCAGTTATTCAAATAGAGTATATAGAAATTGAATATGATCAAAAGTCCAAATTGATTTCTAATCCAGATATGATCATAAAAAATATACAAATCCTTTACTGAAAACAGTTTTATCAAAGCTTATAAGCAATATCAGAATAAATTTGTTATCCTAACAACCTATAACCTGAATAACCTTATTCAAATAGGTTATAACGGTTCAACTTCTTTTTGAACAACGCGAGTGATTCTGACATGACAATGTTTGATGGCAGCTGGTTCCAAGTACTAATTATGCGAAAAATTATGAGAACAAATTTGCTTTGATCAATGTATCAGGTGATATGGGCTTATTAAGATGTAATGTGTGCCGTCTGAGCTGATATAACTTGGGGGAAGCACTAATGGAAAAGAAATCATCAAACTGAATGTCAATTAAATTGTGGATGATTTTAAAAATAAGAAAATAAGTCGTATTTAATTCGTCGAATTTCCAAAGTATCTAAATTGAAGAAACTGAGACGATGTTTATAACTATTGTATTAAATATTAAGTTTCCTATATACTAATCTCGTAAATGTGGCCTGAACGGATTCGATTTTTTTGATATCACTAACTTGATATGGCATCCATGCACTGACATTGTATTGAAGAATTGGACGTAAGCACAGTTTTATGAGATTAATAAAGAAGTATGGAACCTTAAAGGTCTGTACAATAAGGTAGACAAGATTGATTGATTTTGAAAATGTTTTAGATTCATAATTGTGTCATTTAAAGTCAGATGATAGGGTAATGCCGAGGTCTAAGACCAAAGAAATTCGTTAAATAATAAATGCTTTGATAGAACATTAGTTTAAAGAAATTGCAGCTGGTTTACGGAAGAAACTTATAAGTTCAGACTTTGTTGGCTGGATTCTGAACTGTCTGTTGGACAGAATTAAACGTTTTAGAAAAATCGAGATATATGATGTCACATGGAGTATTACTTTCATAATGGGCTGTAAGCAATTTGGAAAAGTGAGATGTTGAGTCAGAGAAGATATCTGTTTCACAAAGTCATGCTGGACATCAAATATTAGATGGTGCTCCATCAAATGACTGGTCATATGATTGTGGATGCTATGTTCTTGAGTTCTGCAGAAAACTGAAGTCAGCGAAACTGGTCTGTAATTAAGTGCAGTGTTTCTGGTATCCTTTATATGAATAGGAGTAATGACAGCTTTTTTCCAAATTTGTGGAACTTTTCTTCGCCTCAGAGTCATGTTAAAGAGTAGCGATGAAGATAGTTGTAAAGAGGGAGTAGTTTTTCTTAAAAACAAAGCAGAGATCTGATCAAGGATCAAGGGTGTTAAAAACTGATGAGTTAAAAGAAGAAATAGCCTTAGCTACCATATCGACCGTTATGCCACGATCAATCTTCAAAATGTATACTGTAGATATTAGTTTGACAGTTTATTGCAACGTATTCATTTAACAACTTTTTTGGTAGACTAATACAAGCAACTTTTTTAATGAATTTTGATATAAGTTCGCTGATTGCGAATATTCAGTTTGCTGAATGTAATACTAAATATAAGAGCAATTTTATAACAGTAAGTTTTGTTTAATCTAAGTATCAAGACGATATTAAATTGTTGCAATGAATTTTTTACAACTTCTTTTACAACTTTTTTACAATAAATACAATTTTTTAGCAACACTTTATCACATTTAGCATACAATAAATTAAAAGCTAATTTTCTGTACCAAAAATATGGAGAGTTTCTTTTTTATACAACTCCATGTTTAATAATTTTACAAAGTCAATGCACCCAAAAAGTTCATTAATAAGTTTCATTAAATTTTTAATTTCTGCAGTCAATGATTTTGTACAAACTTCTTGTTTTCAATATAAATAACTACAAAATGTTGAAAAACTTTTAATCTAACTCGCCAGCTAATTTTGGTAAAACTATTTTTCATCTATTGTACTTAAACATAAAAAAGAAAAATACTATTTAACAAACTTAATATGTTTTTTGTTCTGTATATTGAAAATGTTTTTTGATAACCAGTATGTGATAGAAACCATTTTAGCTTTTGAAAATCTAAATATACTCAGTAAAGTCAGAAGCACTAAACATTCGCTTTGTTGTTTAATATTTTTGTTTTTTATGGCAATAGCTTACGTTTTAACGTAAACATTCTCCTCATTTTACTCTATAAAGTAGTATTTCAAATATATCACTTTTTTACATGCATTTGATTTTCGTATAAGATTAAGTTTTTATTATTTTATAGCTAACAGCTACCTAAAAGTTAAGATAGTTTTAATATTAGAAAAAAGTATTAATGTTTATAAAGGTTTAATAAAAAGTTTGACTTCTTTATGCAATGGGATTTATTTTAATTTTATAAAATTTTGATTGAACATAAACAAAATTAAACATGAATATTTATTACTTGAATCTTTTACATTAAGTTGTTTTAAGGAATAATTCTTTTTTGCTTGTATCAAGTTTTTTGTCTTAATCATTTTTCTAACAACATTTTAAATCTGTTTATATTGTTATTCTATTATTATTTTTTGTGAGTTACTTATTTTAAAGTTCTAATTTTATTCAAAAAATTAATCCCTTTTTTAAACTCTATTAACAATTGTATAGACTTAATGCAACTTTTAATAATACTTTTTGTAGTATTACTCAAAATGACTTAAAAGATGTAATCAATTGTATTTAGTTTGTTTTCTTAATAAGCAGTATTCTTATTGTGTTTTGTTTTAATTGTTAGTTTTTTAGGTTGCTTATTGCAGTTACCAATTAAAAGATAGTTTTTGATATTATTTTTTAATTTAATTTACTTTGTCTATTATATGTGAACCAGTTTCTTAAAGCAAGTTTTTTTATGAAAATTTACAGCCCTGAAGTTGAAGAAAATAATTCATTTTTTAAACACCTTTTCTAAACAATTTAGGATGCTTAAAATTTTTCATTAGAATTTTCTCTAAAAAAAATAATTTGTCATCTCTTAAAACGTTTAGCTCAACAAAAGGTTGGAGCTTTTACAAGTTTTTACTTCTATTTAGAATTCATGAAATCAAGCCAAGAAATTTAGCTAAGATGTCAAAAAGTAAGATGGTGCAGCGTAATCTTCAGTTAGAACAGCAAAGAAAACAAATTGAAGAAAAACTTAAAAAGTTGAAGGATAAAGAAAAAAAGATTGTCACTATAAATAGTAGTGATAGTGACAAAAAAGAGCTTCCAGCACCACTTAAAGTAGTTGAAAAGAAGAAAAACACAGCTTTGTACAGTAGGATGCTGTCTCAATTTAATAAAACTCCACAAACTTCACTAAGCACAAAAAATGTACAAACTTCTTCCTGTTTCCATGGTGATGAGAGTAGTAGTGATGAAAGCAGTGAAAGTGAAAGTTGTAAAACTCCGACTAAAAATTCTTCAATGAAAGCAAAGATCAGTCAAACTTGTTCATCTACATCAGTAGTATCCTCCCAACAAGTTGCTGCCAACAAAAAATTAAAGAAGAGGAAGAACAGATGGGGAGAGAAGATAGATCTTGCGGGAGTTGCTCCTCCAGGATTTGCTCAAATCCCAGGGATAAATCCTGTAGTGACTCCTGCTTCTGTTTCACTAGCTGTGCCTCAAAATTATCGCTCTGTTGGTTTAGCGGCAGTGAATCAATTAAGTGAAGAGCAAAAGAAGCAATTAGAAGAGCAGAAGGAGATGCAAGTGATGTACAATATGATTATGGCGAGTCGGAACGCGTTGCTACAGCAACCTCAACCTCCACAGCTACTACAGCAGCAGACATCGTCGACAAAGAAGAACAAATATGCGTATGACAGCGATGAAGAAATTGATGATGCACAGGGCACTTGGGAGCATCAACAACGTCGTTTGGAGATGAGCAAGACACAAGTTTTAGCTGAAAAACTGACTGATAGCGGGCAAGGTAAACACTTTATCGGAGACTTCCTACCTCCAGAGGAACTTGAGAAGTTTATGGAGACGTTTAAAGCTCTGAAAGATGGTAGGACTCCGGACTATTCCGATTATAAAGAGTTTAAAATCCAATGTGACAATATTGGATTCAAAATGCTCGAGAAGATGGGATGGAAGGAAGGAGAGGGTCTTGGAAGCGATAATAAAGGGATTACTGCTCCTGTGAACAAAGGAAAACGATCTTTGGATCGATCTGGAGTCGGGAATGAATCAGCAGACTCTTTATCGCGCGATGATGACGATTATTCGGCTTATCGTAAACGAATGATGCTTGCTTACCGTTTCCGCCCCAATCCCTTAAATAATCCTCGGAGACCTTACTACTAATATCTTTCTTGTCGTCATCTTCTGTATGGGTTGCTGAAAAGCGGCGATTTTGTTTCTGAGACTTTATTTTTTACTCCGTTTTTCTTTCTAAGTGTGAAGTTGTTCGCCAGCTAACGAAGTATACGAAGAAGATCGCGTTGATCTTTGTTTGATTAATGACTGCATCGAAAAGTGTTTTATTTTGCTTACATGTTACATTTGGATATGTTAATAAAAGTTGACTGTTTTCGTCAAATTTTTTAGTTAATGACTGTTACTTTTAACAAGACTAAATTTATGTTTGAAAAATTTGATAAACTCCGATTTAAATCTTGCATAGAAAGTTTAATAAAAAGTAAAAAATAGAGATTTGCTCTTATGCCTATATAACAAAACAAACTTAGTTGGATGAAGAAAATCTTTCGTAAGTTCTTCAATTTTTTATAAGTTTTCAGTTTGTATGAATATTAATTTTTAAAGCTGAATATTTCTAAGATTTATGTATTTATTTAAATATTATTATGCTGTATATAAAGATTAAGCAAGTTTTATCGTCTAGTCGTAATCTGAGAATTTAAGTGTGCATTTTGAAAAAGATAAATTTTGATTAAATTTTAAATTCTGTAAACGTATTAAACATGGACGTCTGGTAAGTATTTGTTTCTGATTACTTTGAAAATATTTAGTAAATAAAAAGTTATTGATAGAGTTTATGTGACAATTTTTTCATCTGACTGCTTTCTTCGTGAATGATTAAAATACAGATAAGAACTAAAATTGCAATAGAGTTTGGTGTAGATCAAAATTGAATGAATTATATACGCTCACATTGGTAGTTGACCAAATACTTTTATTAGTTCTTTTAATTGTAACAAGATTTTTATTTCTATAAAGCAAAAATAATTAGATTTTCCAAGAAATATTGTCAACTATATAAGCAGTAAAAAGTAATTATACAGTTCTAGAAAAAGTTAATCAGCTAAGTAAGTATTTAAAGTACATGGTTGGTTCGATATTTGTTTAAATTTCTGTCTAATATAAAAATTTTCTGGTATAAAGTGTACAAGGTAAATATTTCTTTGAATTTTTATATTTTTTCATCTGTTATTGAAACGTATATATTGCTAATTAAACAAAAACTTTAATGGAAAACATTATCAACTGTCAAAAGAGTCTCTACTACCAACAAATTAGTTTATGATATAGCTAAAAACCAGAATCGATTAATATATATCGAATAAAGTTTTAAATTTAGTGCTACTTAATGGGCCAAATTAAATTTCGACCATATTTTTTCATTACAATACTGATTAAACCTTGGAGTTATTGTACAGGTCACAGCATGCATAGTAAATAGTCCTTTGTAAATGGCTACTGGGCACGCACCAAAATCTTCTAAACCTCGTCCACCCTTAAAAGGTTCCTTTCCGTTAGATAGAAAAGGTTTGTTATGTTTTAGTAAAAGATAAACCTAATTAATAAGCAGTTTTATTATTTCCTTAATTTGATATAAAAAGTTTCCTAAAGTTTGAATATAAATTATTCTGTTAATTAAATTGACATCTTGTATAATAGTAATTGGTTTATGAAGAGATTGTTTTTCTGTTATGAAGATAATTGATGTATCAAATTATCATCTTATATAAAAACTTTCTTTTTAGATTAATTTTAAAGCTTTTTATTTAGTTATTGTTTATAATAATTTTTTTTAGCTGTACATATGAAAAATTTATTATAATTTTTTAAGTTTTTGTTATTGTATTAGGGAGGAGTCTATTGAAACAAATTATTATATTAAAAAAAAACTATTTATAAGAATATATCAGTTATAAGATAAAGTTATTCAAATGATTTTTAAATATAATAATTAATTTTAATATAGTTTTCAAAAGCTTTTATTATCTAATCTCATAATTATTTGATTAATATGTCTTATATATGTTTTATGGTTTGATTACCAATTTATGTGATTAATTTCATTGGTACAAATTACTAATAGTTTTTTTAAGATGTAAAATACAGATTTTTAAAATTGTTTGAAAACCACTAAAAGTTGTCAATATTTTAGGAGAGTGTAGTGATTTGAAGCAAATTTTTTTGGATTGTTTAAAAGCAAATAGCAACGATAACTCGCGCTGCCGAGACGAGTCGCGTGACTACTTACTTTGTCGTATGAATAAGTCAGTTGATTTTTACTTAAAGCATTTGAAGATTAATTATTCATTTTTTTATTTTGACTTTTAAAAACAAAAGTTTTAGGAAATAGATCAAAAAAAAACTTTTTTCTAACTTGTTAAAAGTATAATTTTGTAATTTGTATTTAATTACTAATTACATATAGCACTTTATTATAAAGCTGTACATCAGTTTCAAATTATCATTTTGTTAATTTTTATATATTTTTTTGTATGTTTCAAATCTTCACAGTATAATGTTATTAATTTATTTCAACTTGTTGATTTTTAGAAAGCTTATGCAAAAAGAAAATCTTGAAAAAATAGGATTTAAAAATATTGTTTCTGAAAATAAGAAAAATGGGGAAACCTGAAGAATATAAATCTTTTATTGATCGCTACTTTTGTAAAGGTTACAACATTAATTTACCTAAAAGTGGAACTCTACAAGAGTGTTGCCAATCATCAAATTTCAATGATGTACAAATTTTACGACATTCTAATAGAATATGTTTGGTAACACTGGCACCTACGCACCCTATCATAAAAGAAAACAAAACAATTCGGTCGATTACTTTCAAAGTAAGACTAAATAATACTTCAATTTAATTGAAAACATTTATAATTGAAAATTAGGTTTCAGAAAAACTAGATAGATCTCTAAATACTGTATCTGGTAAGCGTAAGCGAGGCGCTCAATGGGTAGATCTGACGAGTCCACTTTGTAAAGTGTCATGCGAAGATGAAAGTCACTTTGTGATTTACTGTGGGATACGAGGAAACCTTGTTGAGATGAATAATCGACTATTAGAAAATCCGCAGTTGCTTACTCAACATTCAAATGGTGAAGGGTGGGTTGGTTGTAGCTTCGACAAAATGAGTTTTTATTTTGTTTGTTGCAGATTTATTGCAATTATAATGCCGCGACTGCATGAGGCTGATAAAATGATGGAGAAATTGTTGGATGAAGAAAAGTTCAACACTTATAAAAAGAATCATTTGTAATTATGTTATGCTAATAAATTAATTTATTCGATTTTTTATAATCACTTATATGAAATGTTTTCTCTTCATGATTTTTCACTGGAAGAGCTAAGGTAGAAATGAAACGATTTCAAGATGTACTAATTTATGATATGCAAATAGATCAGTAGTACAAATTGAAATTTATTATTTGATAAAATATTTTCTATTTACCAAAAATATTACATTCTGTATATTTAGTGACGCAAAGGTTTTATAAGACTGAGTCTAAAATTATTTTTTCGAGTTATTGTTGAGTTACTGCCTATCTTCAAATCACAAAATGATTAAAACTTACAAACTGTTCTGATAACAAAGTCTTAAACTTACGTGCTTATATAAATACAGCGGTTGACGGTGAATAAAAGAGCTCGTCACAAACAGTAATTAAAAACAAATATCTATAGAAGATGGGAAAGGAAGTGAAGATTTGTTTAGGGTGCGATGTTTATAACAATATATAATAATTATTACAAATTGAAAAAATAAGTAATTTGATTTATGATCTTAAATCAAATATTTATTTATGTAATTAGATTTTGATGCAGTGATGAATATTCTTCTTAGCAATGCTAAAGAAGTAACATATAAGAGCTAGCAACAGACATCCTAAATAAATGTAGCTCATTTTCTTATAAAAGTCTTTGAACAAGTCAATTGAAAGAAATGACAAAATTGCACATTGGGGGAAATCAAACCCTTAAAAGTACCATTAACCGGAAATTTAAGCAATTAACAAAGTAATCTTTTATAATTATCCGAAGGTTTCCTAAATCATTTGAATTTAAAATCTTGTAAAAACAATAATAGTTTGCAGAATTAATATAATTTTTTTCTACTACTTATACTCACTAATTTTCAACTAATTTAATAAAAAATTGATGCAATATATATAGCATGCTCATGATGTTCCTAAACCTACATCGATGAACATTACTGGAATTAGTTTGACATCAAAAAACTGAATGTTTCAATAGTTTTAAGATTTTAAGGGCTCATTAAATCATTTTGTTTTATCAAAGTTTTACAATTTATGAAAAATTATATATAATATACTATAATAGATTAACTTTAAATTTACAAATTCTTTTTCACTGACATCACTGACATCTCGTGACGCCTTTTTATAATTTGCCCTAAATGGTTCATTTATTAATTTCAGTCTTGTTTATAATGATTAGGCTGTTAACAAGATTATTGTTTTAAAGTTAAGGTTATGTTTTTTATTCAACTCAAGATTGTTATTTTATTTGGATAAATCGTGAAATAATCTTAAAGTAATACTAAACCATGAATACTTGTTGTGTGAAATATTCTGAAATAAAATGAATAAAAGTAGTGAAATTTCTAATTAACTTTGAATTAACAAATTACTTTAGCAGTTATATTTAAAATGCGGCATCAAATCTATGATTATTTATTATTATTTGAATCATTTGTTTAAAAAATAAACTTTTTTATACTTGAAGGATTTAGTTAAAAACTTATTAAAAATGACAAAAAGTTTATAATTATTAAAAGTTTAAGAGATTGAATTAGACTATTTATTTTCTTTTTTTGGTAGATTTTTTGGATCTTTTAATACATAAATAAACTAATAATGATGCTTCAGTATATTTTTTTTATTTTTTAATGATTTATTTAAATAAATGATTTTTACACTTAAACTTATTTAGTTCTTATTTTATACTACTTTTTGAAAGTTATACTTTTCTGGCTTTTATCTTAAAACAAGTTACTTCTGTAAAATATTTAATAAGCAAAGCTAACAACACAAACTATACAGCTTGATTAAAAGTAAATTAAAGTAAAATAAAATTTAAAAATGTTTTTTTTTATTTTAGTAAAATTGTTTTTATTTCCTTCTATTTCATGAATTAATTTTTATTCATTTATCACTTAAACAATTAATTTTGTTTATTTAGTTTTCCTAAAACTTTTAAAAGTTGAAAGTTTCTAGATATAGATTTTTTCATTTATGTATCACTTTAAAATAAATTTTGTCTTATAATTTTAAAACTTTAAAATTTTATGTTTTGATAAAATTTTAAATGATTTTTTAGAAATTTAATTTGGCAACCATTTATGATTTTATAATACTTAAACTAATTATTTTAGTTTAAAATCTATATTAATTCGTACATCTTAACTTTGTTCAATTTTAAACATATTTGTTGAATAGAAAATAAGATTTTTTATAATTTTGTCCAATTTTTTTTTGTCAAATATTTTTTATTAATTTCTTATTTATATATTTCATAGAAGTTTTTAATTGTTTGGTTGATAATATTTTTCTATGATTTTAATAATAATTATTAAATTAAATGATAAAAATATTCAGATATATTTGTGTGGATTTATTATTACTAATAGATGATATAGTCTCTTTTCTCTTTTAAAATTTTGTTTCAAGAGTATGTTTAAGCAGCTTCTTTAAGAAGTGATATTTATATTTAGTTTTTATCATATTTTTGTTTAATGAATTTACAGAGTTTTTATTCACTGATTGTTGATTAGTGTTATTTGTAAGTCTTTGTAAAATGAGTTTTTTTGGTAAAGTATTTGGCGGAGGAACCAGCAAAAATAAAGGTCCTTCAGCTCAAGAAGCTATTCAAGAATTAAACTCAACATGTGAAATGTTACAAAAGAAGTCTGATTATCTTGAAAAAAAGATTGCAGTGGAATTACAAAATGCTAAAAAGCATGGCACCAAAAACAAAAGAAGTGAGTTATGTGGAAGAAGCAGCAAATACTTCACATTTATTTTTCTATATTAGTGGCTTTGGCAGCTTTGAAACGTAAAAAGCGTTATGAGAAGCAACTTCAAAACATTGATGGAACTTTATCTACTGTTGAGTTTCAACTAGAAGCTCTTCAAAATGCTCAATCAAATAAAGCAGTCTTGGATTCTATGAAAGTTGGGGCCACTGCATTGAAGAAAGCACATGGCAACATGTCTGATCTTTTCATCAACTTCCAGCTCATCTAATTTATCTTCTGTGATTCAGGAGTGCTGATGATGTTCATGATCTCATGGATGACATCACTGAACAACAAGAAGTTTCTGATGAGATCACAAACGCTCTTGCCACTGGGATCGGAAGTCAAGATATTGATGAAGTGCTTTTAAGTTTTTTTCATAAAATTTTATTTTAAAACTTTTCTAAATCTCAGAATATTTTTTTAATTTAAGTAACTTTTATTGAAAATGATAAAATTAAAATGAAAGTTGTTAAGTTAGTTGGGAAATATTTAACTTCTATTTAATGGCAAACACGTCAAGAAGAATGTAAATTGTGATTAAAAACAGAAGAAGATTTATTGATTTGAAATCTATCTGATTTTCTGTACAAACTTCGAATTTGTTGTTTTAGGATGATCTGCTTGCTGAGTTAGAAGAACTAGAACAAGAAGAATTAGATGAACAATTGCTTGATATACCAGATGCTGATTCGCTACCAGCAGTACCGACACAGCCGACCGCGACTACCACAAAAGGTACATCAGTTGTTTGTTGAGTCTTCGTTTGTTGACTGACGTTGTTTACATTTACAGCAAAACCGAAACAAAATGATGATGATGATTTGGCGGAACTACAGATGTGGGCCAATTAAAAGAAAGACCATTTTGTGTCCACCTTTCCCACTAACCAATCGTTTTCTTCATCTTCTTTTCCGCCCTATTGTGGCATGGTAGACTCTATATTAGATTCAGATTTTTTTTGAAGATCAATAATAAATCTTTAACAAATTTCTTGTAAATTTTGCGTATCATTTAATCACATCAATAATTTCCGAAGCTTTTAACTTCTTAACTGGATTTCTATTTCAACAATTTTGAAGGTTTCAACGAATTGAACAAATTTGTCAAAGTGGAAAATATTTCGTTTTTTTTAAGTTGAAATAAATTTCTTGAAGTTTTATCTTTTATTTAATCTTATTTTTGACTTCATCAAATTGATAAAAGTATCGAACGAACGAACGCTAGAAGTGATTCGTCACAAGTACAACTCCTCTAGCAACTATTTGAAAGAATTAAGATTCTTATCGAGAACTCGATAATTTTTTGAAATATTTTATTTTAATCCGAGAAATTGAAACTAAATTGAATTTAAAAGTTTAAAAAAAGTTATTTTAATAATTGTTGATATTTTTTCTCATTCTATGAAAACTTTATCAACTCATTCAAACATTTAAAAGTAATTTTAACTAATTAATTGATAAATTATTCGCTGAAACAACGAATTGTTTCAATATAAGACTGAATTCGACTTTCTAAAAAAACTTTTCTTGTTCCACGAGTTGTCATGAATTTTTTATTTCCTTATCACGTGACGTCGGTTGAAAAGTGACATAATCTCAGTTGTGCTGATTTTCAGATCAACTAGAAGAAACAAAATCGAATTTCAGAATAATTCCGACCATTTTATCGCTGGTTGAAACTAAAAACATTTCAAAATGTTGACACTAGGGGCGCTAATGAGATGCTGAAGGCTTGATTTGAAAAAGTCATTCAAGCAGAACTAAACATCTCGAAGGTTCTTGTTGATTTTGACTGACAGATTGTCCCAGAGCAATAGTACATGATTAGATAGAGCTTATGTCATGATTGATGACGTCACAACGATGTACTATAGAACTGGGACACTACTGTAGCCGTAGAACGAGTCTGAAACGAAAACATCTGCGTCTAGTAAACTCTTCAAAGATTCATCAGACAAATTTGAAATATTTGAAAAGTTTAAATTATTTTAAAACAAAGAAATGACAACGCCCTTAAAGTTTTATAATTTTATTATTAAATTTGGCTTTAACAACAAACGATAAAAAATCTGCTCTGTTTTCAACTTGAAATGAAATTTGACAAAAAAACTTTTCATCTTAAGATCAAAACGTAAGGAGTGAATCACTAAGATTTATCAGTAACAAGTTCACAACAAACTTCTAATAATCTTTAAAAGTTTAATCGAAGAACGAGAAAATATTTTAAAAAAGTTTCTGACGTCACAAAAAGAAATAAATAAGCAAAAATGAGAGAAAGACGAAAAAAGTGTTACGGTTGAGTTGCGTCTAAAAAGCTTACGTAACATTTCGATTTTGATCAAAACTTTAAACTTTTATTATTCAAATTTCGATTTTATTTATTAAATTTATTGAAAACAAAAATTTTTTTATTTAAAATAAAACTTAAATGATCAATTGTTTCAAATGTATTGTATTTCCACTACATATAATATAAATATTGATTTGACAAATTATTGTTTGTTGGTTTTAAACGTCATGTGAAAATGTGGAATATTTAAACATGTGATACACTGACCAGTAGGTGGGGGCATTGAGCATACAATTTGATGACCTTTAAAAATGTAAAACTCAAAACTTTGAGATTTTTGTTAGTACAAATTTTTCTTAAAACTTAAATGATAAAAAATCTTTTCTTTTAATTAGAAAATTTGTTTTAATATAAAATTAATTTTTAAAGTTAGTTTTATATGGGGGTGTAGCTCAGATGGTAGAGCGCGCGCTTAGCATGCGCGAGGTACCGGGATCGATGCCCGGCACCTCCATTATCTTTGACTGATAAATTTTTTCTTAAAATTTAAAATACAGAAAAAATACTTTATTTTTAAAATTATATTTTTAAACTTACTTTTACAAAATTTTTAGCACTCTATTAATAATATAAATGAAGATATATAAAAGAATGTAAAAAGTCACAAACCTTAGAGAAATATTCGAAGAATTAAATAAGAAGTAAATTAATAAATATTATTGCTTGAATGTCTATCTAAGAAAATTGCTTCAATAAGTTAAAGCATATGAGATAAAAGGTTGGTTGCGTCATATCCAGGAAGCAAACTTCTCTGTGAATATGCTGAAATATAGCAAAGTGTAATTAGTATTCTAAAGAAATATAATTTCAATTTGTCATATTAAAAAGACTTTTAATTAAAGTGACAGCAAATAAGATTTCTGACGATATAGTCTTTGATCTTAAGAAGTATTTAAGGATCTGTCATGTTTTCAGTTAGTTTTAGAAAAGTATTTTTGTCTCTCGATTTTATGCAAATTACCCTTTTTCTTTTTTGATTTAAAATCTTTAAACAAAAATGTAATTAGTGTTGAGTCAGCTACTAGTAGATAAACAAATATATTTTATCATTTAGTTTGACAGATACAAGCTTAAATTGGTTTTCTTGATTATTTTATTAACTTCAAATTTTTCTCTGCAAGATTTATTTATTATCATAATTTGAAAAATCGCTGATATGCAAATTAGTCACGTGCTTCTGCTCATTACCATAGTAGCGATCAAAACACAAAGTGAATTAGAGAAAACAGGAAGATGGAAAAGCTACATTTTCCGAGAAGATGACTCAGGACATATGATTTGGTCTCTATCAAATCAATCATCATCAGATCATCTACTAACTGCCTTCTACAAGAACAGCATCACTGAAAACGGGTAAGTTGACGTCATCAGTACATTGAATTACGTCACACTTCGCGCAGTTTCGCTTTCATCGATATCCGCACAAGTTCTCGCTTCAATAACTCGATGCAAGCTTATGCAGCTGGATTCGCAGAAGGACTTCTCACCCGGGACCTCATCTCTCACAAACTCTTCAACGCTCGCAAAGGTCTTCACATGTTGTGTTTTAGTTCGATGACGTCACGTTTCTACTCACCACAGACCACTGCCCACTAGTGTCCTCGAAATGTGGAGAAGCTTTCAAATTCTTTCAGAATAATTTACGATTCATGAAAGAGATGATTCGGACCAACCCAACCAGTGATTACTGGCAACAAGTTTGTGGTCGCTAGTCCCTCAAATGCTGACCACTAAGTCATGTCTGTTAGGTCAAACTGATCCTGCTTCAACTGCAAGGTCTCGAAGACGGTTACCATGGTAACAGCAAGATCAATTTCACTCTCAGACTTGAACCCTTTGGTTTGATGTAATGATATTTGACCTGATGACGTCATGCTCGATTGAGTCGCGCGTTTGTTTTCAGGATGTTATCGAGCGATCATGAGTTACAAGAGATTCTTTACGCTGTTGGAAGTCGACGTAAAGCGACGCCAAAAGACGTTCCGCTTGAATGCTCTGGGCTCATCAAGCTTCTTCCCGACTACTCGGACCTATTTGTGGGTCATTCCACTTGGAGACCGTTTTCGACCATGTTGAAAATCATCAAACACTATCGGTTCCATTTCACCAAACTTGACGGTAATTTAACGCTTCATTTCCCGTCAATTTAATTTTTTAATCTGATCGTCAACAGGAAGAGAGTACCCTGGTAACCGAGTAGCCTACACATCTGAACCTGGCTATCTCTTCTCCTCTAATGATTGGTACATCCTTTCATCGGGACTTGTGAGTGTCTCATCACTCTTTATGATGTCACTCAAGCACATGTAACATCAGGTAACCATGGAAACGACAATTGGAAATCACAATTACAAAAACGCGAGACAACTAGTGACGAGCGATCAGATTTTGGAATGGATTCGAAACTTAGTCGCAAATCGACTCGCTGCTGATGGCGGCACCTGGTGTCAGACCTTCAAACGCTTTAACAGCGGCACGTAAGTGATGACATCATCAGCAGTGTTTGTAGTAAATGACGTGTAGTTACAACAACCAATGGATGATCGTGGACTTCAAGCAATTTAAGCGAGGGAAGTCGCCGAAGCGTGACGACGGCTTGCTCTTCATCCTTGAACAGATTCCGTGAGTTGAATCGATGATGACGTCATGACATGCGTCACATCTAGTTTTTTCAACAGAGGTTTGATAGTTTGGAAGGATATGACGGAACATTTGGCCGAAACAACATTCTGGCCGAGTTTCAATTACCCGTGTGATAAAAAAAGCCATTTTTGTCATCGGCTTCAACTTTATTACCTTTCAGCTACTTTGAGCAAATTCAGCGCGTGGGTCGTTTCCTTGACTACAACGGCAAATCTCAATATTACCAACTAGCTCGGGATCAAATCTTCACACGAAATCAGTCAAGCGTGACCGATATAGCTGATATGTTTAAACTAATGAGGTTATGAAGCTTCTATCGCGTTTCTGGTGACGTCATTGTGTGATCTTACAGATACAACAACTTTAAATACGACCCTTTGAGCAAAGGTGACCCTTCAAAAGCGATCGCATCGCGCTACGATCTTTCTCCGATCTTCCCGATGCTGTACGGAGCAACTGACGCCAAAGTCACGGACTCTTCGTTGCGCGAGTGAGTGACGAAAATGGCCGATATTGAAAACGCGCGATGCAATTCGTCGTTTGCAGAAACTTTGAGATGATCGCTGAGTGTGGCCCTACTCATGATGACGTCACACCGTTTCGATGGAGCGACTTCAGTAACCGCGGCGTGGATCACCGCGGGATGCCAGAAGAGTTTAAATTTACACCGATTCTCGTCACATGGAAACCGATTAAATAAAACATAAAATCGACGAGCGAGCGATCGAGCGACACATGTGACGTCACGTGACGTGTTTGAAGTTCGTTTCGTTTATTGGATGTTAAAAAAATTCGCAAAAAATTCTTTCGTTTGAAACTGAACGAAAAAAGGAAGCGGCGGCGGCGACGACTACGGCGGCAGCGGGTGGGCAGAGGCATCAGAGACTCTCAAATTTAGCTTGATTCTTTTTTAGTGAAGAGATAAGCAGATTTGTGTTCGGATCTCGAAGTCCCTGTGACGTCAGCTCAGCTAGTGATAAGGCGATGAGATCAAGGGCACGAGATGCCACCTGCCTCCTGTCCAAGAAAATGTGGGTCAATTGAGTGATTGGTTTAGGACCAGACTTACTTGTGCTTGCCAGGAGATGAGAAGCGGCCCGGGTCTGTATGGTACATTTCAAGTAACTTGTCCACAACAACTAGTATGTGATGGGGTTTGCCCAACATTCGCCAACAAGGCAGCTGCAGATGAGGATTAAGTAAAGATCAGGTGAAGATGAGGATCAGGTGAAGATGAGGATCAGGTGAAGGATTAGATGAAGATGAGGATCAGGTGAGGATTAGATGATGAGGATCAGGTGAAGATGAAGATCAGGTGAAGGTGAGGATCAGGTGAAGATGAGGATCAGGTGAAGATGAGGATCAGGTGAAGATGAGAATCAGGTGAAGATGAGGATTAGATGATGAGGATCAGGTGAAGATGAGGATCAGGTGAAGATGAGGATTAGGTGAAGGTGAGGATTAGATGAAGATGAGGATTAGGTGAAGACGAGAATCAGGTGAAGATGAGGATTAGATGATGAGGATTAGGTGAAGATGAGAATCAGGTGAAGATGAGGATTAGATGATGAGGATCAGGTGAAGATGAGGATCAGGTGAAGATGAGGATCAGGTGAAGATGAGAATCAGGTGAAGATGAGGATTAGATGATGAGGATCAGGTGAAGATGAAGATCAGGTGAAGGTGAGGATCAGGTGAAGATGAGGATTAGATGAAGATGAGGATTAGGTGAAGATGAGAATCAGGTGAAGATGAGGATTAGATGATGAGGATTAGGTGAAGATGAGAATCAGGTGAAGATGAGGATTAGATGATGAGGATCAGGTGAAGATGAGGATTAGGTGAAGATGAGAATCAGGTGAAGATGAGAATCAGGTGAAGATGAGGATTAGATGATGAGGATCAGGTGAAGATGAAGATCAGGTGAAGGTGAGGATCAGGTGAAGATGAGGATTAGATGAAGATGAGGATTAGGTGAAGATGAGAATCAGGTGAAGATGAGGATTAGATGATGAGGATTAGGTGAAGATGAGAATCAGGTGAAGATGAGGATTAGATGATGAGGATCAGGTGAAGATGAGGATTAGGTGAAGACGAGAATCAGGTGAAGATGAGGATTAGATGATGAGGATTAGGTGAAGATGAGAATCAGGTGAAGATGAGGATTAGATGATGAGGATCAGGTGAAGATGAGGATCAGGTGAAGATGAGGATCAGGTGAAGATGAGAATCAGGTGATGATGAGGATTAGATGAAGATGAGAATCAGGTGAAGATGAGGATTAGATGATGAGGATCAGGTGAAAGTGAGGAACAGGTGAAGATGAGGATCAGGTGAAGATGAGGATTAGATGATGAGGATCAGGTGAAGGTGAGGAACGAACTTTATTGTTATGAACATGAGAATAAGCTCCAAGTAAATCGAATATCGGGACTTTTACATCTAAAAAGATACTAGCAACCCAAGTTTCATTCCAACCTCGTTCAACTGATAGTTTCTCCAAATAACCAATCAGAAAATCTGAAACACCAAGAAAATGGTTCAACTGGTTGCTAAATGGCTCAACTGGTTGCTAAATGGTTCAACTGGTTGCTAAGTGGTTCAACTGGTTGCTAAATGGTTCAACTGGTTGCTAAATGGTTCAACTGGTTGCTAAATGGTTCAGCTGGTTGCTAAATGGTTCAGCTGGTTGCTAAATGGCTCAACTGGTTGCTAAGTGGTTCAACTGGTTGCTAAATGGTTCAACTGGTTGCTAAATGGTTCAACTGGTTGCTAAATGGTTCAGCTGGTTGCTAAATGGTTCACTGGTTGCTAAATGGTTCAACTGGTTGCTAAATGGTTCAGCTGGTTGCTAAATGGTTCAGCTGGTTGCTAAATGGCTCAACTGGTTGCTAAATGGTTCAATTGGTTGCTAAGTGGTTCAATTGGTTGCTAAATGGTTCAATTGGTTGCTAAATGGTTCAGCTGGTTGCTAAATGGTTCAGCTGGTTGCTAAATGGCTCAACTGGTTGCTAAATGGTTCAACTGGTTGCTAAGTGGTTCAACTGGTTGCTAAATGGTTCAACTGGTTGCTAAATGGTTCAATTGGTTGCTAAATGGTTCAATTGGTTGCTAAATGGTTCAACTGGTTGCTAAGTGGTTCAACTGGTTGCTAAATGGTTCAACTGGTTGCTAAGTGGTTCAATTGGTTGCTAAATGGTTCAACTGGTTGCTAAATGGTTCAATTGGTTGCTAAGTGGTTCAATTGGTTGTGGTTCAATTGGTTGCTAAATGGTTGCTAAATTGGTTGCTAAGTGGTTGCTAAATTGGTTGCTAAACTGGTTGCTAAATGGCTCAACTGGTTGCTAAATGGCTCAACTGGTTGCTAAATGGTTCAATTGGTTGCTAAGTGGTTCAATTGGTTGCTAAATGGTTCAACTGGTTGCTAAATGGTTCAATTGGTTGCTAAGTGGTTCAATTGGTTGCTAAATGGTTCAATTGGTTGCTAAATGGTTCAGCTGGTTGCTAAATGGTTCAGCTGGTTGCTAAATGGCTCAACTGGTTGCTAAATGGCTCAACTGGTTGCTAAATGGTTCAATTGGTTGCTAAGTGGTTCAATTGGTTGCTAAATGGTTCAGCTGGTTGCTAAATGGTTCAACTGGTTGCTAAATGGTTCAATTGGTTGCTAAATGGTTCAGCTGGTTGCTAAATGGTTCAGCTGGTTGCTAAATGGCTCAACTGGTTGCTAAATGGCTCAATGGTTCAACTGGTTGCTAAATGGTTCAATTGGTTGCTAAGTGGTTCAATTGGTTGCTAAATGGTTCAATTGGTTGCTAAATGGTTCAGCTGGTTGCTAAATGGTTCAGCTGGTTGCTAAATGGCTCAACTGGTTGCTAAATGGCTCAACTGGTTGCTAAATGGTTCAATTGGTTGCTAAGTGGTTCAATTGGTTGCTAAATGGTTCAGCTGGTTGCTAAATGGTTCAACTGGTTGCTATTATAAAATTGAAACTACTCACTGAGAGGGAAATATCTTTCACTGCTGTTGTAGTTTCGACTAAGCGAAGTGATTTTGTGTTTGATGATAGTTGGTAAGTCCATCAAGTTGTCATTCTCAGCGTTGACGATTTCTACAAAGCAACAACAGATGAAGTGATGGTTGGTAGGCAAGCGCACAAACACCTTTCTCAATGATATTCGACCACAAAGACTCTACTAATGCGGTATCATGTTCACCAGCAGTCTCAATAATCTTCAATTTCACTTCAGCTAGTTCATAAGGATCAGCAAATTCAGTGTAGATCTACAAACATCTTCATCAGCCAACTCTTAGTTAATCAAGTCATCCTACCGATGTGATGTCATACAATCGCGAATTTAATGACGTCACGCAGTCGAGCTTGCCCATATCTTCCAAATGTTTCATCGTTTCCAGCTGAATCTGGGCAACCTACAAATGGGGCGTTAGTCTTGCCCTATCTAGTGGTCACTTACTTGAAGTTTGTCCTCCAACTCGTTGAGAAGTTGACCACAGTTAACCTGGTTGATGTTGGCGACCACTGACGTCAAGCTCTTTGCGTGGACGGTTGCCCGGGACAACAACTCGATTCTGCGGACCAGATTACGATCGTTCCTGTAAAAGTAGGGATAAAACTTGATTTAGGTCCAAAAGATGAGGATCAAACCCGAATTTTTCGGCCAACTTGATGAGGACTTGAGCAGCAGATAAATGTTTGTTGTTTCTTTCGTACCACTGCCACAGAAGATCATTGATGAGCAGATTGTTGGTTGATGGATTGATATCTTCAACCTCTGAAGCTCGGATCAAATATTTTTCAATGTAAGGAGACTCAATCTAAAAAATGAAATCTTAAAGATGAGGATTAAAGTAAACTAGAGGAGCTAACTCGCGTGATTTGCTCTATCATGTGACGTGACAGCAACCAATCATAGATGGTGATATGAAGAAATTCATCTGAGGCTTTCAAGGCAGTTTGAAGAGCTTTTTCAGCCTAAAATAAATCAATTAGTTGAATTAAAAGGAATGTTTGAGAGATTTACATAAATCTGAGCGTTCTTGGGAGTTAAAGATGAGATGATGGTTGAATTGGGCAAGTTATTGAGTTGTGGCGGACCAGGTTGAGTTGGGACACTTGGAGCTTGTGGGTGGCTCTCGGCTGCCACCAAGAGGTCGTTAAACATATCGATGATGCATTTGTAACAATCCATTCTAAAGATCAAACTCAGATCGTCAGAAAATGTTGATGAAAAATATGTCTTCACCTCGCTAGATGAGCGTTCTTAAAAGCAGGATCAACATCTGGGTCTTCAATCGCTTCTGGTGAATGATAGATACGAAGCGCGAGGTTTTGCTCATCGCGAAGCTTAGCTGCTTTCACACAAAGTTCGACGATTCCATCAAAATAGTGAACTGTAGAAAGAGCTGATTAAAAAAATGACCAGCTGATAGCTAATTGGTTGAAATAGGAACCAGCTGATAGCTAATTGGTTGAAATAGGAACCAGCTGATAGCTAATTGGTTGAAATAGGAACCAGCTGGTAGCTAATTGGTTGAAATAGGAACCAGCTGATAGCTAATTGATTGAAATAGGAACCAGCTGATAGCTAATTGGTTGAAATAGGAACCAGCTGGTAGCTAATTGGTTGAAATAGGAACCAGCTGGTAGCTAATTGGTTGAAATAGGAACCAGCTGGTAGCTAATTGGTTGAAATAGGAACCAGTTGGTAGCTAATTGGTTGAAATAGGAACCAGTTGGTAGCTAATTGGTTGAAATAGGAACCAGTTGGTAGCTAATTGGTTGAAATAGGAACCAGCTGGTAGCTAATTGGTTGAAATAGGAACCAGTTGGTAGCTAATTGGTTGAAATAGGAACCAGTTGGTAGCTAATTGGTTGAAATAGGAACCAGTTGGTAGCTAATTGGTTGAAATAGGAACCAGTTGGTAGCTAATTGGTTGAAATAGGAACCAGTTGGTAGCTAATTGGTTGAAATAGGAACCAGCTGGTAGCTAATTGGTTGAAATAGGAACCAGTTGGTAGCTAATTGGTTGAAATAGGAACCAGCTGGTAGCTAATTGGTTGAAATAGGAACCAGTTGATAGCTAATTGGTTGAAATAGGAACCAGCTGTTGATAGTTAATTGGTTGAAATAGGAACCAGCTGATAGCTAATTGGTTGAAATAGGAACCAGTTGATAGCTAATTGGTTGAAATAGGAACCAGCTGGTAGCTAATTGGTTGAAATAGGAACCAGTTGATAGCTAATTGGTTGAAATAGGAACCAGTTGGTAGTTAATTGGTTGAAATAGGAACCAGCTGATAGCTAATTGGTTGAAATAGGAACCAGTTGATAGCTAATTGGTTGAAATAGGAACCAGCTGGTAGCTAATTGGTTGAAATAGGAACCAGTTGATAGCTAATTGGTTGAAATAGGAACCAGCTGGTAGTTAATTGGTTGAAATAGGAACCAGCTGATAGTTAATTGGTTGAAATAGGAACCAGCTGGTAGCTAATTGGTTGAAATAGGAACCAGTTGGTAGCTAATTGGTTGAAATAGGAACCAGCTGGTAGCTAATTGGTTGAAATAGGAACCAGTTGATAGCTAATTGGTTGAAATAGGAACCAGCTGGTAGTTAATTGGTTGAAATAGGAACCAGCTGATAGTTAATTGGTTGAAATAGGAACCAGCTGATAGCTAATTGGTTGAAATAGGAACCAGTTGATAGCTAATTGGTTGAAATAGGAACCAGCTGGTAGTTAATTGGTTGAAATAGGAACCAGCTGATAGTTAATTGGTTGAAATAGGAACCAGCTGATAGCTAATTGGTTGAAATAGGAACCAGTTGATAGCTAATTGGTTGAAATAGGAACCAGTTGATAGCTAATTGGTTGAAATAGGAACCAGTTGATAGCTAATTGGTTGAAATAGGAACCAGTTGGTAGCTAATTGGTTGAAATAGGAACCAGTTGGTAGCTAATTGGTTGAAATAGGAACCAATTATTTTTACGAACCAGCTTGTAGTTGTTGACACACTAGGGGTAGGTTGACTGAATGAGCGATTTGTAGAAACAGTTTAAGAGCTTCGTTTAAAGGTTCATCTCGTTTTGTTGGTGGACTTGTCTTCGCTTGTATCAACAACTCGTTTGCCTGCAATCAATTTATCGATGATCGAAGTGATGACGTCATCATCGCTACTCACTTGCGCGCAGATGAGATCTTCGGGTGAGTAGAAATCAGGGCAAACTTCTCGAAGCTGCGAGCTAAGGGCACCGATGGTATTGTGGTCGTTCATAAATTGACTGACCAGCCCGGTCACTAACGCACAACAAATCTGCGCGCAATCGCCATGATGACGCAGTCATTGATGACGTCATCAGTTACTTACTGATTTGCCGGTGATAACAAGATCGTGAAAGATCGCGTTGCGTAGCGCTATTTTGACATTCTGCAACAAAACAAGTTTGGTGAACTGTGGACAGGTGGGCCGCGGACCACTTACTTCGTCTAGATTTTCAAAGATGACGTGGACACGATGATGTAAGATGAGACGCCACAAACCGAGTACTTGTATTGTGACGTCAATCAACTTATACAGCTGATTGATAAAACCTAATTCAGCTGCTGACGCTTCAGCTGGAAAAGTGATTTCATCTCATTTGCATATAAGCAACAGCTACTCACTCACCGCAATACTTCTTCTGTAGTTCGAGATGATGACTGGAACTGGGCGAGTGGTTAGGGTTTCGATGTAAGCCGCGCATCAGCGTTTGATTGACGTCTCTGTGGCAACATGATGGCGTAGTGATGACGTCACGATAGCTTATGAAGAAACTAACTTGACGAGGGCAGGGACTAGACAGTATTTGGACATAAACTGTTTGAGGTTCTTCAAACCCTCAATGATCGAGACCACGGCATTCAATTCGATTCTGCTTACTGCCTGTATGGGGTGAGAGGCGAGGTCAAGGTGCTGACAACTCGAGAAGGCCTCACAAAAGATCGCTTCTTGCCGCTTTCAGTGACAAAGTAGTCTTCGATGATGGTTCCCTCCCAAATTGGTCGAACGATCCGAGAGAAGGTCTTGAAGAGTCCTTGCTGCCGATCCGAGTAGAAAGACACAGATCCTGCGAAGATCGGATGAGGAAGAGAATGATTGAGGCGAGAGTACCTGTTTGTAGTTGAGAAGTTTCGATTGTGGGTCGTTGTCGGGTTCGGGTTTGTAACGGGGTACTGAATGTTAATGGTCCTGAAAATTGAGATAGTTTGATGAAATATGGACCAGTGAATAGGTCAGGTCACCTGGGTGTCTGTGCTCGTTCATGGTAGAGCTGTGAATCGGGGACAATGGGGGAGGGAAAGAAGAAAAGTTGATAGTGTCCCCGGTTGCTTGGTTAGATCGTGTCAAGGCAGGCAGCAAGTTGTCCACGTTAATACCACCAAATTGGAGAAATAAAGAGATGGCCCTGTCCGAGACCCGTTTGTCGGTGGCCATATTAGATGTAGCGAGGATGATGCAACAACAAACAGCTTCTCCTTCCTGAAAGCAACAAGTAAAACTAGGGCACTTTGGGGCGGGGCGGAAGTCACATTGTAAAGCTTAAAGAAAGCCTCGATGCCTGCACTGTCTGGGTCAGTAGTGGTCTCGAGTAGATAGCGAAGTTGGTCCACAGGTCTTAGTTTGTAGAAGATATGACATCCCTGTGGTTCAGTGGACAGGTCAATCACATGACCACTACCAACAAGTCACGTGTTCACCTGTGACGTCACGATGATGTACTCGGAAGGTTGTTGAAGATGTTGGAGGACATGCACTGGAGGATCCGGGGGAATTCCCTCTGATAAAAGGCGCGGTAGTCGCGCGATTGTAAGATCTGAAAGAGGAGATGGGGCCTCTGAAATGGCCCATGAACGTCCATCAAGTGGAAAGCTGGTCTAGAAATAAAGTGTAAGCGAGCTGGGGATGGTCAGGGGTCGTATGGGGCACCTGGTTCTCCTTTAACTGCTTGTCGAAGGCAAACATATCGCCATTAACGAACCACAACACTGCGTCATCGCCACTCGTCGACGCCAGTAGCAACGAACCTGTCAATCACAAACAGCTCGATTGATGACGTCATGAAGTGATGACATCATTACACCTGAACGGTAGTAGGCAGCGTGGACTGAAGTCGGTCGTTGGACAGATGAGTTGGTAAAGCCAGGAGGTAAACGGACATGGACAAGATGAAGACCTGTGGGTCGATTCCCACCACTGAGGGACACTGTTGAGGATTGAAAGGAGACGGAAGTGACGACGAAGTAGATGCGGATTCCCGATTGAGTGATCGCGACAAGATCGATGTGACGCGATTCTTGTAACGTCACTGGTGAGATATCGACGATATCACTGAGATTCGAAGGTTCGATTCCATTCGCGATGCTTCGCGCTTTTTTGCGGATTGCATCGAGATGCATTTGGGACACACGACGGAGACCAGTCCCATCCTCGCCTAGGTCATACACCTGAAGGACATGGGTCAATGTGGTCACGTGATCGGGTCGCTACTCACCGCGATGGTTCCTTTCTCAGATCTCGTGTACAAAACATTTCGCGTTTCATCACATGTCACCTGCGCGATCGCGTCTGCACATGACGATGATGAGAGCGACACCTAGTGACGTCATCACTCACTCACCGTTTTCATTAATCCAAAACTGAGATACAGCAGAAGGGATGAGAAAGGACAAGCTGCTTCGTGAATGGTTAATTTTCTGGCAACTACTTCGAAACCACGAGCCGTTGGCATGGTAATCCACCTCATATAAACAACCATCTTTTCCACCAGTGAAAATTCGTCCACTAGAGGTCCCCATAGTTTGCATGAGATAAGTGCTATCGGTTGGTAAGGTGAAAAGCGGATCAGGAACAAGATGCATCTCTTTTGAAGGATCTGTAAGATGATTGGTAGATTGGACAGTTCCACGTAAACGGGTTTACCATTTTCAGTAAAGCTAACTCCTAAGATAACGATGTCAAGAGGTGTTGTTAGCACAAGAAGATACTTGACATGATCGCGGAAGATGCCTAGCAACCAAAAAAGTATGCAATTGGTTAAGAGATTTTTCACGTGATACAGACCTTCTTTTGGAGTAACTAAGGCGACGCTGAGAATTGTTTCATTCAAACCAGCAAAGTAAGCTAAGTCATCTCCTTGTTCATATCTCCATAGAAAAATATCTGAGTCAATAGTTAACCAAGCTCTCCTGATTGAAGCGAATACACCAATCAGACAGTTGCATTGCATATCTAAAATATGATTGGTTAAGGAAACAACAAAAACAGTTTTAAGAAATCAACTAAGGATACGGGCAAATTGCTCAATTAATTCTGGTGGTAATGGGACTCTCTTGACTTGTGTGACAAGTGGTAAAGAAGGAATATTAGAGGTCGGATAATCACTGTCTTGCATTCCACTGCAGCTTCCAGAATCTGAAGATGATATCTCAATTATAATTTGTTAAGTTTACACAATCATTCAACATACAGATGCTGCTAATCTGAAGCTTATGAGAAAGGTCTGCACATTCTCTATCTTGGTATAAACATTTTTTAACTAATTGCGAACATTCTTGAATATTATCACAATTAGAGATGAGACCGGCTTCTTCATTTGACAAAATTACCATTTTTTTAATTCAATTAAATAATCAGCTAAAATCAAATCGGTTTTATTGTTTCAATCAAAATCTGTAAATATTGTCAAAAAACTTTAATAAAAAATATTCTATTAATTTAGATTCATCAAAAAAACAACTATTTAAAAAAGATATTTTAGTGATGAAAAATCTATGATCATGAAACTCAACATGGTAAAATTGATAATTTTATAATAAATTTATTAAATTAAACTTAAATATAATATTGAAGTATAATTCAATGAAACTTAACTTAAGCAGATATTTTTGTTTAAAACTATTTTTACATGACTTCAAATAAATCATTATTTTTTTTATTTTTCATAAACAAACATTAAATCAATACAATCTAATGTAAAATAAAATTATAGCTGGCAAGTTTTATTGGTGGACTAAGTTTAGCCTATTTTTATACTAAATAGTTTGTTCATGATTTTTTTTCAAATTTTAACAAAATAAAGTATTTTATAGTTGAAATAAATATTAAAAGCTGAAGATTAGTTATAAAAGGTAAATTTAAAAAATGAGATGTCAAAATTAAGTATAAAATGATAAGTTGAAAAATATTGTAATTAATAAAATAGAGTTCAAATATTCCATTAGATAGGTCATTAGATAAAGATTTTAAAAACAAAAATATAAATTTTCGAAAAATGTTTAATTACTTTTACAAATGATATGTATTCAGATAAATAAAAATTTAAGATCGCATAACAAGAATATTTTAAAATTAAAACATTACCTTAATCTTTGTCTAATAAAGTTAAAAGACTAAGTTGTATACAAATATGAGATTTTGTTAAACAACATATTCCAGGTCATTCAATAAAACCTAATTATTTATAAGAAAGCTGTCAGAAATAGTTTACAAAAATTAGAACACAATTAGTTTGAATGTTATTCCAACCAAAGTCTATTTGAAATTAAAATGATGCTTCAATACAGACAACTGAATTAGTTGTTTCTTTATTATTTTTAATTTTAATAAAAAATAAGTAGAGAATATTTGAAATTAAAATGATGCTTCAATACAGACAACTGAATTAGTTGTTTCTTTATTATTTTTAATTTTAATAAAAAATAAGTAGAGAATATAAAAAAATTAGAAGGATAGTAGAAAATAAGAAATATCACAATTATATAGGGAACTTTAAATTAAGTTATAACATAAATGGCGCCATAAATAAAAAGTCCAAAATGTTGACATCGACTGAACAAATTAAAGACATAAATTTAATTTCTTCTTCTTCAACTACATATAGAGAAACGATTTATTTTTTTGGAAGATTGAAACATTTAACTAAAGCAGTTTGTTTAAAAATCACAACTGATCGAGTAATTTAACATCTGATGATTGAACTTTACTGGTAGACGAAATCAAAACATGAAATGAAAATTTTACATTACAATTCTTATGATATTATATAATGAGATAGCTATCAAAAAAAAGTTTAATTAAAATCTAATTAAGTGGAAAATTAATAAATTAGGTTTTTCAAGTTTCCAGTTATATTTTGCAATTTAAAGAAACTATAATTAATAAGATAAGTCAGAAAATAATATTATACTATTACTATAAAAACTATTTTATTACTTTTAGCAATTAGTTAAACTTGTTTTATAACAGTTGCTGAAATAATTCACGAAGTTATAAGGCTTTAAGAAGATTTTAAGAACAGTGATTAAAATTAAGTAAACAATGATATTATATTTATTTATATATTTAATAAAGATTTAGTACCTCTTTTCAAAAATTAAGTAGTTAATGCTTCCAAAATAGTGCACTTTATTTAAAAATCAATCTGTGTTGGAAAAAGTAAGCAGAGTTTTGACTTGTTATTGTGCATATTTAAATTCAAGAAAATACTTCAAAGACTAATGTTGTATATTGGAAGATCTCATGAATGAAAACTGCATTTATTCAAAATTTATCTTAAATAAAAAAACTGAAAATTATTATTTTATAGGCTTATTTCAAAAATTTATCTAAATAAACTCAACAATTTGTATAATGTTTACATTAAAAATGATAATTATTATAACCCGGTGTAGTTTATACTGCTTATTAACAAAATACATCTGCCAAAAGTGTAAATGTTTTCAAAGATATGACTTACATTGTAAAGTTCTCTGTAAATAATGCTAACTTTCACTTTGCATGATGCAACTTTTTTTTAACATCTTATAATTTCAATCTTAATCAACAATGTTTCAGATCTTAACTATCCAAAGCATTTAATTTCAAGTTTTTAAGTTAATTGCCCTTCAAAAGCTTTTGCAAAATATTGATTAGTTTTTCGATTTCCTTTGAAGCTCGAGACTTATTAATCTAGGAAGTACTTATATAATTTTAAATTTCATTCACGTTTTTTAAACTTTCTTATATATATTTAAAATTATAGATATACTTACAAATTGATTCGGAGTTAAAAATTATGAGTTTATTAATGTATAAACTAAGTTTATAGTTCTTCTGATCGAGCTTAAATGACTAAAAAATTGTGAGAAGATCGCAGTGACGCTTTCTATTAAACCTCTAATCATCGACAGTAAATACTATATGTACTATATACTAAATATGTAGAACTTTTTGTGAAGATCAATGTTAGGTGGGTAGCTTTTAGATATCTAGGTAAACAAAGAGCTCACGACTTGGCAACTTTGGGACTTGTAAAGATTCGATTAAACTTCACTCTGGTTAAGTTGGGCCAACGAGTTTTACACCTTAGTGTTTCACCCTCTCTATTTTATGACGCCTTCCATATATTAGGTTGGTCATTAGTGATCAAGTAATTCACTTCTATATTTAACAAGCTAATCTATCAGAAAAATTATTCAGTCAAGTATTCAGGTGTTGAGCATTTGTACGAGGTGAATAGCGGCACTACTACCTTGGACGTTTTGTGGAGTCAAATATTCAATTAAAGTCAACATACGCTAAACTGACATTGGCCAGATTGAAGCTTTTAAGTTTGCACTTCTATTTTGAATATAAGCTGATATTAAAATGATTCCTGATATGAACAAAATTTTACATCTCACACATTTGACTACTAACAACAATTGTACTAAACTTAGATTTTAAGATTTTATCGAAGCTACTTCCTAGAGTCTTAACAAGCTAAGATGAACGAAAGACAAACATGATGGTTAATGTTTCAAAACATCGATTTTTATTGGTCAGTTTCAACGTTAATTACCAAATATTACGCTGACTGGCTAGCAAGAATAGAAACTTGCCAAACTCTGATCTGATTATCAGTGTAACCAGCAAACAAGGTCTACAAATAAAATAGTTTAGCACAAAAATTGATAAAAAATATCGAGATTACCTGGCCATCAGAAGACCATGCCAAAGATAGACATTCTGGTTGACAAGGTTTGCTGGATTGGGTCAATTCAGGTTTTAGCTCATCGAGAAGAGCTTTGCCTTCAAGGTCCCAGATCTTAATGGTTGGGCCACAAGCAGCACATAGCCAGTAACGGTTTGGTGAGAAAGCAAGAGCGTGGATTTCACATTCACCGTTGCTCAAAGTGTACAGATGTTTTCCTGCAACCAAATTATTTGTCACTATTAGCTAGTAGGCGGCTATTTAGCTGACTATTGTAAGCCAAGCAGTGGATTAAAGTCATTGCTTGGACAGGGGTTTCATTGAATTCAGTGTGAGTTGAAATTATCTACATTACTAGTTCTACTACTAATTCTTTCACAAAGAAATCACAAGAGTGACAATATTTGCTGACAAATGGTGAGGACAGGTTGAAGTGAGGTGGGGGGAATCGATTACAAGGACGATGAATTTGCACTTTTACGAACTAATCACTCGTCAGAATGAAGTTAACTAACCTTCTGACACATCCCACAACATAGCGTGACCGTCTTTGCCTCCTGAAGCACATAGTGAGCCGTCTGGTGATACAGTGACAGCGTTGATAAAAGCTGTGTGACCAAAATGGTTGGTCTTCAACTTGCAATTAGCCAAATTCCACACCTGTAAATGGAATGAACGATAAAAAGATGGAAGATAAATCAGTTTGAGATTTGGCATCAAGTTGGTGCTTCAGTTGAATAAAACAGATGTTGATATCATTTGCAAATCTACTACCTTTCGCATAATAATGGCAGAATTAAGATGTCATCATGAGCGAGATAAATAAATAAAAATTTAATGTTGACTAGTAGCTTACTTTCACAACTTTATCCCATCCACTAGAAACGATGATGGGGTCAGTTTGGTTTGGTGAGAATTGTACGCAGGAGACCCAATCACTGTGTCCTTCATCCTACAATACCACTGTCATAAAATAAAATTGCCAAAAATAAACAGTGGCAAACTAACAACTATTGTGTATTTGCATTGTCCAAGAGTGTTCCACAATTTAATGGTCTTGTCACGAGATGCTGACACGATCTGACGATTATCACCGCTGAATGCAACAGACAACACATCTTTAGTGTGCCCAGTGAATCGACGGGTAGTGATACCTCTGAAAAAAAGACTTATTACAACAAAGAAAACAAAGAGATAAAAACATGGAGTTGTTGAGATTCAGAATTGCAGAACATCCTGTCATCACAAGTGATATGAATATGTTACTCATCATTATCTTAGTGGGAAGATGATCATCATTTACTGAAACTTACTGTTGAAGACTCCATAAGCGGAGATCTCCATCCCAAGAACCTGATAGAGCATATTGCCCATCAGTGGAGATAACTACATCAGACACAAAGTGAGAATGACCACAAAGTCTTCTGTTCATTACTCCATAAGCTAAATCTTCTCGAGTAATTTTCCATACGATCAGAGATTTATCTGCGAAGAAAGTTTTCATTTCAATTAAAAACATAAAAAAGTGAAATATTTCATGAAAACATTTTGATGTTTATAAAACTGATTTCTTAGAATACTTAACTGCAGATTATTAAGCTTGAAAATGTAAAAAGATAATTGATAAAAATCATTTCATAAACATAAAATAAGACATTCATAAGTTATAAAAATAATACTTGAAAAATAAATCGAATTAAACTTTATTTTAGTTGCATTCATGCTAATAAATTATATATATATACAACTTGAAATAATAAATGAAATAAAATTATTTAAGTGAAGAAAACTAAAGTCGAATCTAAAAATTATAAAAATATTAATAACAAAATTATAAATTATTTATAGATTTTCAATTACATAAAAAATATTTTGTTTTAAATTATAATGTTAAATTTATAATTCAAAATAAATTTCTGTTAAATACAATTTAAAAATTTTATTTTAAATTGTACAAAGAATATATAATTGATAAACTTAACATTTATACAATTTTAACTAAATATTTAACAACTAAAATTATTCTTAGAAAAGCTATTAGATGAAAAAGTAAGAAAATTAGAAAATACAAAAAGAAAATTGAAAATATTTCTGTATTTTATATAATAATTTACAAGTATTAATTAAAAGTTTTAGATATACAAGTTATAAAGAGAAAAAAATAGTTTTAATAAAAATATCCAAATAAAAAACATACAAGCAAAAATCAAAACTTAAAAAATACAATAAAAATCTTAGAAAAAATTGAATTACCTCTTGAGGCAGAGATAATCATCTCTGGAATTGCTGGGGTGGTTGCAATTTTAGTAACCCATCCTGTGTGGCCCTTTAGGTAACCTCGAAGGGTCATTTGCTCATTAGACATATTTATTTAATATACGTAAAGGCCTACAAGAACTAGTCTAACTCGTTGACACGAAAGAGCCGAAAGGGCTTAGAAGCAAGTTAGAAACATTACCATAAATTGACTCAAGCGGTAAAGTAAATTTTTACTTTTCAAAAATATGATTCCTGGATTGAACATAAAGTTTTAATAAACAAGTTGTTGAAAAAATAATGTAATATAAAATAAATAAGTGATTGCAGAAAAAAATTATTTATTAACCTAAGACGAAGAAATATGCTCTATTGATAATTAAATATGACTCAATGATCAAACATTTCTATTGCTCTGTTAACAACTAATTAGAAAAAAATAAATTAATTAAAGCTTTCTCTACCTACAAACTAATGTTATCATGTAGTCTATCCCCACCGTCATAAAATATTTTTTATCTACTTCTTTGACTGCTAGACTGTTTAACAAATATTTCTAATTAAATCGCAGTATTTTTGTAAGCCTGATGAGTTGCATGGTTAGTAACTAGCAAAAAATGTTGAAAATAGTATTTATTCATCGGTTTTATCGTTTTTTTATAATTTTTTAAATAACATTTATATGTATGATGAATATTGTTTTTAATTAAATCTGATAATGTAGATATAACGATAACTGCAAACCATATAAAAGCAATAAAAGCAAAGATTATGGTTATACTTTTATAAGAATAACTTTTGGAAAATATTGTAGACTTAAGAGTTTTAAATAATCAAATATAATATCAACAACATTTTTGTAAAGTATATATAAAATGAATATTTTTTAAAGCGATTCATCTTACAGATAGCTAGAAATAAAAAAAGAAACTTTTAAGCATCCTCAAACCCCAAAAACAAGATCTAAGTGAATTAAAAATGTATGTGAAAACAGTTCTATGTGAATAAAGCGTTTGTTAACCGAAGAGTCTTCAAAATATTATAGAACCTAACTAACTTTTGTTTGAAGTCCTGATCTTAGAGTTCCTGCACTAAGCTTTAATTCAGCTTCAATATTTTGTAACAAACAAAATATTTTGTCTTGCTGCACTATTAGACAAGAAGCAAATTTTTCGATGAAACTTTAAGTTTTTTTAGTAATTTGATAGGGCCTAAAAGTTGATTAATTTGTAGTCTGTTATAAGTGCCTAGTTGAAATAACCAGAATAATATTTTCAAATGTTAATTTTTTCATAACAAATAAGTTAAATTCATAAATATGTTTCTATTGCATTTAATTATTCAGACTTCGTACTTAAATTTGAGGAATGTGGTATTTTCAAATAATAAGTACATTTTCTAAAATACATATCTGATACTCAAAATCTAACTTAAGCCAAACAAATATAAAAAATCAATTGTTTGGTGCAAAATAGAATAACAGAAATTGTTTTACTATTTATTCTTATTTAATACATTTTATTGCTACTTCTTGAGCTAGACCTACTAGTGTGTATCAATATAGGTAATCTGTGTATATAAGTTTGATATTCTAGGAGAATTTTTTAATTTTGCCAGAAAATTTATTGATGATTTAGAGATTAGAAATTAATCTTTGATATTACATTGTCTTAAAAATAATTTTTGTAAAACATAAATACCGTAAATTTTATCACTACCTTTATCGCTTTTCTTTAACATGACTCTGAGGCGAAGAAGAGTTCCACAAATTTGGAAGAAAGCTGTCATTACTCCAATTCATAAAAAGGGTCCCAGAAACACTGCACTTAACTACAGACCAGTTTCGCTGACTTCAGTTATCTGCAGAACTCAAGAGCATAGCATCCACAATCATATAACCAGTCATTTGATGGAGCACCATCTAATATCTGACGTCCAACATGACTTTGTGAAACGGAGATCTTTTCTGACTCAACATCTCACTTTTCTTAATGAGCTTACAGCCCATTACGAAAGTAACACTCCTTGTGACATCATCTATCTCGATTTTGCTAAAGCGTTTGATTCTGTCCCACACACTAAGCTCGTTACTGTATTGAAAAACTTAAAAACCAACAGCTTTATGTTACAGTGGATTGAAGATTACCTATCAGGTAGAATCCAACAAACTCGTGTTGAAAGATCTTTATCTACTTCTAGTCAAATCACTAGTGGTGTTCCTCAGGGTTCTGTTCTGGGTCCCCTTCTCTTTTTAATTATCATCGAGGACCTCATTAGAAGATTAGCAGCAGTAGATGATGTCAGAGTGTTTGTGTATGCAGATGATATCAAGCTATTATCTTGTAATCCTTCAAAACTTCAAACTGCACTACACACTGTAGAAAACTGGTCTGCGAATTGGCAGCTCAGAATCCTGCCCACAAAGTCTAAACTTATAACCTTTTCTCGTAAACCAGCTGTAAATTGCTTGAACCAATACTCCATCAATCGATTTATTATTCAACGAGTATCTTCGGCCCTAGACCTTGGCATTACTCTATCATCTGACTTTAAATGGCGCAATTATGCTTCCAAAATCTTTGGAAAATCAATCAACTTTGTCTTTCTTATTATAAAGACCTTTAATTCTAAGAACCCATGCTTTTTCATCAATCTTTTCAAATTGTACCTACGTCCAATTCTTGAATACAATGTCAGTGCATGGATGCCATATCAAGTTAGTGATATCAAAAAAATCGAGTCTGTTCAGGCCACATTTACGAGATTAGTATATACTTAATATTAAATATGATAGTTATAAACATTGTCTCAGCCTCTTCAATTTAGATACTTTGGAAATTCGACGGATTAAATATGACTTAATTTTTATTTTTTAAATTATCCAAAATTTAATTGACATTCAGTTTGATGATTTCTTTTCAATTATTCCTTTCTTCAAGTTATTCTCAGACGACACACATTACACCTTAATAAGCCTATATCACCTAGTACATTTGTCAGAGCGAATTTTTTCTAATACCGTACAATTAATACATGGAATCAGTTGCCATCAGACATTGTCATGTCGAAGTCACTCGCATTGTTCAAAAAGAAGTTGAATCGTTATAATATTTCCAACATTGTCATTTCTATACTGTGATTTTTTCTCTTTCTTATATTATTAACATTCCATGTAATTGTTCACTGTTATATGCCTTGAGTGATATCGAAATACCATGTGTTACATCTTTTGTTTTCTAAATTTTTGACTAAATAGACGTTATTTGTGAGAATGTGTGTTAGCGAGAGGCGCTCTTTTCAGGTACCCTCCTTCGCATTTATTGAAATAAATAGATAAACTTTAATCTTTTGTTCTAGTTTAAAATCATTTTTTGTTCAACTTTTAAGTATTTAAAATTGATATTTATGAGTAAGCGAGCGAATTCTTTTGAATTTATGAAAGAATGAAAATCATTCAGCCATATATAATATCCATCTGAACATTCTTCAGCTAAATTTAACATACTTGTTCCAATTAAGTAAAATATCAGACTTATGAATTGTTTTTAATCCAAGTGCATTTTTCAACTACTTTTCATTGAAAATAATATTTTCTATGATGCTCCTTTATTCGATGATGTAGAATTTTCAAAGTTTTTATAATTATTTTCTCGTAATAAAAATTAAATTAGAGGAAACTTTTTTCTTTGTTTGTCATTCAAGCAAATCAATCTGTTTTTAAAAGAGCCTTCTTTTGTTAAGAAATGTATTATATCGTTATAAAAAGTTTCTTGTTGAATTTTGTAAGCAAAATTAAACTTTAGGTGTTTAATCAAGTCAATTCAAATTAGAATTTTTAAATCATTTTTTTAATTTCAAGGTAAAACTGTGAAGTATGAAAAGAAACTTTAACAAAATTACTTTGACTTTCATAATTTTGCAATTTTGTATAACTATTGTTGAAAGTGAACCCATAAGATGCTATGATGATGAGGAAGAATGTGTACAAGATGAGTTTTGTTGTTGTTCAGGAAGTAGGACTTTAATTAGTAAAGATTAAGTTAATTTATACGGCTTATTTGTATTTCAGATGAAATTATTTTGTCAGAAAAAGAAGTAAAAGTTTCTAAACCTGAGAATTTTAAAGTAAACCCCCAAATAAATGGATCAAACGGTGTTGTTGTGTTTAGTTTAAGTTGGAAAGTCAAAGGTTTATATAATTTTACAGAATTTATTTTTGAAATAACTTTGTAACATTTAGTAAAATAACTAATAAATTCGTAGTCTTCAAAGTTTTTATCAATTTTTTGATTATTATCTTTTACTTCATAATTTTTTATTCATTTTTTTAACTTTGTAGTTATTTTACTCCAATATTATACAAAAGGATTTACTATTCAAGTTGAAGCAACTCCTAGCCGTAATGTATTAGCAAAAAGAAGTTTTATTTTGAATCATCAATCTTTTTTGGAAGGTATATCAACTGATATGGTATGAACGGCTTTTTAGAAATAAAATAAAATCTTTTGATTTTTTTGTTGTATTTTCAGGTTACATTTAATTACAGTTTGAGAATTAAGCAATCGAATGTAACTCGTGAAAATATTTTACATTTTCTTATTAAATCGAATCCATCTGAACAATATACAAATGAATGGATTGAAGTCTCAACCTTAAATATTCCTTCTCAAGGTTTTATGTAAACAAAATCATCAATAAGTTTAAAGCCTCTTTCACTAAACTATTTACGAAGTAAATTTCTGTTGTAAAACGATATCAGTCATCTGCTAAATAATCTACATTCTTTTATTTTCTTATGAACTCAACTTCAATAAGAAGCTAATATAAGTAAATATCAAGATTTTTATACTTATTACACAATTCAAGATGATTTTTATATACAATATTACAATACTGACAGCTGATATTTTCTTTTTTCTTATATAAAGGTCTATCTTTTATATTGGCTTGTTTCAAATTATGATAACTTCAATAAGAGATAATGTATTTTTACAATTCTATTTTTGGCAATTAAAAAAAACTAGCTGATTCATATTTTTAGTATTTTCTATTTTTTTATTTTGATTTGTAATATAAATCTCTGATAAAAACCAAATTTAAACATTAAATTTTATCAACATAAATCTGTAAAAGTTGAAATTTCGTTATATAAATAATTGATTAAAAATATTTCAGAAGAAAATACGTCGTCATCAAATGCAGACAACATTAAAAAAAAGTCCATAATTTTGATATTTGTTTTATCTGGCTTACTTTTAATCTCAATAATAATTTATGAGTTGAAACAACGTTTGAGGAAAAGAGATGCAAGTAAATATGATTTTCTTAATTCTTTTTAAATATTTTAAATAAGATAAAATCTCAATACTTTTTATAAAACAACAGCATCAAATGAGTTCTTTTTAAAACACATAAACTTAAGAAAATATTCAGACATAAGCCTGTAAAATTTTAAAATATTTCAATAATTTCGGCTGTAAACGTTCTACTTCAGCTATAACAAAAGATTTCAGGTTTATTTCTCAACTTGTATTCAATCTTGGATTTGTTTGAGTTTTTTTAAATACTGATTTTCTTAATTTGATCTGTTGTATCATTTTTTTAAATACTAACCTTATCAAACCTTACACTTTCAAAATTTGCTAGTTATCGTTTGTTTCAAAAAACATTGCTATTCTATTGTTATCCCTGGGTTGAAAAAACAACAAATGACTACATTGTATAGTAATAGATTTATAGTAGTAAAATGCTACTGAAAATTATTTAATCATTAGATATTACTGAATATTTTTCAGGGGACAAAAGTAAAAAGGGCGTTTTGGTTTTAGTGCAAACTACTTCATCATGTGGTCGACCAAAATATTGGAGTTTTGTATCAAAATTGGCAGATATGTTTCGACAAAGAGGACTAAATGTATATTGTAATCTCTGGGAACTTAATCCGAGTCTTAATCTCCCTTTGGATTGGTTAATGAAAAAAATGAAAGTTTGTAATGAAGTAATTTTTGTTGACAACTCTCTTCAAACTGGAAATTTATCTTCCGAAAATACCTCTTACAAAATTGCACTTCAAAAGATGGAAAATAATTTTGATGGTTTGTCATACACCTTAAGATTAGTTTATTATTCAAAAAACGTTGAAGAAATTAACAGTAACAATTTCATAAATAATTTAAAAGTTTACGTTTTACCAAAACAGTTGAATAAACTTGTAACAGATGTAGTTGGATACCAACTACCAACATGTATGATCAATAACTTAACTTCAAGTTATTATAATCAAAAATAAAACCTCATACCATTTTAGAAACTATTTTTCGATTTCTTATTGTTTGTTTTTCTTTTAATGATTTTCATCAGTTGTTTATCATCTGAAAACTAATATTTTTTTAATTAAAGAGATTATAGTAAACTGCTTTTTGTATTTCGTCCATCAAAACTTTGGACTACAACAAAAATTATTTGTAAGCTTTTGAGGGAAACTAAAGCTTTGAGATTTTATGGTACGCTGCAAAGTTTTGTATATAAACTGATCTGCAGATTTTATCTATTATTATTTATTGTACCTTTTCGCCAAAATACGTACATAGTAAACAGTCATCGTAGCTGTTTCATCGAGTTCATAAATAGTGTGAAATAAATAAAATGTAATTGCATGATTGTGATTTCTTCAAATCTATGAAATATACTAACAACGTTTTATTGCCTATATAGAGGTCCATACTAAAGTAAAACAAAAAAATCAACAAATGTCTTAAGGTTGACAATTAGTGAGTTAAACTTATTTTTCTAGTATTAATGAAAATATGAATAACTAGGAATTAATTTTGAAATTATTTTTAATTTAATTAAATATAATTTTTATAAGCTTTGCGAAATGTTTACAAAAACACTTTATTGTTTATTTGAAAAAATACTTTAACTATATCTTTAAAAATACTTTAACTTTTAAATAATATCATCAAAATACATAACAAAATTATTGTTTTCTTAAAATGTAGTTAAGCTAAAGGAAAGATGAAGTAAAAATGATCAGTTATATAAGGATAAGCAGAGGTTTTGGTCTCTTAATCACCCTCAATAATTGGACTACTTACAGTTTTATTTTATTTACTATATTTTAGTTGTATTGAATAATACCAAACTTTCATTTTAAAGCTAACTTAGAAATGGCAATCGTTATAATTTTGAGGTAATAATCATAAATCGTAACATTTATACCCTTGAACAGAAAAATACTTTTGTGATTTTAAAATTCTATCATACTGTTTTCAAAAATTGATTAAAATCTTTTTATAAATGACAAATTAAAATCTTTACTGCAAGAAACATGCTTTTTAATGTTTTGATTTTGGCTTTCAATATTTTGCAATGCTGGAAATAGTCATATCAATTTTAGAACTAAATCGTCAATACTTAACTTTAGTAGATGCTGTCACCTAAAATCTGTTTAAAAAATTGAAAAGAGTTATGTGCTCTTTTTCTATATATATGAAAAGATTATAATTAATTTTTACAGCCAAACTTTCAACTGTTGGAAACACTAACTTTCTTGTTTAGATTCTCCGCGTATTTAATTTTACTATTTAATTGTAAAGTTGTATATTTTCTAATTTCAACTTCTACTATAAATAATTTGACAGATGTTAAAATAGTAAAAAAATACTTTTTTCAGTTAATAAGTTAATACAAATCTAAATTAAAACTTTACCAAATAAATAAAAAATATCTAGAAGAAAAGAATATTCAAAACAAAAAATTATAATTAGCTAAGAAACATTTCTATTTATAATTTTCTATCAAAACCAGGCTTGAAAGTATAAAATAATAGTTTAGTATTTTCCTTTTTTATAACAGACATATTGTTTTGAAATAATATTGAATCTAAAAGGGGGTTTTTGAACTTTATTAGAAATGGTTATGTTCTGTATGTCTAAAGTTCTTATCAAACAAATCTTATTAAACAACAATTTTTCTTTGAAGTCATTTAGGTGAGATAGTTGTAAAGTAATTACAACCTTATTATTCATATATAATTATATCGTATCTTTATTTTTTATTTATTCTAAATATTTATTTCATAAGAACATATGTTTTAATAATAAGCTATTATATATTATTTTAAATAATTATTTATGGTTATAAATTATATAATGCAGAAGCTTATGTTTGAATGGAATGGATGGAAAAAGCTTAATTTCTAGTGGTAATAGAAAAAATACAAATTTTGTTTAATTTTTTATTGGTTTGCCTTCATTGAAAAGTAAAAAAGTTTTTAGATTGAAATGAATTAATTGATATTTAGTGTTATTAAATTGTTTAGTGATTAGAATTGCTTTTTGTTATTTCAAAGAAATTATTATTCCTGTACCTTGGGGTCATATAAGTGGGAAGCAACTTGGAAACTCAAATAATCCTCCAGTTCTTTGTATTCATGGCTGGCTTGATAACTGTAATTCCTTCAAACCTCTTCTTCCTTTATTATCTAAAGGTAGGTTTTATTAAATTTATGCTTTTTTGATGACTTTATAATTAAGCTTAAATGATAAGTTATTGTTAAAATTCTTTTAAAAATACTAAATTAGAAATGAAAGTTGTGATTTCTTAACATACAATTTAAATTATATTTATTGATTAGTAGCTTTACTCCTCTTTATTAGTGGACCTATTCTGATTGTAAAAAGAGCAACAATCATTAATTCTTCTTTCTACCAACCATATCAAATTGACTGTTTTTAACTTTTTGATAATTTCATTTAGAAAAGTTTTATGTCTTGCTTGATTTGCCTGGGCATGGATTCTCTTCAAAGTTTCCAGATGGAATGTTCTATAGCATGTATGCTTATATAGATCTTGTTGAAAGAGCTCGGAACTGTAATTATATAATTTGTATTTTATTTCCTATTTATCTTTTTTATCCTTTTTATAGATTTCAATTGGGAAAACTTTAGCTTAATTGGTCATAGCCTAGGTAATTTGACAGGAAATTTTATGTTTTATGACTAAATTGATAAATAAAATAATTTCTGGACAACTAGTTTAAGCTTGCTTTTAATTTTTTCAGGAGGACATATTTCGTGCTTAGTAAGTTGTTTTATTTATTCTATTTTGTTTTGAGTAATCTATTTAATTTTTGCAGTATAGTTCAACTTTTCCTGAATATGTTGAGAAGTTAATTATTCTAGATTCTTTTGGTTTTTATCCACATAAAGTTGTAAGTGATCTCCTAAAGGTAATCCTAAAGATTTGAATAGATGAATTGTTTGTAGGCTTCTTGTAGAGATTCACTTCGCAAATCAATTCAGCAATATCATTCAATTACTAGTGAGGTGAAAGAGTATACATATGAAGCAGCCCTTGCAAGGTTTGATAACTTATTTTTAATCCTAAACCTTTTGTTATTGTAAAGAACTTCAGCTGAATAACATTTATTTTTTGTATTTTTGGATTTAAAATTTTAACTACATTCAATTAACAGGTTGCTTGAGGGTAACAAAAACTTGACCAGTACATCAGCCGAGATCTTATTAGAAAGAGGATTGAAAAGACATGAAAATGGTGAGTTTCAACCTCTAAAAGATTTGTAAATACTTTTCACCAATTAAATTTTGTAGGAAAGTTTGTCTTCTCACGTGATATACGACATAACTTCCGAAACCCTGTTTACATTAACGAAGTTGAAGTAAAATACTTCTTTAAAGAGATTACAGCAGAAATCCTTCATGTTGTGTGAGTACCTCATCTTAATCTTGTCTTTTTTTAATTATCTTAGCTTTTACATAATTCATTAAAAGTTCAAAAAAAGTCATTTTAGGTTGTCGATTCTTGCAATTATATAAAGTTTGTTCTACAAGTAAATTGTTTAATTAAATTTTTTTTTTAATTTCAATTAAAGCAAATTATTTAAATAATTTTTATCTTCTATCAACTTATGTTTAAGAGCTGATAATGGTTTGATGTCCAAGATGCCAGATATTAAGAATCTGAGAAACAAGGCTTCCATATACTTCTCATCTAGTCAAGTGTGTTGTTTTTATCAACAGATAAATTGTTTGTTGAACAAATTAATAATTAATTAAAATTAATAATTTAGTTTCTTGAATGGAAAGATGTTGAAGGTGACCATCATGTTCATTTGAATAATCCGCATAATGTTTGTGATCACGTGACCTCGTTTTTACGACGACCTAACAGGAAAAAAACCCTACATCAAGATGTTCATCCTGCTCCTTCTTCGAACATTTAACCCTGCCATTTCATTAGCAGCTTATTTATTTGAATTTGTAAATTGTTTGATTTACTGTGGGTCGTCATATATCTTTGTATAATTTCGTAATTTATAGAAGTCAGCTGTTTTCTCAATTCGATTTCTTAATAAATCAATTTGATAAAAACTAATGCTCGAAATAAACATATATGATTTAAAAAATAGATAGTTTTTAATTGAGCTGATAATTAAGTTTGTATAATAATATTAATAAATCAAACAAAAAATAGTTAATTATCATATTAGCTTTAACTTAGAGCTTTGCTTTTTGTTCGAACTTCTTTTTAAGGAGCTTTTTATATTGTATAGTAACTTGCTTTTAATTTTTTCTTGCTAACAATACATCAATATTAAGGAAATAAAGACTATTTAACAAAACTTATTAATTTTTACATTTGTATTAATAAAGCAATTACAAAATCTATAAATTAAAAATTAGTTAAGTTTATTATCTTGGTCACGAGGAAGAAAACGGTTTTTCTTAGCGCTGGAAACCACTGAGTTAAGAAAGGAATGAAGCTATTTAGCTTTTAATCAATTTTTACTCATTATCGTGATGGTTAGACAAAACTGAAACTCGTAATAAATTAGAAACATTTTTTACAGATTGATTGCTTGTTGACGACTTGATGCTGAAATTTACTGTATATTGAAAATAAGTTTTTGAATATTTTCGCGAGAGACATTAACTTTGTTTCTCATAGCTGAAGACTTCATAGCGTTTATTTGTTTCGAAGTTAATTTTAAGTTATTTCAAGTTTTAAAAAAATTTAGAAAAAATATCACTAGTTAAGATTTATTTTCAGTATAAGATACTTTAATATTAATTATTAGTAAAATAAATTTATGAATATGAGAAATTAGTAATCGATTAAAGAAACACTGGTTTTAATTTTAGTCGTAATTTTTATCCTTACTAGTATTATATGAGTAGCATAGAAAAACAATAACCCAGAACACGGCCGACGCTGCAGATAAGAAAAGAAAGCAAAAGAAAGATAAAAGGTTTCAGGGTGACTAAGCAATCTCAATCACATCCTTATAAAATGCGACCAGATGTGTCTCTGTTTATTTTAAGTATTTTCAACTTATTTACTTTTTTTTTTACTTATCCAACGATAATTTAAACATCCCTGGTAAATCTATTGACTTCTCAATGAAAGTACTTTTCAGCAAAGATCTGCTTTTCCTGTCAGAAATCCAGATTTGTTTATCACACAGAGTTATTAACTTTGTTGTAGTGCATTTAGACTTATTACCAACAGAATCATCCAATTTGAGTGTATTGCCATCGATTTAACCGGTCGTAACGGGCTTGTCCATCTTTAACTCAACTTTTTTGAATCGCCTAGCTGTGGGTAATTTACGCTGACCGCATTCTATTGCAAAAAGCCTAAAAACACGGAAAAAGAATGTAGAAGTATCTTAGGAACGGTTCGATACTTCAATTTCAAATTCTAAAACCAGCCAAATGTACTTTGTTTTGCGTAAACTGGTCTTTGTGAAAGTTTAATACGATGCCAAGCACCCCAATAATAGTAAGGAAATCTCACCGTTGAATATTGCTTCTTACGATCTTACCTTATGATCGCCTGGAAACAAAGGTTGTAGCCGCCTCCAGGTGATAAGAAGCTCTATGAAGCACGACTATACCTATAACGGTAAAAAATATTATAAACGTTGTCATGCACTTTTCGCACAAAGGAAATGGCGATTTTAGTCGTGGTTTTATATTTATTAAAAAGGATTTTAATCTGCGGCTTTAGCTGGTGGCTCTGCGTCGGTGTCAACGTGAAGGGTAAAGGGCGCTATTTTACAAATTTTTGAGAGCATTCATTAGAGGCAGAGCTTGCAAATGTTTCTTGAATCGACTTTTACATTTTCTTATTATCAACTTCCCTCGGCTCGAATGGAGGCATAAGAGATTTGAAAATCACATCTGGTCGCTAGGATAATCACAAGACTCGATGGTTTCTTTGAATACTTTCGAGATGAAAGATGACTTGGTAGAGACGTGTTACTTGTGTCTAGGGCTTTCTTTCATCGTCATAGAGCTGTTAATTAACATGATTAAGTCGACTATAGAAGCACATGAGAGAAAAAGCCGGTCATTTATAAATGTTGTCCCAATAAAGATGATACTTTTTACTTTTGATGTATTTCCTAAATGACATCTATTTGAATGAGTCTTTAAACAAAGAAACTTTTAATGACGATGATAAATATTTATTCAATTTTTTTATTATGACTATCTAAACCTGAAAAGGATTTCTAAATAGGTTTTCCAAATTGTACAATCTGTGTTGTTTGTCGGTATCTAGAAAAAATGAAGAGTTTAGGATTTTACTAAATGATATTACAAAAACCTCTTTTTACTAGATTACACTAATTATAATTTCAAAAAGCCTTTTTGCATACTTTAATTTTAAAGCTATTGTTTTTGAACTTTGATAAGCTATAAACTCATTAATCATATATATTAATCATATATATTATTTTCTTAAAGTTTGAACTTCAAGTAAATTTTAAAAATATTAGTGATTCTTTAATTTTAAGAATATTTGTTTGTATTGATTTACTCATGATTGTTTTAATAAATTTATTATACTTGAAATTTTGTAGTTACTTTAAAATAATTTTTTTTTTTGAATTAGATTTTTTTGAACACTTTTAATTACTTTTTTATAATGGTGATTTCCATTCTGATATAAAATTTTTAATAGCAGAACTTTTCAAAAGTTTATTTAACTAGATTCTTCAAAAACTAATTGATATCGATATATTTTATTTTAAATTCTGCTAAATAGTTTATTATTAAACATTTTATTTGATTATACAACTGCTTTAAAAAGTTTTTATAACTTTATATTCTCATCAAGTTTATTATTAACTATTATAAGCATATGCTTCATAACTTCAGGCTCTTCAAATCTAAAAAACAGCTTTTTTTTATTGTAATTTTATTTATTTAATTGTAAATAGAAGTTTCCTACAAAATCAACTTTCTTTCATTTTTTTTTCTCGAAAATGTTTGGAGAAAACAAGGCTATAAGTATTTTTATTATACATAATCTATTTTGTAGAGAAATTATTATAAGTTGTATTTGCTATCTTTTTGGTATTTTAAAAAATGATCAGAAAAAAAAGAAAGTCATCAGATCAGGTTTGAACTTATGATTTTGATAGAAATTTTGAATGTTTTTCTTGAATCATGTTTATGAAAAATCAAAATATGAATTTATACAACTTTATATTATATTATAATATTAGCTAAAATGTTATTTTTAAATTTGTTTGTTAATCTAAGAAAAATGTTTTTAATCTATTTAAGAAGAATTATATCTAAAGATAATTAAAATATTATTCTTAATAATATATTTTTTTTTATAAAAGGGAATTATAAAAGTATATAAGCTAATTGCACTGTATATGAATAATTAAGAATTAAATATGTTTAGTATATAGATACACAATTTATTTATATTTGAAAAGTAATATTTTAATGGCTATTACTGAAACTACTATTTTTTAAATTTAGGATTACATCAAGTATGAAAGTTCAAAACATTTTGGTTTGTAAGCTTCTCTTGATTGACTTCTGTGTATTTATTGGATGATATTAAAATTTACTTTTCCTATAAACAAAAATTAAAAAAAATGTTTTTCTTTGTTTAAAAAGACTTTTTCTTTGATAAATATTTTAGAGTATCTTGAAGATAAGCGTGAATCACATAGCAGAAAAAGAAAAAATGCGAAGGAATCGGGAATATCACCAGTTCTATCTAAGAAAAAAACAAAGATTGAAAGAAGCTCTCAACAACAATCATCATCAGAAGAAGACATTAAGGAGAGAGGGAGAAGCAGAGATCGGAAAAATAGAAATGATTTCCCAGATTTTCATCAAAACGATATTTTATATTTAAAAGGTTTTTAATATTTAACTTCACAATTTATTTCAAAATATTTTGAAATTATTCTAGAAGAAGATGAAGTCATTAGTAACATAGATGATGAAGTAGAATTGATGACATCATCACGAAAACACAAAAAGAGCAAGCGTTCAACATCTCAACAAAATTCCTCTTTGTCTGAAGAGTTAGTTGTTTTGTGTGTCTTCTGTATCATCTTTTATTTGTTCTTTTATTATAGAGCGGTATACGAGGAGATAGTGGAATATCGTGGTTTGCACATTTCTATTCTTTGTTCTTTATTTAACGCACAATTTAACAACTGATTGCGATTTATTTGTAGTTGAAAGTGAAGGGGGGGTTCAGATTTACCATCAGCAGCCCTCGAAAATCACCAAGAAAAACAAATCAAAATATAAAAAAAGTAAGAACACGAGACTTTTACGTGCAATTTTTATCTCTTGAAGATTTTTTAATCGCTGATAGTAGTTAGAGGCATTTTTGTTACTTAATTTATATCAAAAGTAAATCATTTTCGACGAGTTTTCATCTCTCAACTGATTTCTATGTTAGTTTTAAGCAAGTAAAGTTTTGTACCAACTACAACTTCAATCATAATTTGGTTTCGATTTACTAAAAAGCAATTTTCACAATTTTTTCATCTAAACTCTTTTTAAATATTGAAAGAATAATTTTGAAGTAATTTCAGATTATGAAATGGGCGAAATTGAATTTTACGAAGAAAATCATGAAAAACATAAAAGCAAAAAGTCAAAGAAGTGAAAAGCCACTTTTGTTACTTTAATAAAGTAAAAGAAAATACTTTCTTGTCTAGATCCGTCAACTCCAGTAGTGTGATCAAAGAGAAAAAGAGGAACCGGAAATTGACGCAAGCAGTAGTATCTTCCGTTAATGAGTCTTCGTAAGTCACGTGTTCAAATCCTTCATGTTTTGACTGCGCGGTTCTGGTTCAGTGATTCTACCTGCTACAATTCACAATACTCGAAAAAGAAGAAGAAGAAGAAAACGAAACATTCAGATAGTGGCTCCCTGCGACAACTACCTTTACTGGATGAGAAACGAAATAGAATAAAAGAAATTCAAATTGATAGTAAAGTAGTGGAAGAGCAAACCAAAGAGATGAGATTTAATGAAGATAAAAAGATGAGGAAGAAAAAAAACAAGTTTGTTTGTGTTTGTTACAAATGTTTGTTTGTGTTTGTTACAAATGTTTGTTACAAATATGATTTTTGGCGTTTAAGGATTTCTCGGAATGACTGGCAACATGATGACGTAACAGATTATGATCAACTATCAGCTGATGAACAGTTCGAGCATAGAAAGAAGATCAAGTCAGTTGCAACTTCTTCAGTACCTTCTCAGAATCTTCAATTTAGAAGATCTAGTAGTATAAAATCACAAAAACAGATGATATCAAGGTTTGACTTCTGTATCTGTGAATATACAGATGAGTTAATGATTGATGACGTAGGAAGCGCAGTGACTTCACTAAATCGAAGATTACTCCTCAAAAAATCCTGTACCGAACTCCAACGTCTTCTACTGATCGCTACAATCCCAATTCTTTCAATGGAAACAAACGAAATATTTCAAACTACCCTCGAAGTAAAGATGTCCCTCACCCAACTATTAAAGCCACCAAATTTCCTCGTAACTACCCTGAAACGCGTCATAGCGGTCCACGTGACAACGCTTCACGTTATCCCGAACCACGTCACTCTGATCTACACCATCTGGAGTCGCGTCATCCCGAAATACGTCAAAGTGACATACGCGGTCAGTGCCGAAGCAAGCGTGAATATGAAAACACGAAATCGCGGTATAATGAGATGCTGCGACCATCTGAGCGATATGATGGACATCGAAGTGAATCGAACAGCGCTTTTGACGCGAAACAGCGACCACCTCCGCTAATGAACTTAGTTGATAACAGTCGTAAGCCAAACTCTTCGAGAAACTTGATGAAATTTGGCCGCAATTTTAACATTCAAAAGCGGCCACCGTCCAACCAATCGCCCCATCTTGTCAGTAATCGTCGCTTACCATCTGACGAAGAGCAACGAAGTAGAAGATTACCGCAATGGAGCAGCGGTTCGCGAAGAGATTATGACGTTAATAGATCAAAGGAGATGTGGAATGAAGGAAGAAGAACTCCTCATCATCATCAGCGCGATCTTGAACGGCGTTCATCTTCTTACAATTGGGACAAAGACGTCGTGATACACAAGAAGCCGACTTGGAACAACAAAATGGAGGACAATCGAGTGAGCGACGAATTTCATCGAGTGAAAGATCGATCTGTTTCGCGTCGACGCGATGATTATCGAATAGAACCTCGACGAAGCCCCTCAGCACCTTCAGATGCTTTCATGTACCGTGAAGTTCGCCGAAGCGGTGGTAGCTTAGGTGGTGACGCGCACAATCGCGATTTTGGAATTGAAATCACGATTCGAGACAACAATCGTCACCCTACGTCATCTAACATGATGCAGTCCAAGTACAACCACCTCAAATCGACCACGTGACCATATACAATTATTTCCAGGGCAGATGTACCATCTCGGACAGTGTCCTCGTATCGACGGTCACGTTCTTTGGACAAACCTTTGTCCACTTTTCATAAACATCCTGCCCACATCCAGCCACAAAGGTGACATGACTATATGATTGACATATGATGTCATCACATCGATTTCATAGAATGTGTGAACGTCGAAGGACGCCACCTCATGTCCAGACTCACAGACCCCCTTCCTATCAGCCAACCAACTTCAGGAATAATCTTTCCGACCGCTATACTTCGATGGACTCGAAAACGCGACCACAACCTGTCCCACACTATCAACGTCATCGACAAGCTGACAAACCACAATTGACGCGTTTACGTCGTGCACCTCCACTAAAATCGCGGTTGGTTGCCATAGTGACGAGAAAGTCGAATGACGCGCATCATTCGCCGTTTAGTTTGATTCGACAGAATCATCATCTTCCCGCCACTGTTCGCTCACGTGATCAGCCGCTTCTTTATCCCGGTCATCCGCAGCGGAAGCGAATCGATAATCGCGTCGTGACGTCATCAAAATCGTTAGCTTCGAAAAGTAGGAGTTGTTATGACGTCACATGACGTCATCGCTGACTGGTGCTTTGATAGGAGCAGTTGGTGACAAGGTGACGTCGCGAAGCAACCGACAAAGTTGTGAGAAGTCGATGACATCATCAGAGAAGAGGAGAAGAAAAGATGAGGAAGAAGAAAAGAAAGGTTTGAGAAGAAAAGTTGATGAAGATTGAAATGAGATTTGGTTTTAGATGTTGTTGATATCTTGGATGTTAATTGGAGTGAAATGAAAAAAGAAAAATTTGAAGAAGAAGATTCCAAGAGCAAAATTTTCAAAAGATATCAACCAGGTGAATCATCTTTCTGGTGACCTTTCTTATCTTCATCTTCCTGATCTTCATCTCATTGATCTTTATCTTTCTGATCTTCATCTCACTGATCTTCATCTTCCTGATCTTCATCTCACTGATCTTTTGTAGCAAATTTGATCTGCCGGATGGGAGTATCAAGTGATCTGCTTCCTGATGATCTTCTGAACAAGATCAAACAAATTTGTGACTCTGGAAAAGATCCAGGTAAAATTTTCAACTTCCGAATCTTCCTTTTTTGATCTGTATCTTCTTCAGATCTACCTCCTCTCATCCTTGACAACCAACTTGCTTCTGTTAATCGTCTCGAAGCATTACGCCAGAAGCGATTGACTGCTGGAAGCCGACCAATCACTACTGCCGATCGGATGACGTCATTCGGTGACGAGCGTTTGCGCTTCGATCTTTCAAACTCTTATGACGTAAGCAATCATCCTGTAATTGACTTTGATGACGTCATAGCTCGATTACTCGCAGGATGAAATCGAAGCAGCGTTAGAGGAACGCATCGCGTACGAACCACCTTCAATCATTCATCCTCATCTATTCAACTTCACTCTCAAAACCTTCCATCCGGCCCCCACTCTGATCTTGCCGGTCACGTGATTCACGAGTTGCCATCAGTTGTAAATAAACAAATCCGATCTTTGAAGTCTTGAGCATCTTTGGAAGTTCAGTGAGCAAGTGATGACATACTCTTAGTAAACAACTCGTTTCAATTTCATTCGAGAAGAAGAAAAAGTTTAGACTGAGATCATACAGATCTTCGAAAGTTCAACATCAGATCTTTTGTAATTGTAAAATCAATATACTGAGATTAACATCAATTGTTTATCAAAATGTTCTTTCAAAGTTTCTAAATATCAAGCTGTTAGATCTAACTGACAAGTTTTGACCAAAATGATAATGCTATAATAGCAATACGAAGATTGTCTCGTATCTTCTTCATCTCCACCTTCAGCAGCTAGATAACAAGTACCCTTGCAGCTACAACTAGATTTGATTCAAATATCAAACTTTATCGACTGTTGATTGTAAACTTCAATAAAATATTTATTTCTTGTTCAGCTTTTGTTAAAGTTAGGCTATTATCTCTCTTCTACCTGTAGTACTTAATAATTTATTGTTTATCAACTCAAAAACTGATAACCTTATTAAGACATATATTGAGCATAAAGTTAATTCCATCAAGCTAACTGAAGATTTCATTTTCAGAACAAAATAATTACAAATTAAAAGTTTAGAATATTTATTTGTTCAAGAAAAGATGCCAATAGAAGATGTCTTTATTTCAGAAAATTTTAATGTTGGCTCTTAATAGGATGGGTAAGGTCTGGAAAAAAGGAAGTTTTTAAAAAGTTGAATGAAGCTGAAATTATGTTAAGTTACCGATCACAGTAGTTTACAGCAACGCTACAAATCTCAAGCTCTCTTGTATAAGAAGTATCACAGCACTCTACAAAAGTTGAAATATCACAAATCATATTGTAAAAAAATGAATAGAAATTCGCTTTTCAGCAACTAATCAAGTTACCTGGATAACTAAATTGGTTATCACAAATCATGGTTGTGACGCCCGTTGAGCTCATAGCATGCACTTGTATTCCGATTTCTGCACCCGCAACAAGATCATTTACTGTAGTTATAATAAATTTATTCTGTCAAGAAACAAACAATATTACTGGAAGTTTATCTGCCACAGATCAAATATATTTAAAAGATATACTAGTTATGTTTAAAAGTAGAAATAGTTAAGGATAACTACAAAGTCAGTTACTTGAATTATTAAACATACAAACTGATTGATTGAATCAGTGTGTAGACTTACATGCATATTAGGATTCAATCTAAGATGGTCTATTTCATCATATCTGAATCTATAGCCTAAAATGAACTTCTTTGTTGTACGCAGTAATTCAGAACCAGCTAAAATCCAAATTGATGTAAATGTTTATGAAATATTAAACTTATAATTACCAACCGTCGATAGACCATGTGATGTTCATCTCAGGCCACATTTCGCCGTTATACCTTACACTGCCAAAAGATGGTTTGCAGGTTGTCAGTGGTTCCTGATGTCTGTCGACCATGTCGTTATAAGTCCGCCAATCATCTAAACAAAATTTTATCAACGTAAATTCTATGTACAATAACTTTAAATTGATATTTATTTCACACAAGTTAAATCAGATAAAGCTTACGGTTTCTTCTTTCACATGCTGGTGCCTGTCTTGCACAGTCTCCAGTACAGTAAAGATAAACATCTGCGTCAGCAAATAAACAACCGAACATCAGAAGTAAAATTGCAGCTTTCATCATCATAAATTTGTTCTACTTCTAACAGTAAACCAACAAACCCTAAATATAGAGAACATAATGAAAAAGCTAAACTAGAAAACCAATAAAATAGAAATCTATCTGGATAATGTCAGGAATAAGAGTTTTAAAAGTTACACAAACAAATAACTGAAAAGAATCGGAAATTTTGCAACGCTACGAAACTTGTTATAGAAAACACCAAAATCTTGAGTAAAAAATCGAAAATGGTAAGCTCGTTAGTTTATAGCAGTCAGCGGTTTTAGAATATGTCGGAAGGTAACCGAAAGAAGATAGTTGTTTGGCCCTTCCTACGGTAGAATAGAAGAGATTAGTCACTGACGATAGTTTTTTGAAGGCATTAGCCTACTTACTAACATCTTCTTTTATC